>JAWWEW010000033.1:2796094-2808873 GCA_035583185.1 Anabacerthia variegaticeps | reverse complement strand
AAAAAAAAAAAAACCAAAAAAAAAGAAAAAAGAAGGGGGGAAGAAAAAAAAAAGGGGGGGAGGATATGGAGATAAAAAACGCAAGCGAGAAAGAGCGGCGCCTAAATTGCTCGTCGTCTCCCCATCTCATTACTGGCGACTTCTGAGGACGGGTATTTCCAAAGGCTGCAATGAAAGACTTATGAATGGAGCCCCCCTGGATGAGATCAAAGCCCGAGGCCGGGACGCCTGGGTGTGCCGGAGGAGGGGGCGAGTGCTGGCGGCGCCGCAGGATGCTGGGGGGAGCCTTTCTCCCCTGCTGCCACTGCCCTCCATGTTTCCCGGTGTCGCTGCCGCCACTGCCTGACCCATCTTGCAATGGAGACCACGGACAGCGGCCAGACCCCAAGGGCTGCCACCGAGCCGAGCTAACTCTGTTGGCCCACAGTTCGGCAACTCTCCCAAAATTCATGGTTAATCGAGGAGCTTATTCCGTCCGGGACCTCTCCAGGCACCTCGAATTGCAGATGAGCGGGTGGCTTCCCCACCGCTTGAGCCCACTCCTTGGGTCTCCTCTCTCTTCACGCCGCGGCATCGCCAGCCCGGTGAGCCACCAGCAGCAGGGCCAAGGACAAAGGCGGGAAGACAGAAGTTGTGCCACTTTCCCTGCCCGCTGCCTCCCTCCAAACACGGGCTGTTTGCTTCTGCTCGGCGACAAATTCGGCTCCGGGCGGCGTTCCCACCACCAGCACCACCGGCAGCCGGGCGCCCCATCAGCGGCACGGAGAGCAAACTCACAGATGGTAAAATAAGAGAGTCGTGTAGGGTTCAAAGAGACCTTCTATGTCAATTGTTATATTATTAGGTAAACTCCAAGAAGAAAATCTTTTAATCCACTGTGGCTAATCCAGTCCACTTTTGTTGGCCAGGACATATTCAGCATCAACAAAAGGCTCTGGCCGACGGACACCGGCATACATAATGTATTGATAACTGCGGGAGCCGGCTCGGCGGCAGAAAGAGCCACTGCCCGGGCCAGCAGCGGGGGCCAGGCCGAGGATTTGCCTGACTTTTATCAGTTTTATTTTCATTTCAAAGAACCCGGCTGATATTTGCACTGCGCCGCTTTCCAGGGGAGCACAAAGAGGGCAGGGATGTTCCCAGCTCCGGACGGCCCTGAAACCCCACCGGGACCCTGCCCGGACCCCACTGCGACTCTCAGTCCTCGCCTCCTCCCCGGGGCAGCGACGGCTGCAAGGCCAGGTTTGTCCCAAGCCTGGTTTTGGGGTGATGGTTCTCACGGGGAGTTGGCGGCTGCGGTGGCTCCCTCCAAAATAGCCATCCTGGGCTGGCACGGCCCCCTGAGATTTACCCTGGGAAGGTGCTGTTGCCTTGGGATGGGGGGAATCACCTTCCCATGAGGACATGGGATACAACTGATGCAGGAATAGAACCGTCCGTGCTGCAAAGCGCCGGCGCCGCCAGGGAGGAGAAGAGGAGAGCGGAGCCTGGGTAGACCTTGTCCTCCAAACACGGAGCAGCAGAGACCAGAGCCGAGGAACCTGAGAAGGAAATAAAACCAACGGCAGCAAAGGGCAGGTGGGACGTGAGTGCGGACCCCATGGCCACAGCCCAGGTGATGTGGGTGTTGGGGCAGCAGGAGGTGGGAGCTGGTGGGACTGAGCTGAGACGGGCCAAGGTGGCAGCTGTGGATGCTGGAGGTGAGAGGGAGACACCGGCCACCCACTCCCTCCAGGCATTGGGAATGCCTGTCCTGAGCAATGGGCTCCCACGGGACAGGGTGAGGGTCCACACCTGGCTCACAGTGGGCCAGGAGGGGAGAGATGGCCAGGCTGAGTCTGTGGTGATTGGAAATGGCTGTGAGATACCTGGCTGGACGGGCACTGGTGGCTGTGGGATGAGGACGGGGCTGAGCCAGCAGGGAACTTTGTAGACAAGCAACTGTGGTCTCCAGTGGGGGTGAGCTCGCTCAGGAGCCCACAGTCTTCCCAGGATGTCACTGAGTCCAAAATGTTCTTATTCCTGCTGTGGGAAGCTCAGTGCTGTCCAAGGTCAGCAGCTCAGGTGTAGCCATGAGGATCTTCAGTAAGACCATGGAAAGGAGACACAACAATGGAGGGATGAAAAGGACTTGTTTTAAAGACCCCAGAGTGCTTATCCAGGGTTTGGTCCTTGTGACAAGGGACAGCAGAGAGGAGAAGCCCTTCTCCTGAGGGAGAGGGGTCACTGTACTCACAGATGCTCTCTGAGGTGGGCACAGAGCATTCAGACATTGGGATAGCGCTAACAGGGCACTGACAAGCATAAGTGACCCAGGGAGCAAAGAGCTTCCAAGGGATTTGGTAGTCATCAAAAGCCCTGGGCTGAGCTGTTCTCTTGCTGCACTCACTGGTACTGAGAATCCTTCAGAACTCCTGTCCCCCTCCAGTGTGGTTAAAATGGCCAGTGCCAGAAGTTCCTGCAGGGAATGGTTGCACATAGTGATTAAGCACAAAGCTGTGAGTCACCAGCCCTGGACAGTCCATCCTGAGACCAACCAAGGGATCCAAGGGACAGGGGTCAGCGATGTGGATGCCACCTGTGAAGAAGTGTCTTTTCCAAAGGCTGAAGTGCAGTGGGGGCTCACTGAGCCTCGTTGCCCAACCCAGCCCATTGCTCCAACCACTGCATCCCCAGAACTTCCAGCTGCTCCACATCCAGAGGTCTTCTCAGCACAGGAGCTGCCAGGCCAGACTGACACATGGGGAGCACAAACCACCCAGGAGACAGGATGAGAACTCAGGCTGAAATATCCATTTCCATCAGGCAGAAGTTTCATGGCAGGGGCTACAGAGGCTCTGGGCAGCTGTTGAATGCAAGACTAAGCTCAGTAGGCTGAGCTAATGATGTTCAACATTGGAGATCTGAAAATACCTCTCCACTGGGAAAAGGGAGCTATGGACCTCCTGGGCAGGCACCTCTGCTTCATGTCCCATTGCAGGACAAGGCTCAGGTGGGCTGGGATGGCTTGTGGCACTGACTGGGATCTTGTGGGACACTGCCCACAAGGTGGTCACCTCCAGACCACGGGCACTCATCCCACCTCCCAGCCCTGAAGGGGTCAGAGAAGGGTGGGAGGATGAATCAAAGTCCATGTCAAGCTCCTCTGTGAGACATGTTCTCTATGACATGGCCTTGGCACACCGGGGAAGCTGCTGCCACAAGAAGATGCCAAGTCCAAGGTGGGCAAGACTTGGTGTTGTACATCCACTGCCATGTGTTTTCTCCTGCTTTGGCCCACCGTAACCATAGAGGATCAGGATAAAAGACAATACAAGGCCAGACTTGCTCACATTTGCCAGCCATGGATTCTCTGGAGGCTGCTCACTGTGCCAGCCAACATTTGTCCATGGAAAGACTTCTGGCATGAGATGCATTAATAAGAGAAGGCCCAGCAGGACAATCAGAGAGGGAACGTATCCCACGGAATCTGCCCTCTGGGAGAACACCATGAGAGCCCTGAGGTCAGACAGGCTGAGGCTGCAGGGGTTGGGCTGCTGTCAGCTCCTACCATGGTGAAGAGCAGTGGCACAGGTTGAAGGACACAGGTGGCACAAGCACGAGTGGTGTGAGATTGTTGGACACAAGATGGTGGCTCCAGCCCTGCAGAGCAGGGGGATGGCAGCAGCCTCCGAGTCCTGACAGGGACAAGGGCTGAAGAACTGGGTAGCATCTTCTGTGGAAGAGAGCCCAAGAAGGAGACAGGACAGTCAAAACTTGAGACACATACCTGGCCTGATACTTGTGTCTGCAATGAGTGGTTCTTGCTGCCTCCTTCCCAGAGAAGAAGAGGCCTGTGGGATGCTCATGATCACCACCCCAATGACTTCCCTGCTCCCAGCAATGCTGTCCTGGAGAGCACTTGGTTCTGCTGTAGCTCCCCTGCCTTCCCTGGCATGGGAAGGGGAGGGGATTTTAGGACAGAGGCAGCCTGGGGGTTCACACCCAGGGCAAAGAATTGCCCAGTGATGAGCACGGGTGACAGTCCAAAAAGTGCCAGCAGAAGGGGACAGGGAATCCCACAGCTGACATCCAGCATGAGGGCAGGTTTGCCTTGGCTGTAGAGCAAGTCTTGGATTCCTCCAAAGAAAGAGACCTCCCCACTTCTCCAAATCTCCTCCCACAGTGAATGAGTTTTGTGAGCAATTTCTCCACTTCTGTGACAGGATGAGACCAACACTCTCCACATCTGTTTGCCTGATGTTGGAAAGCCTTGAGATGAGTCAATGCTGAGATGATCTCCTGGGCTGGGCTTGTACTGGGACAGCTAAAGCAGCAGAAGAGTTTGGGGGCTCTTCCCTAAGTGCATGGGGAAATGGCTCTCACTGAGCACCCCCAGCTCATCAGCCATGACTCTTTTCTGCAGAAGGAAGCAGGTAACCCTTGGGTCACTGCTGGACTGGGCCCAGCACCCTGGCTTAACTGGTCAGGACCCCAGCTAGTGTCCATCAGTGCTGAGCCTTCCGTGGCACTGTTCCACTCACTCCCACCATGGAAAAGGAACCCTGCAGACAAACCTCCTTTCCCAGAGGTGGTGCACCCTCGGGCAGGTCATTGTGGGTGGAGGGGCTCCAGGACCAGCCTGTACCAAACCCTGGGTGCCTGCCCTGAGTGCTGGTGATGCAGCATCAGAGGGATCCCGTCCCAACTCAGCTGGGAGGGGTGGGCATCACTGGAGAGGTGGGCAGAGGATGGTCACTCTGCCCATTTCACAGAGGAGATGGCAAAGGAGGGCAGCCCAACCTGTGACTGGGGCTTTGGAGGAGCTGCTGGGAAGCAGGAGGTTGGGAAATGGGTGCTGGGAGCTGGAGTCCCAGTAGGGATAGGGAGGGTCTGTGGCTGTCTGACCAGAAAGCTGAAAGAGCAGAGGGGCTCTCAGAAGTGCCCCTGCCGTGAGTAGGGGTCCTCCAGCCAGGGCTGGATGGTCCCCCTGGCCCAGAGCAGAGCTGGTCCTGTGGTGCAGCATGTTGTGCCACAGAAGGGCCCAGCGAGGGCTCTGGATGGTAGAGTGTGACCTCGTGCCTGACACAGGCAGCCACCAAGAGCCTGGTACTGGCAATTAGCTGCCACCAGTAATCACCTTCTCACTGCTGGGCTGCCTGGGCAGGCAGAGCCAAGGCTTCCTCAGGGCACAGCATCCCTCAGAGGACCATCTGTGGCACCTAATGCCCTGTCTGAGGAGCCCGAGACTGAGAAAATCATTCTGCAGAAGAAATAAGGGGTGAAAATGCCGTGGGGCTTCTCTCAGCAGCTCCCAGTGTGATCAGAGGCACCCTTTGCCCAGGTCTGGCTGGGCCACAACCTCAGCTGCTGTGGTCACCTCGCGGGCTGGGAGCTCTCCTGGTGAAGGACAGTGGTGATCTGAGACCTAAACTGTACCTGTCAGGCATGAGCACAAGTGAAATGGTTCCTAGAGCTTGCCCTGGTGCACGAGTGTTTCTGAGATGTCCTCACAAAGCTCCCTGCATGCAGCAAAGCTGACCATAAACCCGTGGGCCACTAGGTGGACTCACAATAAACCAAAACTGAGCGATAGGTGGCATGCTGACCGCCTTCCTCAGGTCTGGGAAGAGCCTCATCAGAGCAGGGGCACCATCAGCGAGGCTCGTCTCAGGTGAGAATGGAGAAACCAGGACCATGTGTACAGCTGGCCACTGCCTGGTCACCAGAGGTTGAAAATTGGCTAAAATACGATCAACAGACTTTACTTTTTGCCAGTTCCTTGGGATAGCTGAGCTTCCAGGAGGGGTGAGCCAGGAGCGTGGGGACCAGAGCTTTCTCTCTAAGCTGATAGAGGTTGTACCCAAATGATCAGGCTGGAAGTCTGCAGGGCACCACTGAGCACTGAGCTGGCTCTCACCTGCTCTGCTGGTGACCACATCTGAGCCAGGAGACACAGCCCAGAGTTGCAAAACAGATCTGTGAGAACAAACCTATATTTCCACATTGCACCAGCCTTCTCCTCCTTTCCTGTAGCCCAGGTCGGGGTCACTGATGGCTGGATAGAGATCCATCTCTCCTGGCAGAACCAAGCAGGTGGAATTATCATGGGCTGCTCTGGGATAACCCTGTCCCCAGGGACCAGCTGTCATTGATGTGAGGCACCAGTCAGACCCCGTGTTCCAAGCCAGAGATGATGTCCACTGTGCACCCACCTCATCCTGTCCTGCCATGGGGACACCAGAGCAGAGGACAAGGAAGGACTGGCCTGGGCAGGTGGGTGGGCCCTGTCTCTGCAGTGGCGTTTGGGAACCAGGGACAGGGATGTCCCTCTGACACTGCTGCTGCCTCACAGGACTATTTCAGTAGGGTTAACCACTCCATAGGCCCCATGCTTAGAGCAGAGCAGAGCCCACTCCAGACATCTCCATCTCATGAAGGGCCAAGATATGAAGTGTGTCCCTCTGGACCATGGGAGGAGGATCCCCTCCCGTGATGGGGGACAAGAGAGTGTCCCTGCTTGGCCCCGCTCTCCTGCAAACATCTCCTGGGCAGGGTGGCCCCAGCAGGAAGGAGCTGACTTCTCTTCTCTCTGCAGAGCGGCGCTGTTGGGACGTGCATGGACAGCATCCCACCCCTGGTCCCCAGAGAGGAGCAGCGAGCCTGGTGGTCCGGAGCATGGAGAGGCAGGCACGTGGGGCACGGACCCAGGGCAGACCCCAAAGGTGGGTGCAAGAAGGCATTTGGGGTGGGGTGTCACTGAGGTGGGTTTGCCTTCCCTGGCTGGGATGAAGAGCATCGTGCATTGGTGGTGCTGGCTGGGCATGTGTGTCATGGCTTTTGGCAGAGAGGGTTGATCAAAACCACGGGAGTTGTGGGGTCCTGGATGCAGCAGGGTCTCAGATCTTGCTGAGATCTGAAGGGTCTGACGTGGCAACCCTTCCCCAAAAGTAGCACAGGGGCCAGGTGGGGAGGGTTGGGAGACAAAACAAGGTCCTGGCACCCATGTCTCTTCTCTTCTGTGCCACAGCCCGTGAAGTGACAACAGCAGCTGAGCTTGTGGCTGGTTTGCTCAGGTCCAAACCCCAGCCAGACCTGGGCAAAGGGTCCCTCTGATCACATTGGGAGCTGCCATAGCCCAGGGCTGGGATGGGAGCCCAGGGGTTATCTGGGGTGGCTGGGACAGGAATGAGATGAGAAACCTGTGTAAGAAACTGGGCTCTGCTCAGCCAGGGCAGAGGAACATTAGCTGACAAGGTTATTGATTGTTACCAGTGTTACAAATAGTGCCAGGCAAGTAGAGGAGAGTGGGCACAAGCTGCTTTGACTCTCCCTGCCTGGTTGGACAGGAGGAGAAGGAGGATGGGGAAAGCTTTGACCAGAACTCCAGTTCTGAGCCCAAAATATGAGGCTAGAGGTGGCTGATAGCCAGGAGAGGAGCTGGGGATTTGAGGGCTGGTGGCAGGAGGGCCATAGCGTGCTGGGAGAGCACAGCATCCAGAACAGCCTCCCAAGGCACATCATGAGCTTGCCCAGGATCTTTTTTTTTGTGGAAACATCAGGTTTGGGAGCTCTGTAATGTAGTGGGGAAAGGCAAAGCAGAGCTGAGGAAGAAGGCTGATGCCAGGGTAGGCACAAGGAAAAACACCAACGTTCCCAGAGCTGAAGGCAGAATGAGCCCCTGGAGAGAACAGGCCAGGATTCTGGGACACTGCAGGGGCTCAGGGTTACATGTAGTGGCTTCCCTCTGCTATTTGGACATCTGCACCACCACAGGAAAATGCTGGTGGCTGCAAAAACCAGTTCAAACTGCTGCCTTAACTGGTCCAGGCCCTCCTGCCCTTATGTGCCGGGAAGGAGACCACCCCAGCCAAGGGCTGGAGTTTTTGTTATTTTTGATGTGAGCAGTAAAGCCTCGGCCCCTTCCACCTGCTCCAGCCCTGGACCTGGAGGGGAGGAGCAGGGACCCCCAGCACATGCCAGGGATTTGCAAGCAACCATCCACGTGGGAACAGGAGTGAAGTGGGAAACTGAGGTGAATTGAAATGGGATCTGAGTGCCCAGAGCAGCCGAGCCCTGCAGCCTTTCCACTGCCTGGAATAGCAGGATTCAGCGAGGGCTTTATGAAAGAGCAGGATCTGAGCAAAAAAGGCATAAGCTTGGTGTCCAAACAGTGCTTCATCCTTTTTGCCCAGCACTAGAAGCAGATCCAAGGCAAACTGACAGATTTGGGTGTGTTTGTCTCTGTGAGGTGGGGAATCCCAAGAGGGAGGCACACTCAGGGTGCCTGGGGGACCTGCACCACGGGGACTTGGGCAGCTGCTCCTGTTGCTCCATGGATGCTGTGGGGAGCTGACATAGCCTGGGTGGGGAGATATCTTTAGATGCTGCAGGAAGGGATGCTGTGATGGTTGAAATCAGCATCACCCACTTTCACTCTTGCCCTCAGCCCCTGGCATGGCTGTCTGTGGGCATCCTCACTGCCCACGCAGGGATGGGCTCCATCCATCCCTCCTGGCGAGGCAGGAGCTGTCTTTCAGCTCCCAGCCCAGATGTACCCATGGGCACTTCTCTGCTTTGTTCTCCTGCCAGCCATGTCCTGTGGCTCTACTTGCTCATCCTCTTGGCAGCAGTGCCATTGAGCTGTGGGTGCCTAATCCCAGCTGAGCCCTTCAGGATGCCCTTGGTTCCTGGCACCACAACACCAACACTTTTACCATGGCTGCTAACACATTTTCTTCCTCCTGTTCTGCAAGCATCATCTTGCCAGCAGCGCAAGAGAGAGCTGTCAGCCTCCTCTTCCAGCCTGGGATATTCTTTTCTTGGCAGCCCCTTTGGCCATTGCTGCTCCTGTAGGCAAATCCCAGCTCCTCCCTCAGAACTGAGGATGCTCGCAGCCCAAGGTGGGAGGTGACATGTGTCCCTCTGAGGTGAGATGCCTCTGTGTGCAATGTCAGTGTAGGACCTCATACTTCAGGCTATTTCTATTTATTCTCCAGCTCCAAAAAGGTTTTTGAATAAAAAAACACCTAATTTCAGCACCGTTTACGACCTTGCAGGAGCCTCTTAAATGGCAGCCAAAGGTTGAACAGCACCATCTAGTGCACTCCATCCCAAATCCACCCGTGCTGGAGGGACACCAGCTCACACCCACACACATCCCTGCCCTTGGAAGGGTACGATGGGTGCTGACAGCCCATCTGTGGTCACACCTCAGCACTGGGTCAGGCCCACCTTGCTTTGGGGGAGTCCGTGAGTCACTAGAAAGGGGAGAATTCATTTGGGATGACTACTGTCAGTGCTGAAGCTTATCCAAGCACTCATGGTCTCTGAAGCAGGTGACTCCCAAGCCAAGCTGGCAGGGAGCTAATGGTGCTACAGAAAACATCCCTTTGCAGGGAGGCTCTGGAATTGCACCTCACTGGCACTGCCTGGATGCAGCCCAGACCCTCCAGACCAAAGGCTGAGAGCAGTTCCTTTGTCTCCAGCATTTTTTGGCTCTTCCAGGCAGAAAGGAAGTGTACAGCATCCCAGGGTCATTCACACAGGGCCAGCCTGAGCTGCAGGGTGACACCAGGTCTCTGCTGCCATCGGGGCTGTGGCAGTTCTGGGAAGGCTTAAGGCAGGGCCACAGGATCAGCTGATGAAGCAGAGAGAAATAGCCAGGTTTGGTTCATTGGCCTCTGCCCTTTGTGGAAAGATCACACAGGCTGATTCCTCTCCCACACAGCCAGGGACGCTCAGTTTAGTTTCTAACCTGTTTGATGTCCCTAGGTAAATCTGGAAGTAACTGATGTTGGTCCCTGTGCTCTGCCAGGCTTCTTGGAATGGGGAAACTTATGTGCAATAGACAGGGAAAGGGCTCCAGAGGGAGCCAGCCTGTGGTTCTCCCAGCCCCAAGCAGCCCTGCTAGAGGACCAGAAAATGGTGAGGCACCAGGAAGACATGGTGGCATCATCCTGCAGGAATACATCTTTTCCAGCCTACAGAGGGGCAGCTGACCCGCTGCTTTTGCTGGAGCAGGGCAGCAGTGGCTCTGCTTTCTCTGGGAGCGTGCACAGAGCAATCCTGTGCTGCTGAAAGGGAGCTGCTGGCTGGTCTGGAGCCCCCCTGCCTCCCTGGTGTGCCTGCGGGTGGGATGAGTGCTGGCTGCTCACCCTGGGCTGTGCCTCCTGAGCTGGGGGTGCAAGAGATGCCCCAGGCACTTCTCTCACCTCCCCAGGTCCAGCCCAACCCAAGGGGCAGTAAAGAGAGGCTGCAGGGAAGGATGGCAGCTTGAGGTGGGGCACATCAAGCCCAGCCCTTCAGCCACCTGCACCCTGGGGCACCCAAACTCATCACCCACACCCTCCTCTTACCCCTTGCACAGAGAAATCTGGCTCTGGTTTCCCACATGAACTCAGTTGGGGCCGTGACTCTCGCTGGGCCTTTCTCTGGGAGATGAAAAGCTCTCTAATACCTGATGGTCTCTCACCCATGAAGCGACTGAAGCGCTATAATGGAGGTGTCTCCAGGGCTCCTTTGAACTTGCTGGGGAGGCTGCCGGCCTCAGCCACCCCGCTGCAAAGCAGGGCTCACTGCTAACTCTCCTCCACCTTCTCCTAATTCCTCAGCATTCTTTCCAAGACGCAGATGCTGGAATCCTCCTGCTGTAGCACCCGGCCCTGTCTCAGCCAGACATCCCCCGTGGGGAGCCTGCTGCTCCTGCCCCTGAACTCCTCCCGATCGGCCCTTGCCAGGTCCTGAGTTTCCAGCAGAAGGGCCCTGTGCTCAGCGGACAGACTCTTTCACAGCTGCTCGCATTCAACCATGTTTTATTTGCCGGGGACTCAGCTTGTGAAGTTTTCTACAGCTGCCTTGACCTCGTCCGTGTCTCCTGCCCCTCTCATTTCCCTCACCCCGGCGTTTTTCTCAGCAGGGCTTTTTAATCTATTTCTAGACCATTGATGGAGATGCTGAATAGCACTGGGCTTCCCATCCAAGCCCGGACACCCACTGAGCGCACTCCCATTCTGCAGGGATTCCCCATTGATGGCTGTCGGTTTGCCAGCTCCCAGCCCCTTGAAGGTGTCCCTCTTGATGTTGTATTGTGCTAATTTTTAATCAGAATAGTATATGGATTAAGTCACATGCCTGAACAGAGCCCAGGTCTATTATTTCTATGCCGTAACCTTTATCAGCCAAACTTGTAATCTCTTCAAAGGATGACATCAGAGTTTGACAAGAGCTATTTTCTGGAAACTAGGCTTATTGCATTAATTATATTCCCATCCTTTAATTCTTTACCAGCTGAATCCCACATCAGCTTTTCTATTATTACGCCTGAGATCAGTATTGCACTGCTACATGTAAATCAGCTCCGAGCATCGTTCACATGAAAGAGCCTAAGGAGCCACATCGTCCTGCTGGGCTCTGTGCCGGGGTGGGATGGGGAGTGCCACTGCCCACGGTGGATTTCTGTGCGTTTCAGAAAGCTGGAGAAAAATGTGACGCTTCCAAAAGCATTCTCTAAATGCATGGAGTCAGGCACGTGCGACAGTGTAATTGCATAAGAAAGCAGAAACCATCCCTACTGGAAATCATTCTGAGTAATTTCTGATTTTTAAAGGATTGTCTTGTGGCTTGTTTGCATGTTCATCTTTTGAGGTGGTACCTAGGGTCTGCCTGGCTCAGAGTCTATCCCTGCTTTCCAGGGATGGAGCAGGCTTTGCGCTTCCCTCTCATGCTACTCTCATTGGATCTCTGCATCTGGGAATCCCCTTCTTCTCCCCGTAGTGTCCCTGTCACTCTGGGGCAGCACCCTGCTCCCCAAAACCAGCCACCTCGGGGTGGGACACGCTCCCCACAGCTGCGCGGGGAGTCTCCACACCGCGTGGCCCATTCCAGTCCATGCAGTGCCACCCCTTGGGCAGCCCCTCTTTTCTCCCTGCCGCAGAGTTGCCCAGCCTGGAGAAGCAGGACACATTTTGGAGGTTCCAAACCAGCTGTAGCTGTTGGTGGAGGCACGAGGAGCTGGTGGACCGGGCACCGTGCTCCTCCATCCCCAGGCCCGTGGTGTGAGGTCCAAACTGGGCAGAGTTCAGCTTTGCCACACGGACAGAGCAGTGGAGGCTGGCGGTGCTTTGGGGGCTGATGCCTTTCCTGGGCTGAGCCCCTCGGCCAGGCCCTGGAGGTCTCCAAAGTGTGCCCCTCTCTGGGATGCTTGTGGTTGCTCTGCGGGTCCCTTGGCCAGGACCAGGCTCAGCCCTGGAGCCACTCAGCCCTTGGGGTGCCAGCCCAGACAGAGCTCTGCGGGTCCCCAGCACCCAGCCCGGACCCTTGGCCGAGTGGTGGGACCCTCTGGGGCCCCTGTCCAGACCCTTGGCCGTGTGCAGGGACCCTCTGGGGTCCCATCCTGCACCCTTGGCCATGTGCTTGGACCCTCTGGGGTCCCATCCCGGACCCCTCGGACCCCCATCCCGGACCCTCGGCCACGTGCCGGGACCCTCCGGGACCCCTGTCCGGACCCCCGTGCGGCGGCTCGCGGTGCCCGAGGCCTCCCGGAGCCGGGATCCCGGCGCTGCCCCTCCGCGGCCCCGCCGCCCCCCGGCCGATGCCCCCTCGTGTCCCCACGCCGTGCCGTGCCGCGCCGTGCCCGCTCCGCCCCGCTCGGCCCGTCCCGCAGTACCGCGCGGGGGCGCGGGGGGCGCGGCTGAGCCGTGCCGGGCTGGGAGGCAGCGGCGCAGGCGGAGCGGAGCGGAGCGGAGCGGGGCTCGGCTGCTGCTGCCGCCGCCGCCAGCGCCGCGGATCGCCCCCCGCAC
>JAWWEW010000033.1:2782213-2795431 GCA_035583185.1 Anabacerthia variegaticeps | reverse complement strand
GGTCCCTCCGCGCTGCCGGCCCGGCCCGGCCCCTCCGGGACCGCTCCCGGGGCTGCCCCGGCCGCGGCTCCCCCCCCGCACCGCAACAATGCCCGGCGCGGGCTGCGGGGCCGCTGCCCCCGAGGGGTCCTCGCTGGACCCGGAGGTCCCCCCTGCCCCGAGGGTCCCCTCTGTCCCCGGGGGTCCCCCCTGTCCCGAGGGTCCCCCCTACCCCCGAGGGTCCCCCTGTCCCCGAGGGTCCTCGCTGGACCCGTCTCGGTCCAGCCGCGATGGGCAGACGGTGTGGCATCCCCAAGGCGTGCTCCTTGAGGTGGGGTGAGCCTTGAGAGGGAGGGCGAGCCCAAAATGTGTCTTCCCTGGTGTGTTTTCGCGTGCAGTTTGAGTTGATCCAGCGCAAGGAGTGATTTGTCAGGCAGCCGGTGCTCTGCAGCACTTGGGGCTTCGGATGTTCTGTAAAACAAGGCTTTTGCTACTGGCTTTAAATGATGAAGTTACCTCGTGGAGAGGCAGAAGTAGCAACCCAGGGATTGCCCTTCCTTCCCTTCCTTCCCCACACCTCCCATCCTCCATATTGACTCCTTGCTCTTCTTTAAAAACGTCATACTTGATCAGGTTTCCTTCTCAAGGTGGTTTTCTCATCTTGCTTTGATGACCTGAAATTTTCCCAGGCTCGTAGCGTGCAATCTTGTTAGCGTAAATGAACCTTTTCCCTATGGCTTGCCTACAAAAAGCAGTGCCAGAAGTGAGCTCCTGTGCTAACATGCCCATCTGAAGCAAGAATGCAGTCCAGATGCCCAAAATATTGGGGTCAGCGATGCATCTGGATTCCCCTAGAGCTAGAGAGGCGACGCGGCGTGTTTCTGAAACGCAGATATTTGTGAGGAATGTGGCGCTGGTATGTCACTTGAGCTAGGAAAGCCACCTGTGTTTGATTAAGGTGCAGTCCCGCTTTCAGGACTCACTGGATATCCCTTCAAAGTAATTTTCACAAACCTTAAATTCCTGTTCGAGGATGAGAGTTCCCCAGATAGAAACATGTTGCTGTAGGTGTGACCTGGTACGTGACCTGTGCAGAGGAGTTGGTGGCAGTGCAGAAAATGACATGTGTCCCGTGGTACCTGAGTATGGATCTCTTGGATGTGGGGACTGCCACATCCCAGGGTCATATAAAACCACTGGTGTTGGGAAATTGGATTCTGTTTTAGAGGAGCATCAGCTGTATCATTGATGCTGAATTCTGGATGTAAAGTTTCGGATGTTCTCTGTCATTTTTAGCCTGTGATTGGTTTGAGCCCTGTGATTGGTTCTGCACCCTCAGAAGTCACCAAGAGCTTTGCCATTGATTGTAGTGAAAAAGGGGTGTTAGTACAGTAATGGTGCAGAGCAAAGCCAGTGGTTTGTTATCTTAAAATGTTTATTTCCAGTGATACTCGCTTATTTTTTTCTCATCTGTTTCAGCCGAACAAACCTGTTTACCTTGGAGCTGCACATATTGGTGATTTGAGATTTGAGCTCGTCCCCTGCTGTTCCTGTGCAAGCAAGGACCAGAAAAATGAATATCCAGGGGAAAGGCTTCCCCTTGGACCTCGGAGGAAGCTTCACTGAAGATGCTCCAAGACCACCAGTTCCTGGTGAGGAAGGGGAACTCGTGTCCACGGACCCAAGGCCAGTTAGCCATGGTTTCTACTCCGGTAAAAGCGATGTGGTTAGAAATGAGACGTCCACGGCAACACCGAGGCGCTCCGATTTGGATTTGGGGTACGAACCCGAGGGGAGTGCTTCACCAACTCCACCCTACCTGAAGTGGGCCGAGTCGCTGCACTCCTTGCTGGATGATCAAGATGGCATCAACCTCTTCAGGACTTTCCTGAAACAGGAGGACTGTGCGGATCTGCTGGACTTCTGGTTTGCCTGCAGCGGCTTCAGGAAGCTGGAGCCCTGTGTGTCTAACGAGGAAAAAAGACTCAAGCTGGCAAAAGCCATTTACAAAAAATACATCCTCGACAACAATGGCATTGTGTCGCGGCAGATCAAACCGGCCACAAAAAGCTTCATCAAAGACTGTGTCATGAAACTGCAGATTGACCCCGACATGTTTGACCAGGCCCAGACGGAGATTCAGTGCATGATAGAAGACAATACCTACCCTTTGTTCCTTAAGTCGGATATTTATTTGGAGTACACAAGGACAGGTGGGGAAAGTCCAAAAATTTATAGCGATCCGAGCTCAGGGTCTGGGACAGGTAAAGGGCTACCTGGTTATCTGCCGACTCTGAACGAGGACGAGGAGTGGAAGTGTGACCAAGAGGCCGAGCCTGAGGCCAGCAGGGACTCGGCACCTTCCAGCAGGCTCACGCAGAAGCTGCTCCTGGAGACGGCCACGCAACGCGCGGCCTCGGCTCGGCGCTACAGCGAGGGCAGGGAGTTCAGGTGGGTGAGCGCCGGGGCAGCAGCCCGGGGGTGGGCTGGGGAGCCACCATGGGGGTGATGAGAAGCTTTGGAGGACCACAGGTTGGGGGGAGCATCCTCACTGGGTACAGGATGGCTTGCTGGAACGCAAAGCTTTGTTTGAAAGTAGCTGCAAGTCATTTTAAAGGTGTTTAAAGGCTGTTCCCGTCTGGTTGCACCAAATCATCCCTGCAGCACTTTTGTCATCTGGAGAAACTGCTGCTGGATGTGGTCTGGAGGCAGGTGGGGCTTGGTGGGCAGTGCAGAGCCATGGGCAGCCCTCATGCACACCCAGGCAGCTGAGCAACCTGCAGAGTCAGGTTGACCTTAGCCTGCACCAGCAGAAGGTCAGTGCTGTAACGTGGGCAGGTACAGCTGGTGGTAACAATCCTCTGTGTAGAAATTGCTGTCATGAGCTTGCAGGAGATCCCCTCCCCTCGGTAACGTGGGCAGGAGTGAAGCAGCATTCACACTGCTCCCTGGTAATGGTACTGCTTTGCAAATGAGATTCCTGGCTCTGAATTATAGCAGTGTCAGACTCAGAATCCCCAAATCCAGTTAAAACCATTCCCTGCTGCAGCTTTTCCCTTCATGAAAGTAATTGCTGGGGTTTTTTTTAACTGGAAGACTCGCACAGTTTTGCAGCCTGTTTTTTTTCTGGGTCCCCCACCCACTTCCAGCCAACATGGATTTTGAAACTTGCTGAGAGCTCAGTTAAAATTCCAGACAATTAACTTAGCAGGGAGCTCTCTGGGATCAATAAGCGTGTGTGTGTCTAACCCTTGCTGAATCAACAGAACCCAGCCAGAACACATTCCTACTTTTTTTTCCCCCCCCCTTTTTTAAATAAAATCTCCTTGTTTTAAGACCTGCTTAGGCTAAAATCCGACGCTTTGTGAAGATTACGAAATGAAGTAGCTGAACTGTCCTCTTCAAAGCCTCCTGCCTTATGAAAAGCATTTCTGTGTTTAATCTCCTCAGCCGTCCCTTTAGGCTGGCAGCTGGAAGCGCATCCCGCCCTGCGCAAGGTCTCGGCGCCTTTCAGCTAGTGAAATGTTCTCCGTTTGATTCTTGTTTTCTTCCAGATTTTGAGGAGGGGATGTTGCATGTGAAACTCTTTGGGGGGGAAAAAAAAACACAACCCAAGGAATTCATGTGGACTCCTGCTGTTTTAATCAGGAGTCAGAAAAAAAAAATATCCCAGTGTCTCGGGACTTTCCCATGGAGTTAATAAAAACTTGAATGTGTTGTGAAGTGCATTTTCACTGAGTGATTGGGTGCTCACCATAAATGAAGGATTAGAAAAGACTACGACTTAAGTATCTTTTTATTTAAGCAATAATGGTGTTAAGATTGAAAATAACTTACTTGAGGGTCAGCTGTGTTTAGTTTCCTTATTATGCCGCATAGCAAATCCTGCATGTGACAGGATTTTAGCTCCAACTTCAGGGGAAAAGTGCCCTTTACCCATTATCTGAATATACCTGTGCCAGATTGTAAAATGGTTAAGAAATGTGCTGTGAAATAGATGCATTTTGGAGTAGAGTTCATTGGTCCTGGGCATTTTCATACCAGATTGGAAAGACGTGAAATCTTTACCTGGGGGATGGAGGTCAGAGAAAATCTGTGGCTATTAATTTGTAGTGTCCAACAGCCTGTCATTGTGGCTACTGACACCCTGCTGACCTGTGGGGTAGAGAGGCATGGAAATGTTTACCATTCTCACCAGAGCAGCAGTTACTTCTCAGCTTGGAGTAGCTGAAGATAAGGGAGTTATTTTATTTTTTAAATGTTGGATCTGTCAGCTCCAGTAGCATCCAGAGCATCACCATGGAAGATGCTGCTGAACTGAGTGATCTTTGCATTTTTTTTTTTTTATTCTAAAAAGCGCTGAGATACTAATTTATGAGGTGATTGTTCCTCTTTGTGCAAGACCTTGTGGTTGAATTAACCTTCTTCTCGGATGTTGTACAGCAATAGTTGCCTTGAATAAGCTGGTTTTTAAGCTGTAGGATCTTCATGCTGCAGACTTCTTGTTCATGTGCCTTCTCACCTGAGGACCTGTGCTGGACGCTGGTGGAGCTGCTTGCAGCAGGAAGTGATGGCTGCGTGCAGCATTCGAAAAGCTGGGTCCCAATTTATTTTGAAAATTTCCACAAACCTCCTCATTTTTTGGCGTATGTGTGGAAGAATTTCTCGTTTCTGTTCTTTGGGGAATGTTGAAAATAAGCTGTTTTGCATTATATCTCAGGGCCTGTTTAATCTTCCCAAGATTGAACTTCTATTCCTTGGCTTCCATGGAAACCCTAAATAAAGAGGAATCTAAGCAAATGCAGTAGAAGTATTTCTCTGTTAGCAAATGAGCATCTTGAATCAGCTCCAGTTTTTTTTGCAGCTGAAAGTTCATAAATCTCGATGCGGTAGCTCTGCTCTCGGGAGAGCAAATGCAAAAAATTCCTCAAAGGACAGAAGACAACCCCTTACTAGTGCTGGGTATTTTGAAGGTGTGCAAATGTGCAGGCATATTTGAGAATATCCTGAAGCCAAAAGCATCGCCGTTACCCACTGTGTTTTTGTGTGCGTCGGAAAAGGCCAATAGTCATTATAGTTCGGCTCCTGCAAATTAATTGGACATTGGTTATGGATCAGTGAACTTCAAAGAGGGTAACCCCCGAAGATCTCGGGCATTAACTCGCAGCTTCCGAAAGTGACACTAACGTGGTTGTGAGGGCGGCTAAATCGTTCATTAACCTTCTTCCGACACGCCGGGACAGCGTTCCTCGGGTCTGCGGAGCAGAAATTAAACCTGGCCTGAGACTTGCCCTGCAGCCTGGTTTTTGAGTGCTCCACGAAAGGGCACGCGTCTCAGAAAGTTGGGAATTTGGTGTCTGGTGCTTTGGTTGTGTCTTTTGGAGGGTTGAGTTTCTTCTGCTGCCTCTTTAGCTCTGCATGGGAAGGGGCTCCCCTCCCACTCCCAAAGCACAGCCATTGCCTTTGCTTTCTTCCCATGGTGGGAAGTGAGAAGAGCATATGGTGTTACTCACCAGCATCTTTCCTGGAAACAAAGAAAACTGGGAGATTTGGGTTAGTTCTGTCAATTGTTTTGGGTTTTGACCCATTTCATGCAGCACACAATGCATTGAAAAGGAAACCTGAATGATGGTGATGAGAGCACACATGGTGGGTGAAGTCTCCAGTTGCTGGGTTTTGAGGAGTGTTGTGGTGGAGCCGCTGGGCACGGATGGAGAAATTTCTCAACGGGATCTTTGATATACACAGCGGGTTGTTTCTTGTAAAGGAAGCTGACTCCAAGCTTTAATTTCCACAGTGCTGCACTGACTAAGCTCACGGTGTTTTGCAAGTGGTGGTGGTTCAAATGGAAAGGGTGGGTGATGTGGTTCTCCACCAGGCTGGTAGAAATCACCAGGAGAGTCCTTGTGCCTGTGCCCACAGAATGGCAGCCTCTCCGGACACGTGGGAGGGCAGCTCTCCCCAAACACACCGCCAGCACTTCTTCCTAACAGGGAATGCGGAGGAGGCAAGTGGAGGAAAGCTGACAGAGCTCCAGAGGGAGGTGACAGCCTCTGGTCTGGCAGGATGCAATGACAGACTAACAGGGAGAGGAGCAGTGTAGGCTGGTTCAGGGAAGGCGCAGGATCTCCCCATGGCTTAGGCAGCACAAACGGTCCAGCGGTCAGAAGCTGGGGCTGCATCAGGAAGGAGCTGGCTGAAGTTTAGCTGGCAGCCCTAATTTTGAGGTTGGCTGCTTCGTTCATAATTAAATATTAAATTGCACACCTCTGACTCAAGACTGTGTGGTGAAGGAATTGGTGTTAATTGTGCCGACCGGTTGGAAAACTGGGGATGCAAAATCACTAATGCTGGTGCAGGAGCAGTCATGTTTAGAAAGTTTAAAGATGGGTTGCCCTCTTACTGATGCTCCTTTTAACTGGAAAGGCAGAACATGCATCTTGAAGTTAGTCTGTTGGAGCTACATGAGAGCTAGTTTGCAGGAAAAAAGCAGCTACGGAATGTTAGACCCCTATGTAAAGGCAGGAAGAAAAGTTTTGGATGCTTACCTTGAATTAAGATTGCTGGGCCCAGAGTATCGTTTGTAATCAGTACAACCCTCTTTGGAATCCATGTAGAGCAGTGGCTATTTCCAATTTTAAAGAAAATAAGTTGCAGAAGAGTAGTTTGGGTTCTGCATTGTTCTTGAGAGAAATCAGTGAGTCCAGCAGGGAGCGGGGTCTGATGCTAACAGCTCTAAGTGGTAATTTAGTGGCTGGAGCACTGTAAGATATACAGGACAGAGACTGATGGTGGTTTTGCACAGAAGTTAAGCCAGCTTTTTTAAATATATTGTTAAGCTGATGAAACTTCTGTGTGGAAATGCTTACATTACATTAACAGTGTAAAGTATTTATACTGGCGGTTGCCAAGTTTTAAAATGGATTTTATTTAAAGAAGAATACCTTTTGTGCCCATGGCTTTGCCTCCACACAAATCAAGATGAAGAAGTGGTGTGTTTGTTGCTTGGTTATGGATCAGTGCTTTGGCTTCTATTTAAAGACAGGTAGTTAAGCTTTTAACACTCTCATTTGATAAATGAATAGTGTTTTCTCCCCTCCTCCAGCAAACAAAACCTTGTTTTGTTGTGATTTTTATTTGGGTTAGAGTATATTTCCTCTTACAAGTGCAGAAGGGGAGTTATATCGCCCTCCTTTTTGTGCTGGGGGAATTCAGGTTGGATATAGTGGAAAAAAAGTCTTGGGAGATGATGCAGAGGGGAGGGAATCTTTGTCCTTGGAGGGCTTGGTGTGTTGGACAGAGCCACAGCCTGACTGGTCCAGTGCTGGCGATGGTCCTGTTTTGTTGTACACTTACAATGATGGCACAGATCATGAAACACTGTATTTTGAGTCAGACTGGTTTGGGTTCTGCCCAGTTTTAGAAAGAATTGGGTGCAAAAAGGCTGAGTGGGAGCTGAACCCATCCCAGGCCACTGAGAGGTGCACCCAGGAGGTGGGCCACTGGGTGGGAACACCTTGGTTTTGATCTGCCGTTCAACTTGGCTTTATGTTTTAAGAGTTCCTTTGTTGTTACTATAATGGACTAATCCCTTGAATAATTAGTTGCCATTGGACGTTTTAAAAATGACTGCCTCTTGGATGTTTTCCTTTAATAGTCTGATAGATCCTGGATTTATTAACTATTGAGACAGACTGTGAAATCCTGTTATGCCAGACTTTCTTGGTGGAAAAGGAGCTGAGAAGAGTGGGGGGGTACCAGGGAAACACATGCTGGCCCCATGTCAGGGTAGAGCTGTTGACTTCCACACCTTCCCAAGGCATGCAAGAAGCCCTTGCTGCCCGCTGGGCTGGGTCAGTGGCTGCCAGGACATGTGGTTGTGGGTCATCCCTAGATTTGGGACTTCAGAAGGTGCTCCAAGAAGTGACAGCACTGTGGCTGCATGGTGCAAGGGCAGTCATGCAGTCACCACCCATTTAAAATAAATCATGGGCCCGATTTTATTGCACTTGGTGGAAAAACCTGGTTTCAGAAGTGGCTATGGGTAGTGCAGAAATTGCTAGGTTTTAAAAAAAAATTAGAACAGAGGTGCTGATATCCTAAATCAGTTCCTAGTTATATCATTGGATTATTAGGCTCATCCTTAAATCCATTAAGCAAATTACAGTTAATCAGTCAAATAAAAGAAGAAAGATCTTTTGCAAGGCCCTGTCTTTTGAGCCATGCAGAAGCTGTAGTAATATTTTAATTTTCCATCTGTCAGTGAATGTATTCAGTCACTTCCCTTCCTTATGTGGAGGATTTGAAATTAGAAACTGAGGTTAATTATCTGCATTAAATGAAATATGTGAAGACCACAAAAGCAAAAACCTTCACGATTTGGTATGGTCTGTTAAGCCAGGCAGGCTGCCTCAGAAGGAGAGGGGTTATTTTTCCCCGGTTTTGTTCCGATTGAAGGGTTTTAGTCACAGTAATTGAAATGATTAAAAAGTCAAATTGCTGGTGAATATAATTCTGAGCATCTCTCTGAAAAGATTTGACACTTGGTTGAGAGCAGGGGTTTGCTCAGCCTGGCCTTGCTGGGCAGTGTTGGAGCAGCTCGTGCTGTGCCATCCGGGTGTGGGTGAGGCTGGGAGTCCTTGGTGCCACCTTATCCACCTCCTCCATGGCAGTGGGATGTTGCAGCTCTGCTGCAGGGTTAGTGGACATGATCTGGAAGTGGAATAACACCAGATGAGAGCTACACTTCTGAACTTTTCGGATATAAAATATGTCTGACACCACCCATCCTAATGCCAGAAATTAGCTAATTAATGCCTGCTTCCCTTGGAAGTGCAGCTTGGGACTCTACAAAGATGATGCTCTTGGAAATGCAAATTCTCACAGCAGTCAACTGGGTTTGAGGTGATTTGTTTGTTAAAAGGCTTATTTTTTCCCACTTTGCAGTACACACGTGGCTCAGGTGTGAGAAGCTCTGGGGTCTGCAGTGCCTGTCTCTGCTTGTTGGGGGCAAAGCTGCCCCTTCCTTCACTGGTGCAGCCCTGAATGCCCAGCTCAGGGAACTTCAGGAAAGGTCTGACTCTTCTGGACTCCTCTCATTCCCCTCCTGTGTGCCAAAGTGAGCTGCTTTGCCTGAAGTCACGCTCAGAAATTTAAATTGTAGCAGGTCAGGCTTGCCTGTGAAAGCAAAACCATCGTTACTCGTAGCCCTGGTCTGGATCCCTCACTGTTGTAAGGCAGTGATGAATTTAAGTAGAACCATTGCAGTTTTAAGTCAGATTATCCAAAGTCTATAAAACCCACGTGGAAATTGGATTTTACCTTTGAAGACTCCACAGTACACGTTTATGGTAAGACCTGGAATTTTTTGGTCCCCTGGCTCCCAAGATACAACCCATCCTTAAAGTATCAGCTTTTTGAAGGTCTTCATCTGAGATAAATAGCTAATAGATGAAGACCTTTCATCTATCCTGATGAAAAGCAGTGGAGGGAGGGGAAGCTATAGCTAGAGGAAAAACCCTCTTTGAAATACCCCAATGAGACTTACTTGTTAGCAACAGGGCCTCATGTTAGTCCTTGGATCTCCAGAGCTAATGACCAGAACCCACTGGGTTTTATCTGTTAGTCCTCCAACTCCCATGTATTTCTTGTCCTGTTATAGACCAGAGTCAGTCCTCCTCCTTTCTCCATCTTAATTTTCCTTTTTTCTGGTAGTTTCCTGACCTTTATATCCATTGTGTGTTCAAAGAAATACTTGTACTGGAAGGAGGAGAGCAGTAGGTTTGGGGAGGTGAGACTGTCTTTTTTCAAACACTCCATGTTTAAGGTGCTTTAGTTCTGCTGGAAAACCATACCTTTTGTTTTTAACAGATCTACCCTTTTCAGTCATAAATTTGGTCTTTTTCTTGGCTGGCAATCATCCTCTTGGACTGGGAGAGATTTATCTGAAAGACCAATGTGGGATTGATTGTTTGGTAGCCAAGGACCAGAGAAGCTGTGGCTGCCCCGTCCCTGAAAGTGTCCAAGGCCAGGTTGGACAGGGCTTGGAGCACCCTGGTCCAGTGGAAGGTGTCCCTGCCATGGCAGGGGTGGGACAGGATGAGCTTTAAGGCCCTTTCCAACCCCAGACCCATTCTGTGATTTTGTAACCTCTCCAAGCTTTCACAAGCGAAGTGTGAATTGGAGCCAAGTTGCTGGAGAGCTTCTGGAAATTACAGGTGGGGTGTGTGGAGTGAGGTGTGGGCCTCCAGTATCCAGCTGTAGCTACTGCATTTGGTTACCTTTGTCCTGGCCCTGGCCCGTGGAAATAAGAGCTGTGAAACCATTTGGCACCAGACATGCAAATGAGAGCTGGGATGAAGCGACTGTTACCCTGGAGGATCCCAAAAGAGGAATCAACAAATAGAAATTATTCTATTAGCAAGGGCAAAGTTCACAGGTTAACCATCGTGTCAAATCAATGAAATACAGCCTTGATCTGCTGCACAAGGCCTTTATTGTGTATAAATAAGAGTGCCCGGGCACAGACAGCAAGTTCTTGCACTGTAACATTTGCAATGTGCTGGAGAAAAGGAAGCTCTGTACAGAAGGCAGCACGAAGTGCCTTCTTCGGACATCGGTGTCATTCCTACTTCAAAAGATTGTAAAACATGACCTTGAAACCTTCTTGCTCTCCTTATGGCCCTGCCCAGATTGGATTTCCAAGGGCATGTATTTTTTATTTGTTTAATAAAATTTGAGGTCTTTGGCTAAGAAGTCTGGTCTTTGTACTTTTAATTCAGTCCATGTGACTGTCATAACATTTATTTCTTAGGAAATGAAAAATGTTCCTTCTTGAGCAAAGCCAGAGAAGGAAGCTGTTGGGTAGGCTGGCAACCTCAGGTGTGTGCAGCACGTGTCTTCTGCTGATCCAGTGCTGAAGGAAGACCATCACCACAAGTCCTTTGTTGCTTGGTCCATGGCTCTACCAGGAAAAGAAAGGGCAGAATCCGCCTTCTTTGTTGTGGAAGTATCGATATTTCATGTGTCCCTGAACATCTGCGCATTCAGGGGAACTTGGCTTTCCTCTCTTGGGAAAAGCTGCTTTGAAAAGGCTCCTCGAGCTTCTTTTCTTCAAGACAGGCCAATGCTGGCAAAACAAGATGGAAATGGGCAGCAAAGGATGTGTGGATGTGTCACTGCAGCGCGGGATTTGTCACGTTGTAAAACAGCGCAGCGGTTTTCCCCTCCGGATATATCCAGTGAAGTTTGTGACCCAGGGGATTTGAGTGCTGGGGAAATCAGCCCAGCTGGAAGATTTGAGAAGGCAGAGCATCCTCCTGTCCCCGAGCAGTGGCTTTGGGCCTTCTTAGACAAGGCTGGTGCAGCCTGCTAAAACTGGTCCGTAAACCTTCATCCTGAAGAGAGGAAACTTTCCAAATGGGCATGGGAAAAACTTTCCTTTGGTAATCCTGGAGATAACAGGTCACGCAGCTTCACCCAGTGATTCTTGCACAATAACTTGTGGTCAGGCTGAAGTGTCTATTTTAGAAAGGCATCCAAGTGATGGGAGGGAGGTCATGCAGCATTTTTGTTATCTCTTTCTGTGGTTACTTACTCACTGTTCCCAGTGTGTTTCTTACTGCTTGCTTCAGTTTTTTCCAGCTTCAGTTTCTAGCTCCTGGGTTTTGATGTGCCTTTACTCACTTTGGAGGCTCCAAATACCTCTGCACATTAGAAAAAAGCCCTGCTGTATGGGTGTGAAGGTTCTCCTTAAGAGGCAGCAGCTTTGTTATGGAAGGCCCTTTGGTTTTATTAGACTTTTCAACCCTCCGGTCGACTGTTAAACAAGCTGGAGCTTGTCATGGTTGACAAACCTTCACTCTGGTCTCAGACCTAACCTACCAGTTTAAAGGCAGTATTCTTTTGTGTACAGGTTTCTGGGTGGGGACCATAGGCCTTCTAAGGGAAATTAGCTTGCAGCCTCTCTTTCCCCCCCTCCCACTTTGAATAAATTTTGTGCTAACTGTCCTGTCGCTTCCAAAGGCCAGAAGGAAATGTCAGCCTTTAGGTTTTCTGCTGCCTGAGATACTCTCTCAGCTGCACACTGAGAGTGCAAGTAGGTGGGAACGTGTAATTACATTATAAACAAAACAGCTGCACGATCAGTGTCAGCAACAGAAGATAAAATGTAGGAAGTTTTTTCAGGTGATTCATCCGTAATTATTTAAAAACATGTTGAATTTATTCTTAAGCTTTGGAGGAGAATTCTTGCAAGGCCTGCGTTCGCCACCTGTGATGTTTATACACCTGAGTAAATGCCTGTCTCAGCAGTTTGTCCGTGTTGAGTGCTCCAGATCTAAATCCCTTCAAAGGTAAACCCAGCACGCCTTTGTCTCCCCTGGCCTTCCTGTCTCCAGAGCTTTCACTGATGAGGTGGAATCAATTGTAGCAGTGGCTGGCACTAGGATGGGCCAGACGAGGCTCATACCACAGTAATAACTGTTTGATGCAGGTTTGTTCTCTGTGGGCTTAAGTGATGGCAAAGGCTGGATGACACAAACAGGCTGATGATGGGACTGGTGGAGAGGTCGTGGAGGAGCAGCTCTGTGTACCCACAGCTACATCAGCCAAGTGTGGGCTGCATCTGCTCTCCTCTTGTTGCATCCTTCCAGCAGTACCTGTTGTATGGATTGTAGGGATCCAGGGAAGGAGGGAGGGAAATTCCTTTGGAGAGTCCCTTTCGGATGAAGCAGGCTGGCCACGTCTGTTTTTAGGCATGTTGGAAGTCATGGTACTTTTCCTGTAGTCATGTCATTGCAGGTGCTGGTGCTTTCTGCTGGCTGGGCAAAACTGGGTGTTTTTGTTTGGGGGCAAGGGACATTTTATCACAATTGCCAAGAAGTCAGAAGTGTGCTACACTGAGCTGGCTAAGAAGTGTTGGGGACTGTTGTTGTTGTTTTTCTGCCAAGGCAGCACTCTGCCCAGCTCACCTGCCCAGATAACATCCGCGCAGGGCAGGGCTCGTGCCCGCGTGGCCGCGAGGGCAGCCGGCACCCACAGCAACCAACGCCTTGCAGTTTCGTCAGGTTCAGGGTGCGTTCTCCTCCAGCAAGAGGCATGGCATGGGCACCTGCTCCACCACAGCAGAGCAGGGAGAGCAGGGGAGGGCTCTCCAACACCGGCACGGGCACCTGCTCCAGCACAGCAGAGCAGGGAGAGCAGGGGAAGGGTCTCCAACACCAGCACAGGCACCTGCTC
>JAWWEW010000033.1:2716217-2782113 GCA_035583185.1 Anabacerthia variegaticeps | reverse complement strand
GGAGAGCAGGGGAAGGGTCTCCAACACCAGCACAGGCACCTGCTCCACCACAGCAGAGCAGGGAGAGCAGGGGAGGGGTCTCCGACACCGGCAGCTCAAGCTGTGTCTCTGCTCCAGACATTAGCAGGGCACCCTGGGGCACTTCACCAGTCCAACTCCACTGCTCCATCGTGTTGCTTTCTGGAAGAGGTGAACAAATTTGAGGAAGGCACAGACTCCAGTACTTGTTCTCGCCCCTCTCCTGCCGAGCCCTGCTGCCAGCAGCTCCAGCTTTAGCTCAAGGAGGCTTTTCTGCTCCTTCTGCAGCAGCCTGGGCAGAAAAATCAGCTGGCCCCACACTGGTCTGTCTCCTTGAGACTTATCCACGTCTCCTCTCCTTGAGACATGACTGTCCTTTCCAAATATCGTAGGCTTGGGCACTCCCTGCCTGGGAGAGGTGGCTTGTTGGAGCTGTAGCGAGTGAGCTGATACTCCACTGGTTTTATAGTGAAAATGCTGACCCTGCAGTCCTCCAGTGCCTGCCCACAGCTCTTCCACAAGCTCAGAAGGGTAGGTGCATCCTACCTGGGTTTGCCTTGCCAGTGGTAGGATACACTTGAGAGGCAGCAGTTGCTTGGACTCAGTAAGGTCATCTGGGTTTTGGTCCCTGGTGGTGACGCCCTGAGTCAGCTTCGCATGGATTGCTGCCTTTCTCACCTCATGAAGTTCCTCTGTCCAGAGCCATCAACCACACTGCCAGCAGCAGAGCTACAAGCAACCCTTTTTCTTTGTTAATTGCCACCTGTGGCTTGGCACCAGCAGTGTCAGAAACCCTCCCAGGTAGCCCATCTTGGGCTGTGGACTTGGGTGTAGTATGTTGCCTCGGGTGGTATGGAGTGGCATCATCCTCTCCCTTCCCAGCTTTGGAAATCATCCTGGAAGCTTGAGCTGAAGAAAGAGCATGGGACTGGAGCCAAACCTCTCCTTCCAGATGGGACAGTAGTGGCAGGAACACCTATTGTCCACAAAGGTGTTGCCAAGCCACAGAAGGCAATTAGCAGGGAAGAAAAATGTGGTTCCTTTAAAATTTGAATTTTAAAAACATTTTTTTCTTTTTAAATTGAATGAACACACAATGATATGCCAGGTAGTCAAAACTGGGGTTGTAAGAGCAAGCACCTGAAAGTATCTAACTAGTGTAGTTAGTGAGTTAATAAACCAGGGAGTTTTGTCAAACAAGAGTGAATTCAGTCCTGAGCGACAGCTGAGTGGGAACAGATTGTATAACATTGGGTTACTCTGCCTTTGGCACAGAGGACAAGGAAAGAAGTTCTGGAGTATGGCTGAGAGGTGTCTTTCTAACCATACCAGTTATGATGGAGATAAAGCTTGAAATTAATTTTTTTCTTCTTTTTAGGGTCACCTGATAGTATTGCAGATCTAAACTTTGTATTAAACAGTCAACCCCTTCGTGCCTTTAAAAGGTGTTCACGAGCTCTCCCTTTCCTACAGGGGACCCTTCTGCACCAAGCCCCCTCCCCAGCTGGGAGCTGTGGTTTGTGTTTGTCCTGTGCTGCTGCCTGTCCCAGGCTCTTCCAAGCATGTTGTCGGCTTTCCTTGTGTTAATCCTTCCTCCTTGCTCTTCCCATGGTCCCTCTGATGCAGGATCAGAAAAGGCTGCTTCAGTATCTGGCCATAGCTAATCAGGATTTTACCTCTCTCACAAGATTTCTTAAAATACTCATGCTCTGGGTAAGAACATCAGCTGTGGCCACCTTACCTGGTGTTGACAGTAGTCCCACTTCAAGCTGGAGGTTGAACTAATCTGCTCCCTCTGTGATTTTAGTCCTTAATTAACTGCCAAGCAGATCCTGAGGGATTTCATCGGCTTTGTGCAGCAACAAGCCCTGCAGAAATTCATATGCCCGTATGGTTGAAGTAATGTCACTAGCAGCTGCACTGGTGGCCAGGAGACAGGGAGCCATCTCTGTAAAGAGCTGTAAAATACAATACAAGAGCTCAGCTCTGAGGTTCCAGCAGCCCAAGGCATATCCCCCCACTCCCCCCAAAAATGGAATTGCTGTGCTCTGTCAGCCACCTACACTGCATCACATCCTTGTCTGTGTCTCCTCCTCCTCTCAGGGTGCTTTGAAACCTTCTGGTCTAAAAGGTTAAGCTTTAAAAATGAAAAAGGCATGTTTCCTTTCCTCTCAATCATTTAATGTTTTTTAATTTGCTGCTTGATCCTCGTGTATTGACTGTGTGTGAGCTACAGCAATGGCTTGCAAATAAAGCAGGTGACTCAGGTGACTGTAAGGATTAATTAAAATATGCCCTATTAAAATTAAGCATATTTTTCCAATAACAGAAATACAAGGAATAGATACTGTTTTTGTTTAGATTTGGCATGCATGCATCCTCCCATTGCTTAAATACCTGAGCTAAAATCTGCTCTCCTGGTAGTGCATTTCTCTCTGCGCTGTGGTGACTGGAGTCCTGCATCTCACCTTTGACGTGGAAATGGGTGATGATGACCTGTTTTTAGAAATCATCAGTGATACATTCCGGGAACTCCTGCAGTATTTTTCAGTTTGAAGGTTTTGAGAACAGATAGGGAAATATGTCATCTCTGTAAATTGCTCTAAATTACCTGCAATTTGTTGGGAGTTGCCATTTCTAAGTACTTATTGCAACTCTAGATATTTGAGGAAGCTTTTGATTATCCTGTGCTTGTAAAATGTAATTGGCTATTTCTTAATTGTTGTCCTCTGTGAAGTATAATTACCTGTAATGTAGAGCTTTTTATTTGTCAATGCCGCAAACAGGAAATCAAGAGTGTCTGATTGAGATAAGTCTGGGGACTCCACCATGACTTGTAATTGCATCAGGTGACCTGTTTGTCCTGGGACTGGTCCCTCCTGTGAAGTCCTGGAGGCCTTCAAAGAATCCAGAAATCTTAAATATTGTCTTGATGTGCAGAAGTCTGGCTTGTACTTTGCTAAAACACTCTTCAGACAGCTACTGTCTTCTGAGCAAGGTAGTGGCATCTCTTTATTCAGTCATTGCATCAAGTTTCAGGAGGAATAGGCTGATTTAGAATTAATTGCTTAAATGCAGTTAATCAGAAGACATTTTAGAGCTTGCTGACATTCATGAATACCGTAGAGAAGTCAGTTAATTAAAGCCTAGCAGCCTGAAGGAAGCCAATTGAGACAGAGAATCCCAGCTCTCGGTGTGTGATGGTCCCTGGGAATCCCAGTTCTCACTGATGTGGATGGTACCTGGCTGTAGAGGATAGGATCATATGAACTTGGATCTGCTGCAGACTAAAAGCATGTCCTGTCTCAGTCTGACCTCTCTGCACAGGGAGTTGGTCCTCACATCCCATCTGCTGCCTGACCACCCTGGGCCCAACCATGCTGGCATTCCTCTATGACCAGGGCATGGGTGGGAAGGTCTGGGATGCTGGGATGACGTGGCTGGGGGGTATGTTGCATGAGCAAGGTCTAAACTCATCTCTCTTTAGGTCTGTGTTATGCTCAGTCATGCCGAAGCTTTTGTTGTCATCATCTTCCCAAATGGCATCTGCCCTTGGCGGGACATTAAATTACTACTTAATTGAACTTAGAGGTTACCAGGAAATCCTTTGTAGTTCTGGGTGGGTTTGGTGTTTTACAGCAGCAATAGAAGTGTCAGGCTGGGTGCATTCACCCCTCCTTTATCTCCACCCTTGGCTGGGCTGACCCAAGTGCGGCGCTCGGGAGCGGTGGAGGAAAACAGAACAGAGATTGACACAGCCAGTCTGGGCCTTACACTCTGTGTCAGGGAGTGGAGAGACACAAAGGGAAGATGGAAAGCCCTCTCACTGCCCACTGCAGCCCTGGGAGATGCTGTGCCAAAGCAGGTTGGTTTATGACCATCTCTCCTTCCATACCTGGGGTTTCCAGAACCTTTGTGTACATGTGTTTTCCTTCCACGCAGTCTGTAGGTTTCAGTATCCTCCTCACTGTGCCTTTAGAGCATGACTGAGATGCAAAAACCACTGGAGTGTGTCCTCCAGGAAGTCCTGGCCAACTCTGCCACGCAAAAGCAGCAGCACAAGCTTTCTTTGGAGGGACCTCCTAAAAACAAAACCTTAGAATAAAAGCCCTCTTCTTGCTGAACTAACTCTCCGCAAACATAGAATTATTTGGTTTTATTTTTGCTCTTTTGATGGCGAACCGGTGCCGAACAGTTCTCAGGGAAAGCGGTGAGTCAGCTCACCCAACAGTGACTCTATTGATAGATGGAAGGAGTGGCACTGAAGTCTGTCTAGTCATTGTTGGTGCTTGGCTGGAGCGCCGGGGGCTCCGAGGGCAGGCTCAAACACCTCGCCAGCCTTGGGAGATCAAACGCTATGAGTCAGGCCACAGAAAATCATGATAGGGCTCAAATTAATTAAACCTTTTTTTTTTTTTAACCCTGTTTTGAGAGTGGGAAGGAAAGGACACACACATGCACCACAGTGTGGGTCCCACCAGCTCGTGTGTCATTGCAAGCTGACTTTTCTTGTGCCTCCCAAACTGCTCTAATGGAAACTCTGCCTAGTCCCTGCTCTGCTCCAGAGTGATGGGATCTGCCAACTTTCTCCTCTCTTGATATCCTCTCATTTCTCACCTCTCTGTGTAAGGACATGAGGCAGAGCTGGAAAATAAACACTTACCACCAACACACCACTCTTAGGTATCCCAACTTCTGCTTATTTTTCAATTCAAAATGCACGCAAGCCAGAAACTGTTTCAAGAGAGGCTTTAATTCCTCTGTTTTTTGTGTCATTTTGGTCAAGGTGGGAGAGGCCAGATTGTGGGAAGTGAAGCTGTGCTTCAGACCCACCAACTCCTTTCCTCTTGGGTTTTCCCAAAGCTGGGGAACCACATCTGTGAAGCCCACAGCTTCCAGCACAGCTTTGCCTGTAAACCATACCTGAAAGGTTATGGGCGAGAAGGACCATATCCTATTAACTGTATCCCAGGTCTCCCACACCATGCCTTGGGGTGGTACCATCCCCTGGGCTAGACAGGGTTATGATGGGCTCCAACAGCCTCAACCTTCACTTTGGGCTGTTAAATGCAAGTGCCACACACTTTGATACCTCAGGCCACGCTGCCCCGAGCTTTCTTCAGGTGCTCTGAACACACAGAGTTCGTCTCCCATCTCACAGGCACCAGGAGCAGGCCAATTTTCAGCATAACGCACAATCTCAACTATTTTATTGCTTAATTTAGGCCATAAAGTCCCTTTGATGTGTTGTGTAATGCAACGTTCATTCTGAAAAAGTGGGTGGAGTAGCTTTATGGTATTATAAAAATAAATAAAATGCCTGGCAGGATTTTGAAACCACATGGTCATTCCTCCTCTCTCCGCAGATAAGTTGATTGTTGAGAGAGAAATCTTGCTTAATATCTAACTTTGGGTGATTTATTTCTCCAGAGCCCTTTCATCTCTCCATGTATTGGGTTATCTGTGACTTCTAATCTGATTGTTTTAAGAGTGATCAAAGAAACCAAGAGAATGCACTTTATTTTCCCACTGTATGAACAGAATGCTGTTTGTACAGTGCATTACATCACCTGTTCCTGCTGCTCCTGAGTCCTGCACCAAATGGCTGCGGTATAAATAGAAAACAGAATGGACTTGTAGGGGGTGATGAAATTCGTTCCACTTGCCGAGTAAAACAGAGTTAACTCAATGAGTGATTTCTTCACGCCCAGCTCTACCTCAGCACACAACAACACGGGCTGAAAATGTTTGAAATAACTCGCTCGTGTGGGGTGTCGAGCAGGCATTTGTGCTGAAAATCCACGGGAGATGGCAGGCAGGGAGGCTGCCGTCGCTGAAATTGCTGGGATTCTTTCCAGGCTATGCAAAGAAAGAGTTTGGCCTTTCATCATGTTGTTCTAGCTGAGATGGTCCACAGGCAGGGTCTGTGGGGAGAGGTGGTCGCAGTCCTTGCCCAGGCGTGGTGCTGCAGGATCCCTGTGTGCCTGCAGGGCTTGGCCATCCCAAAGAAAGCCCTCTGTCCAAAGCAGCTCGCCTTTGGAAGGTGTGGAGGAGGCAGAGCACAGGGACCCACCTGGCTGCTGGTCCAGAATGCAAACATTTCTGGGGGACCAGTGCTGAGGAGCAGCTCTGATTCACATGGAGGCCCAGGAGATGCTTCTGGAGATGGTCCGGGGAGGTGCATTTGCTTGATCCTAAAAAAACCCAAATTCAAGAAAAGATGATTATTCTCTGACATGTCTTAATGTTCACCACCACATAACCCCAGTGCCTCATGGAGGACAGCTGTCCTCTCTGCAGCTTTGCCATATCTCTCCCCACTAAGCTCTCCCAGCCTCTTCAGAGGCACTGAGCAGCATTTTCACTCCAATTATCTAATTGATTAATGTGTTTAACTTGGAACATTTGTTCTCAGCCTGTGTTTGACTTTCAGTTTCTTGCTTCTCTTGTAGACCAGGAGGGTAATCTGAGGGCCTGGAAGTTACCTTGCTAGCTTTTCCATGCTGTAGCTGTTGGCCTTAAGAAAAAAACCTCAAAATAAAAAGAAACACCCTCTCTCCTTACTGACCTTGCCTTGACACACCTACAGCCCTCATGAAAATCCCACCCTGGGTAAATAGCTCACGTTTTTATTCAGGGAACTGGCATGCATCAAAGGGTCAGGGAAATCATTTGGTAGATAAGGGGTGTTTTATCTTAAGCAATTAGTCCTTAGCATTGGGTTGGCTTTTTTTGTTTGTTTTCTAGTTGGACTGGAAGTTGTTCTTGTGCAGTGTGTGATCACTGTAGGAATACTGAACTTGAAAAAATGGCTAAAACTTGTGTTCCCCCACCCCATCCTGCCCCTGCCACGCTGTTTGATGGGAAGCAGAAAGCCAAGGACATTTGTGACATGCCATTCCAGGAGGATGAGCTTAGGGCCACTGTGTCCCCATCCGCCCCTGGGTGGTGATCATCTGATACCCGTCAAGGTTTTGCCCATCCATCCCTAAACTGCCGTGGTTTTTTCTGTAGTCCTCAGGTTGAAGGAGCAGGAAGGAAGCAGGGAGAACGTGGAAGCCTGGAGATTTCCCTTGGGACATCATGGCATGAGTTAGGGCCATCTCTATGGCTTCGGCAGTGCCAACTGCTCGGGCATGGCAGGGTCTCTCCTTGCAGCCGCCGTCGCCCTGTGCAATGGGGAATTGTCCTTCTGCGAGCAAACCGAGCCACTCTGCAGTTTCTTTCCGGTGAATTATAGGAAAATGACTTTATCCTTGCACCAGCATGGGATTGACCAAATCTTTCCCAGTTTCTCTGTGGGGAATGACTGCACAGTTACCTGACCTTGCCTTGCCCACGGGTTTGTCACCTCTGGCTGAAGCTGCGATGCCGGGCTCGGTCTCCACAGACCTGCTGGCAGCGGTGTGTTCCTTGCCTCAAGGTCATACTTTGAAGGTTACCATACCCAAAACACTTCTCATTTATTGCTTGCACACTGGTGGTGTTTGGAGGCCCCCGCTTACTCAGCTTGGTGGGGGAAATGTATTAGAATGGGGGATTTTCCAGCCCTCAAGGAACAGCGTCTTCTTGGTGACATTTCAGCTTTCCTTTGGTGTGGCTGGACGGTGGGCAGGAATGTCCCTCAGCAGCAGCTGGGAAGCTCCTGTGTCTTTGAGCCCTTGTGGGGAACAGGGACTGAATTCTGAGGTGCAGACTGATGAAATGGTGAGCTGAGCTCTCCTTGTGGCTGTTTTATTGCTGCTGCTGCAGATCGCAGAGCCGTCTGGTCGGACTCTGCAAGTTGATGGACACAGACCTGTGCTGAAACACACAGTGTCTGCTTGAATTCACCACTTGGGATATCAGAGTTTAATCTGTGTAATGCTCCTTCTGCAACAGAAATCTGTAGTTCAATGTGATACACTACTGGATTTTTTTCCCCCCAACTGCCTTATGCAAAAGAACTTAATGAGTATCTTCAAACGCATCCAGAGGTGTGAATTACAGCTGATGTAATTAATTTGTGTTTGTGGGCCTGGCCCCCTGCAGTCTAGTGGCTCCTTGGGCTGAACAAAAATCTAATCTTGGAGAAGATTAGGAATTCTAAGACAAAGGTTAAGGCAGGGCGATGCTGCCTTATCATTTTATACTGGTGTCCTGTGGCAAATCTGTAATTTCAGCCATGAACAGTAGGGCCAGCTGTTCCTAAACCAGCAGCATCTCTGCTCACCTACCTTGTTGTTTTGCAAAGCACAAGTCTTAAAAACGGTCAGGCATAAAACAAGACCAAGGCAGCTCTAGATCCTGAAGTCACTGCAGGGGTGCCCATCACAAGGACAGCCAGAGCCAGAGCCTGCTGTGTGACTTTTGAAGTCTCTCCTTCCCAGACGCATCTCCAGACTTCCCCAGCTCTTCTCATCCCTCCCGCCCTGGGGTGAGTGAGCGGCACAAATACCATGAATTGAGTGGGCACTGCAAGGAGAGCTGGAGATGAACAGGGAGGGAGGCAGATAGGCCAGCAGGCAGCTCTGAACGGGGAAGCCAACCTCGCCTTCCCTGCAGGCTCCCTTGGCGTGCTGATTCCCAGCCTGGCTGCAGCAGGATTTAGTCCCAGCACACTTCCAGCCAGCATGTCATGGCAAGCTTCCCCAAGCAGCAGTTTCCACTTTTCCTCTTTGGTGTCTATTGTTTTGTTATTTGGGGAAGTGGAATCCATGATTGAATTTGAAACGTGGTTAGCATTAGCCTCTGACGCAACGGGGTGGGGTTTTTTCCTTTCAGATTGGCCTGAGCCTGAGTACGTCTTCCCCTGGACAGCTCGTGGGGTGCACAGCTCTCCTCTGACCCACACACTTGGGCAGTGTTCAGTGCTGAAAGACCATCCCCTCTAGTCTCAGGAGAGCTGCAAAGTGCCGGTTTGGTCTAAATCAGGCAAATAGTCACTTGATCACAAGTGAGTTTCCAAAAGGAGGAGGCTGACTGAGTGCTGATGGTTTAGATTTAGTCTTTTAATGAACAGCATCAGGAATAGGTTATGTTCTCCATTATTTTGATTTTAATCTAATGTGTTAATAACGTGAGTCTCTTTGAATGAAAATATATTTCCAAGTTGCTTTAAGTATTTGCTAGTGCAGTAAGTTGAAGACATATGGGTAAGAAAGGGCCATCTGATGAACTGCTATTGTTCTCTTAATTCAACCCACCCCATTTGGGCCACTCCGCATGAATGGCTTTGTGTTTGCTAATAAAATCATGCTATGTTCCCTGCAACACATGTTCTGCATGTCCCAGCTAGTCAGCAGCAGTAAAACCTTATTTTTATGGGTTTGTAATGTTACCTTTCCAATTGTGGCTGCTTTTAGAGACAGCAGTCAGCGAGCATGTGTACCTCCCCACCTGAAGGGCGCTGTGTTAGCAGCCCTTGGAGGAGAGATAGGAACGTGCTCCTTGAACTGCGTCCTCTTCTCCCCAAAATGTTTGAACGAGCCCGAATTCCTTCTCAGGCTGTCTCAGGGAGGGTCCAAGAGTGGCTGCAGGCTCCACAGCCCTTTTAGCTGCTGGGTGATGTGGGAAATGCTCTGCTGCTGTACGATCCCAGGAGAGCTGCAGTCAGTCCCGACGGCTCCTTTGGGCAATCCCAAAGAAGGAAGGATGAAAAGCAACCTCTGCCTTAGCACAGCAGCTCCGAGGGGGCTGCTCCTTGCAGTTGGCTGGCAGTGGTCCTCCACGAGCCACGTCCAAGCTGGGGGGAATCAGTATGCATAGCAGTTACTCCCTTTCCTTGGCACATTGTTTTTTAAGGACTCTAGGGTAGAGGGGATTAGACCAAGTTCTTAGGGGAGGAGAATAGCCAGCAGGGGATGGCTGGTCATTTTTGTTCCTTTTGTGGCACAAACAATCTCTCCCTTACTACTCATAGGGGCTCATGAGCCTTTGTGATGTTTATTTGGCTGAAAGATTTGGAGACCTCTGGTCTAGATAGCTCTCCAACTGAGAAGGGGAATTTAGGCACTTGTGATAGTGTGGCCAAAGAAATTACAATAAATATTTGGGAGATTTTAGTGTTTGGCATTCGTCAAGAATGGTTTAGCAGAATGAAATCTTTAGTGGAAAGGATGGAAGTCCAGCTGAAATGACAAAGATGTGCCTGGGTTGGCGTTGGCACATCTTCCACACTTCAGGGATTAGAAGGAATTGTGTAATAGCAACATAATGATCTGCAGTATTGGCTCATTTAAACTTCAGCTGCTTTTGTTTAGGAGATGGACTTAAAATCTGAAACTGGGTCAAAATCTTTTCTTGCTCTAGAACTAGCAGTTCCACACGTTTCAGACTTCTGTTTGAAGAGCCCTGTCTCTTAACCACTATTCAGTCATCCCTCCTGGGCTGCGTTCCAGCCAGGCAGGTGACCTTGGCCTGCTAGTCCTTGTCACTTGGGAAAGTGGTGTTGATCAGGATCAGAAGGGATTTTCTAGGGTCTGATGATCACCAGCACATCCTCTCCTGCTGATCGAATCATGGTCCTTGGTGTCCTCATTAGGACTGATGAAAATGTCTCCTCTCCAAGACTCGAGCAGGCACCGTTTTGGGGATGTATTCACTCCTCAAGATTCTTACCACATTTTCATTGAAGGTCACTATCAGAGTTTTGTCACTTTGTGAACTTGCCTCAGACTACCAGGGGGACAGAAGTCTTCCTCAGCAGTGGTGTTCTCCCCAGAAATGAAGTCCAAGTCTTCGTGAGCAGTGTCCTGAGAGCTGCTGTGGCCCTGGATCTTCTCTGTTTGCAGCAGAAAATAAAATCCCCAAAGCTTTTTGTTGAGCGCACCTTCCTTTCCAACAGTGAATGAGGATTCTTCTTGCTGGTCCCAGAACAGCCTCTTGCAGACATGCTTAGCCTCCTCATCTCCTGGGGTTGGCCCTAGTCAAGGAATTGTGCAGATATTTCTTTGCCTCAACCTGTTGCCTAACTTTTCCCAGATAATACACCCTGCAGGGCAGGGGAGGATTTGCAGGGTTAGTGTTGGGAAGCAGCTGCTTGGGAAAGCCCTCTTCCTTATTTCTGGAGAAAGCAGCCTGGTTAATTATTCTGATTGCCCTCCCATACTGACGTAGACTTCCAGTGGGAAAACTGAGAGGTTGTGAAGTTGAAGGCTCGGAGGTCAGACATTACAGCAGGCAATCCCACAGGCAAGGAACAGAGTGATCCTGCACATGGAGAATCCATGTCACCAACAGTGGAATTCTTAAATTCCTTTATTAGTTGCTTAAAGCTGCAAACACATCTGCGGAATACACAGATGTCTGTTCTGATCTTGAGCGAGAAGATGATGCCACTGCACATTAACAACATGCACACACAACAGAGGAGTCTCCTCACTGTGTGTTCTACATCTCACTGTGGACAAAGACATAGCCCACAAAGATCTCTCCTAGAATAAGAACCGCTGGCAAATGCTGTTCTCTCTTCCCTGGATGTGACAAGGTGCAGGCAGCAAAGGCTGGCAGCCAAGTCTCTCAGCTGTCACATCGTGTCACACAGGAGTGTCACCGCTGCAGCTGCAGATGTGCAGGCTCAGGCATCGGTGTCACAAGCTCCTGCATGTTTTGATTAATTCATCCACAGTTTTCACATACAGCTTCAGGGACGGGTGCTTTCATCAACTTTGAGATCAAAATGTGTGCCAAGGATATTATGAGTCACGTTACAGACTCGCTCATAGTTCTGGAGAGGGGGTTAACAGGGATGTTAAAATGCTGCTCATTTACTCTATAGGCAGAGCTGGCAGCCATGGCTGTAGTCACGGTTGCCCAACATTTCCCATTATATAAAACTTTGTTGTAGTTGCTCATATCTTTATCAGACTGTGTTGTTTGGTGTTCTTCCATGCTGAGGTTCTGCCTAAGGCTGAATTATTTTGGCAAATTTTAGTAAAAACAGAGGGGGAGGAAATTACATTGTTTTGCTCATGTCAGAGTCTTACCATTTACTTTATGTTGATAACCTTCCAGTTTTCCCACTTTGAAGCAGGGATGTATCATTTGGCAAGTGGGTTGCTGGAGGTGGGAAGGATGTTGGCATCTTGAACATACATTTTGCTGTCTGTGTGAGAATCCATCCAATATGATTGAGTTGTAAGCTTGTGACAACAGCACAGGCTCTATAGTAGATGGTTCAAAGTTTTGGCACTTATAGGATCGGAAAAGTATATTTGCTCGGATGGTGCTCGTGGCTAAGACCTCAGGGACTGGAAACTGCAATTCCTGTTGCTGCTGCTTCTGATCGTGGAGTCTCCAGCACTTGTTGTTAGGGGAGCCAGCTCTCTTCTCACATCCTCCAGAAAAGGTACTCAGCCAAAAAAAAGGGGGTTTGGGCAGTGATGGGGAAGGAGGAGAGGAGAGGGAGCTCCTCCAATGGTGACAGGTGCTGAGAGCTAGCAAGAGGTGAGACTGTCCAGGGCATGGAAACTGGAAAGGGGTTCTGCAATGCTGCCCAGAGTTTTCAGGTGCTGTAGCTGAAACTTCCCGGCCTTAGTTCCAGCCTGTTGGGCTGGAGGAAGGTACTGCTGACCCCCACAGCTCAGCCAGTTCTGATAACAGGGTAAAATTCCCTTTTGTGCAAATGAATGGCTGGTTAGAGGAGAAAACCCCTGTTTGCTTCTTGAGGGGAGGGCTGTGAGCTGGCCCTGGCTATGGTGAGCCCACAGAGCTGATCCAAGAGAGGACTTTCCCCATGCAGACACACAGAATAGTCTCCATAGTCTGATGCATGGTGATAGCACATGGCATTTCATAACTTTCTCTGCTCTTGTAACTACTTATTGATGTATGAATAGTCTTTTCCAAGGGCTAACTTTTTGCTTGTTCAGTGCATGGGGTGGTTCATGCCAGGGGAGCCAGCAGAGAAGGCAGGAAGGGAAGTGGCCAGGGCACCTGCATTACCTCTTGCAACACTAAAAGGCCTTGCAGTGGAAGAGACAGAAGGTGCAAGCAGGAAAACAGAGGTGTTTCTGTGCTGGTTTCTGCTGAAACCATGCTAGGAGACAGCTCATCTCCCTGGGAGAGAGTCGTCCTCTGGGCCTCAGCTTTCTGTCTGCTACTTAAGACCCAGATCAGACTGATGTGCTGAGCATGCATCGAGACAGAAGTCTTAAAAAATGCTGAGTATTAGGCCCAGAGCATTTCAAATTGAGCACCCACGTCTTGAGAAAATTCTGACGGTTTCAGCATTGCAGTTGGCTTTTTGTGCATAAGAGGATAATGGGTTTTCCTTCCTCCAGAATAGCAACACAAATAAATACAAGATTCACTTGTGAAAATTGTCATAGAGGAATCTCCAACCAAGTGAATAATGCTGCATTCAGCATGGGATTTGGGTGATGGAAAAGTACAAAAAGGGGGGAAAATAAGGATACCAATCAATTTATCCTGTGCCCTGAGCAGATGAAGTTCTGCAGAGAGGAGTGCAGGGTCAGTAACAGATAATGTGATACATCAGCACTAGAGAGGTGAGTAGAAGATAATTTGTTTTCACAATTGTAGATTGCTTTTCTCTGCTGTCTTAAGGAGAAAACATCTAAAGCAGCGAGGCATTTTTGTATTACCTGCTTGGGCAATGAAATCCTGTCTGTATGGTATGGCCCAAGTGCACTCTGTAACAGATGGTGTGTTTGTGTCACACAGATGGGCTCCAGTGTTTCACAGCTCTTGTGCTCCAGGCCATACACAGAAAACAGCCTTTTCCTTCATCCATGGGATTTCATTTCTAGTTGGGATGATTACAGGGTGTGGCAGTGGGTCAGACTAGTTCTAGTGCTCTGCTCCTGCTGTAGAAGAAGAAAATGGTAGCAGCAACACATCCTGTCAACTGGAGATGATTTTAAGCCCACTTGCTGCCATCCAAAATGCAGAATTAAACCATCTCTCCACCACTGTGGCTTTTGCAACGGGCCTGTGCTGTATCCAGTGTCTGGGAAGTTGTCAGCTGGAGCTGGAGCATTTGAGGTGATTGTAAGATGTCTCTGTGTAGATTTTCCACTGAGATCTGCTATCCAGAGTACTCATGAGTCTCTCCACACCTCCCCAGTGTCACTAATTATGACAGTGTCTTTGGGGCCTCCTCCCCTGTTGAATTTAATTGGGTGTCTACAAGTACCTTGGACTCAGAATTTCTAGAGGGAGTAGAGACATCAAGAGAAACAGAGTTTGGTCACCTAGCCTTCTGTCTTTAAGAAACTGAGGGGACAAGAACAAACACAGTCATCTTTTGTCTGAACAGTGGGTAATTTATTTAGAACAAAAAGCACATTGCTTGCATTTTCACTCGTTTTTCCTATGTGGAGCTGTCAACTGGTTTTAATTGTATAAAGATACATAGGAATGGAACAAGAGTTCAAACAGCTCCTTTGTAGGACTTTAAATGGACATGATACTTCATATATATGCCCTCAGTAATGCATACCAGATGAAAAGATACTGGGGAATTTGTGTAATAAAGGTAAAAGCCCATATATCTGCCTGTTCTAATGGATGAGAACCAAAACAGGAGCAGAAATAACAAACCCCAGCACAGTTCTTGAAGTCAAGTTTCCCTTGCTGTGAAATGCCCCAAGAAAAATCAAGCACAGGATTTGCCTGAGCAGGGGTCAAACCTGGTAATGGGATGGATCACATGTGCAAGCCTCCCTAACACTGCCCTAATGCTCTCATGCCACAGTAAAAGGTGTTTCATCCCTCTGGTCTGGAGTTTGGCTGGACCTTCTGGTGTTGCCATGTCCCAGGAACAACCTTGTGAGCTCCTGTGCAATTTGTCTGTGAGCAGCTCTTCTCATTTTTTCCCTTTCTTTGCCTCCCTTAGCTCTTTCTCCACCTGTTTCAATGAGGTGAACTGGCTCTTGTACCTTGGATTATTTAGTGAATGCCCCTGGAGATGTGTCACCCTCAGGAGCAGAGGATGATGCCCAGAGTGGTCCCTCTAGTCACAGCCAAGGTATTTGCAGTAAATAGGGCTTGCTGAGCCACCTGCCTTCAGATGCAGGTCTCCATCTTTCTCACTGCTGAATTCTTTGCTCTGGGTCTGCCAATCAGCCACCAAATTTAGATCTATTTGTAAAGGAACAGCCACAAGAAATGGGAAACGGAATCCACTGATTTCATTCACCCTTTTAAAATATGACTTTGTGTGACCTCAGTGCAGGAATTGATGGTTTGACTTCCAGGTCTGGCTGGAGATGCAAGGTTTGGTGACTGTCCCAAAACTAGGATTGTGAAAGAATATTTCATTCTCACCATCTAAGGAAAAGTTACTTTAATCTTTATTTAAAAGGAGTGCTGTCTGTAGCAGCTTCACAAGACTGACTTCTCTCTGTATGCCTATTTTCTGGGGACAGCAGCAAGTCATTTGGTGTTAGTCTGCTAAACTCTTAAAAGAGGAAGAAAATAAGCCTCTCTAGAAAAGGAAAGATCAGCATCTGTCTCCCTTAGACACAGTTTCTGCGTTTTACATTCCTTCTAGTGGTTGTTATTACAGTTCTCCTGAGGATTTGTCATTGCTGTCAACCTCTAATGGACCTTGTCACAAGGACAACAGGACTCAGTCCACCCTCCTCTTGCCCCCATCCCTCTGTTGTATTGGCCAGGTCGGCTTGAGCTGAGAAGGGAATGTCAGATTACAAGCTCCCAGTAGAGACCAGGAGACTGAGTTAGGATTTATACTTTTACTGTCATGCTGACATCTCTTCAGAGCTGAGCAATAAATAATAGAGCAAGTTTAAAAGCTTTTTGCAGCTTGCCAGTATGTTGTTGTTGATACAGCCTGCCGTTTGTTAACATGATCCAACAAGTATCCTTTAATGACCCCATTTGGGGAGCCTGTGAGACTCCAGAGGACAGCTAGAGAAGCTCTGTTTCATGGTGCTGTACTTCTGAGACCTACTTATCTGTCGTGGTTGCAGTCAGCTGATGCTTATGAACTCCTGCTCATTATAAAGTACTGTTTGGAGGCAGAACTCTTCTGCAGGGGCACTTCTTTTCTGTCCCGATCTAATGGTCTCTTGACTTTAAACTTGAATGTGTTCCCTAGACAGAAGGAAAGTTAAATAAGGCTTTGCAGGAATTTTTAATGCGAAGGTATGAAACGTCTTTGTGAAGGTCTTTTGCTCGACTGGGTTGTTTTTTCATGTGCTGCCAATATCTGATCCCACTTCTTGACCTTTAATATACACTGAGAGAGAAGATTAGGATGTTTCTAATCAGCTGAATCTCCCCTCTGGGAGCACTATTAAATCCTGACTCTCAGCTTTATCTCTGCCCGGTCTTGCCAGCCCTCCACGTTTTTGGTTTTGTTACCAGCTGAGGTCAGAGTTCATTCACCTCAAAGGTGCTTGTTCAATGGGGGAAATTTCTTGGATCATTTCTGTAGAAGTTAAGGCACCTGCGAGGGCCTCTCTTTGGAAGCAGACCTCTTCTCTTCGTGTGCCTTGTGAGCCAGACCTTAATCAGTGAAATAAAGTCTTTTATTTTGTGCAGGATTACTGCTAATTCTGCCCACCTCATCATTAGTAGGGCTTTGTCAAAGGTGTTCCTGAGCAAACCTGAGTCGTTTTGAGGTGCCAAGTCAGGTGCCTCGTAGGTGTTCAAAATATTACCTCAGCTGGTTTCTTCTGCCACCCAAATTTGTAATTTCATTAAAATACCAAGTTTGTTGGCAATAAATGGGTAACGAGTATCGAGTTGCATACCATTGTTTCAAAGGGGATTTAAGCAAGACTAGCAAGTCTGTGATCATGCAGCTCTGCTTGTGTTACATGGCCCACTGGTACAGGCAAGTGGTTTAATGTCAAAGCTGCAAGTGGTTTTTGTAAAACAGAGCCCCCCTGAGTTGCATATCTTCCCCTTTCATTGCAGCCATCAACAACACCACTGTTGTGATGTAACTATTAGGAAATTTATCCCTGAAAGCAAGGCAGCAATGGATTGCGGTGCCGGGTTGATGCCCTTTGGGGATCTAAGGAAGGATTGATCCTCTGCAGTCTTATTTAGCCCTTGGTTCCCAGTGGCTCCCATTCCCCAGTGTGATTCATGTACCTGGAGGTGTCCCCACCCTGTCCCACGTTTTTGAACACTCCAGAGGCTCTGTAGGTATTTAGGAAGGAAGGGAATGATCTGGAGTCATCGGCCAAGGCTGGATGCTTTGTTTGCGTCCAAAAACTTACTCATTCTGCAGGCTCTGGTCTTAAGTTACTGAGCTTGCAGAGAAATCTGCTCATAATTTCTTTCTTGTAAGCCCTTTCTTGTTGAGCAGAAATTCTGGCAAAGAAGAGTGGAGTCACTGGAGAATCCCCAGTTCTGCCTGGTTATACCAGGCCTCCTCAGATCTTTCCTTGGAACGAGCAGGCAAGAGGAAATACTTTCCATTTCAGAGAAGCGTGGACAAACAACGTTGCTTCAGACAGAGAAGAAAAGCGGCAGACGGAGTTACAGCGCTGAATCCTGCTGGCCAAAAGCATGCTCTTGCCTTTATTCAATCATTCCTGGAACACAGTGTTCTTATTGTATTCCTCCTCACCCCGCTCAGCGCCTCTCCTCGGGCTCAGGGCTCGGAGATGCCCCGACCACGGTGCTGGCAGGTTTGGGGGAGTTAAAAAAAGCATCAAACGCATCTTGGCAGCAGAGCCTCTCCCTCGCCTGACGTTAGGTAAACGTGTGTTCCCAAAACCTGGATCCCGTTAGAAACGTTCCTGCCGTCTGGAAAACAAAGCGCTCGCTCGCCTGGTTTAGTCATTAAGTAAATTTGCGGTTTGGTTGAGGCAAAAAATAATGAAGAAAAGCTGTTGAAATCCTGGGATTAATTTGATAGTTTGCAGGCGGTGGTGGTGTTCTTTAGCGGAGCTGCTGCCTGCTTTGGGCTGTGAGCAGACCCAGGTACAAACCTGGGCTTCCCTCTCTCCCTGCTCCTCGGAGCCAGGCATTTGGAAGTAATTTGTTCCACGAAGGCCGTCGCCGTGCGGGCGAGGGGGCTGCTCTGGGCTGGCAGCCCTGCCGGGTGGGTGTCAGCGCCGCTGGAACACCACGACATGCCTTTGGCTCTGTGTTAACTCACCCTGGCCTGCAGGCAGGGATGGACGGTCCCTCGCTCAGCATGACGTTGTTGGGGGGCTCGCTGGTGCTTCTCCAGCTGGGACATGGTAGTTGTATGGCCCTTTGTGGGAAGAACCTCTCCCGGCAGCCCTGCCTGCCTTCCCAGGGAAAGGCAACAGTGGGGCAGAGACCCACAGCGTGTCCCCTCTCTGCCCACCCAAATTTACTTGGGTCAGTCACCAAGGAAAGTGGAGAGCTGGGAGCTGGCACTGCCACGTGCTCTCTGAAATGGCTACTCCCTGTGTTCAGCCTCTTACCCAAATACACACACATGTACATATATCACTTGTATTAAACATAGATGTCATTTCAGCCTAAGAAGCCAATTAGCAGAGTGGAAAGCTCTTGCCAGTCAGCCTCTTGCTGGATTTTCCCAAGCTCTCAGTTTAAGCAGGGGAAGGAGGCTGCATTATCAGCCCTCTGTACCTGTGCCCCAGGGAGAGCACATTTGGAGGGTCAAGGAGCCAGGGATGAGGACTTGGATCCCACTCATTTCGAGGCTAAACATGTGGTTGTTCAGCACATCCCTGCTTGAATCTGTCCCTTCCAATAAAATATTAAAAATAGTTTTCCTATGGAGTATTGTCTGACAGAGGCCAGGACATGGAGATGAGTGTGGCTTGTGGGTGGGAGCAGTGTACCCTGATATCCAAAATGCACACAGGATGCTGGGTTGGCCCTGGTTTTGTAGCTTAAGTCACTACAGCAGCTCTTGGCTGGCTGTTGGAGCCCAGCTACTCCAGAGCAGTGAGGCTCTTGTTCAGTCACAATCAATGCAGCCAAATATCCTGTATATTTTATAGAAAATGTCCCTATTTAATGTCAGCCTTTCGTGATGGATAAGAGTCAATATGAATCATGTCATCACTTAAAAAAACAAACAAAACCTACTATATTATGGTATAAATTCAGACCGATATATTGACATTAATCTAGTCAGATACCTGTTATTGTTAGATAAGCAACAAAATGTTCTGCAACATTCATTTTACTTCAGGAAGATGATCCAAGTGTCCTGTTAATTGATGTGCAGACATTGTGTTGCCCACATTTTCCTTTTTATTTTAATTACTTTCTTATGCTTTGAGCTCTTAGGTAAATGAGGTTTGTGGTCTTTTTCTAGGGAAGACATGCATTGTTTTTCGGCAGGATTTGACTTTATTGTTGGTCAAAATCGGATTTTTGCAGTTTTAATTTTAGATCTGTAACTAGTGGACAAAATCCAGCATTACACTGGGGTGATGAGTGAGCACAGCCTCGCCTCCCTTGGGAAGGAGGAGCTGGGAGGGCTGGTTTGGAGATGCACAGTGAGATCAAACCTTGAGGGACTTGTTCTGCAGTTTCCTTGGAACACAGTGGTTTCATCCTGTTGTCTGAAAGCCTTTCCTAAGAAGCTTAGGGTGGCGATAGGGCAATACAGCCACAATATTTAGCCTATCGAGTCTTTATTTGCCTCCTAAGGCAAACATTTTATTTCCTGTATTTCAACTTCCTTCCTAGATTCTCTCCCCCACCTTGCTGTATCCTGTGATCTTAATTACTGGTTGCAATTAAAGCGTCCTCTGTACCTTAGTCCCGCCTGAGAAGTAGCTTGTCCTTGGTTAAATGCAAAGGAGTGAGAAACTGGAAACTCAGACTGGTAAACCTTGGATTTAGGTTTTGTAACTGTACTTTAATACTTGACAATAATTGCTGAAGCTCCCCATAAAATAATCTCTGCGTAGTCCTAAAATGGAATTGAATGCCTTAGAAGAAAAGAGAAGAGCCCTTATCTGTACTTTTAGTTACATTTTTATTTATTTCCCTTCTTCCTCTGGCGTGGGAGGATGAATACACAGGGAAGAAGATACAGATTTGCAAAGGCAAGGAGCACTAAAGAGCGTCGGGTTTTTTTCATCAGCTTTTAAAAGCCAGACTGTAATCATAAATTCCCTGATAGCTGGAGCATGCAGAAGTCGTCTTTAAGCCTACAAGTGACAGGCTGCTGTTGCTTTTCAAACTTCAGATTTCATTTTTTTGTAAGACACAACTTTGATCTGGTTCCTTTGTAATGCTCTGCAGAGCGCCGGGGCCGCTGCGCTCGCTGGCTGCAGGGCTGGAAGTGAACTTTCTTGGCAAGAGCCATCTGGAGACCTCAAAGAACAGATTAACTTGTCCAGAATTGATGTGATCTTTGAAGAAGCTGCCCTTGCCTAGAACACATGTGATTAGCCTGACATTGGCAGTGATAAAGTTGAGATGCACAGCAGTGTCTGAGAACCCGGAGTAATTGGGAAGATTTTTAAGTGGAGCAACCCCAACAATCAAATTATCAGCTAAATCCCTAATTTTATCCTCTCGAGCAGATTTTGAATCTTTAGTGCAGGTTAAATCCAGTCAGGAGTAAAGATTTTCAGCTTTGCATCTTCTTAGACTCCCCGTTCTTAGCTCCAAAACGTCCCCATGATGATGGATTGGGGAATGCAGTGCATGCTCTGGGACATCTCTAACAGTTTTATGCTCAGTATGGTGCAAGTTTTGTGATGGTTGTTGGTAACACGGATTGGAGACAGAGATTTTTCTTTTCAGGTGGTGGATTAATGTAATCTTGTAAGTCAGACTCCGTGGTGGATGCTGCTGTAATCCCTTGTTTAAAGGTGACCCTGCCTCTCGGACACTCTTGTCAGCACGTGCTGTTTAGACATGCTGAAGGGATTTGCTTCGGCTCCTACATCATAATCTTAACACGTGCAGCTTTTAATTTGATTGATTGTGATAATGAAACATGGAGCTGCGTGAAGGACATGACAGTCACCTGTGTGTCAGTGGATGTAAATTTGGGAAGTAAGAGAGCACTGATCGTGTCTGGCCAGATGGAGACTCACTGACCTGTCATTCTGGAAGGATTTTTTGTTTCTTGGATGGAAGTATGCAGGTTTTTAAATGGAAAAATGTTTTTTTTTTCACACTGAATAAATGGGACATGTCAAAATAATGAGCTGGACGGATGTCTCAGCATTAGACTGTGTCCTTCAGTCATGAAGGCAAAATGACCAGGGACACCAGATAAGAGTAGTGCTTGAAAATAGTCACCTTCAGAAACACAGGACTGTAAAAGTCTGACCTAAGTTGTCAGAACCCGGTGTGAAAAAGCAGGGTAGGTGCACAGAGACTGAGTAATTGGTCCCTGTTGAGCTGCAGCCCTGCTCTGTGGTCTCTGGGCACCATCCCTCAGCCCAAACACCACCCACCAAAGGAAGAAGGAGGGAAGGATTTGTGTCCTGCTGGGCAGCAGGGAGGGCATCGCAGCTGCTCCACCTGCCCTCGGCTGTGCTGAGAGATCTGGAGTTCCTGCAGAGCCCATTTTGGCCTGTCCTTCTCTGGGACTTGTCAGCATCCACACAACTCCTGCAGCTTGGAGCTTTCCAGGGCAGCTCGTGAAGTTGGGGTGATTATGACTGCCTCATGGCTCAAGGTGTCCAGAAAACAGCATTTTTCCCATGTTAAAAATGAGCGGCTCACTGAAACACTGGTTACCAAAGGTTCAGGCAATGGCATGGGAGGAAATCTTGTGGAGAGCTCCTTAGGGAGAATGCTTTGGGGTTTTCTGGTTATCAGCTCATGAGTCTTTTATCTCTTGGGTTGATGTTCCAGCATCTCAAACAGCTGCTTCCTTGGTGGTGCAGGGGTTTGCAGGTGCCCCCCATGCCAGCAGGGAGTTTGGAGATGCCCTCAGACCTGGGGGGATCCTCCCAAGAAGACTGCCAGCCTGCCTGGATTCTATCACAGCTTTAGTTCTTTGGAGTAAAAACTGTCTTCCAGAAAATGTCAGTGTCATAAAAATTCAGTGCTGGAGCTGGAGGAGACAGTAGCAATGAAAACTGATGGATTGATCAGCTTCCATGTTCAACTGGGAGCTGTTCCAGCCACACTGGAACTGCGAGCAGGCTTGGGAAGACCATGGCTCTCAGACCTGCCAATAGAGTGTTGTGCAACATATTCCCTCCAGTGAAAATTTAAATTCTACAGAAATTAGTTGCCTGGAGGCCTTTTCATCTTCAAGGAAGTTTCCTTCTTGCCTCAGTGGGGTTTTTTCCCATGCTTGATGGAGAACATCAGAGAAGGAGGTACGTAATTGGTGAGAACCAAAGGGAGTGCCATGTGGATTTGGCTTTGCAGGCAGGATCAGTGAGATCTTCCTCCCACTGTGGATGCTGAAGGTGATGATGCAATTCTTCCCCAGAGCATGCCATGCCAGCCCTGTGTTTTTTGCATAAAGCAGATAATAGCATGTATGGCAAAAGTGGGCGACTTTGCATCTTTGATTTAAAATTGAAATAGCCATCAGGAGAAGCTGTGGGGGGGAGACTGGGGATCCCAGGCTGGAAGGAAAAGGATGCCCTCAGGGATTCACAGTGCAGTGAGAACTCCAGGAAGGGCAAGAGGACTGGAGAAGATGTCTCTGCTCACTCGTGTTGAACCTCCAAAATCTGATGGTGCCGATGTCCAGAGTGCTGTGCGCTGGTCTTGGTCTGAGCGGTGGGAGATTTGGGGATGGGATGCAGCTAATAAACCCAAAACAGGTAGAGGGAAGCCCTGAGGAGGTACCTGTTGATTTTCTACAGCAGTTTTGGCCCTTGTCAGCATTACCGGAATGTACAGTGATCAGTGGAGGGCTTTCTGCACAGAAAAGGCAGCTGGTCAGGCTGACTTACTCAGGTCGCTTTGCTCTCTGTTATAATTGTTCCCTCTGTGATTATTTTGAGGGTTGAGCAACTGAGAGCTGCAGAAGAGACATGCAGCTTTATTTCTGTGATGTGTGAAATGTTCTGTGTTTGTCTCAAAAGCGTTCATTACTCTTTCTGTCTTAAAAAATAAAATAAAATTCCGGAAGTCTGCAGGAATTTTTGTGAAGTCTAACTTTAAATGTTCACCTTTCCTTTTATCGCCCGTATCAGCTCATAGAGCTCGCTATGTGAGGTTTTTAGCTGACATTTCAAATCGCTCTGAGTGTGCCTGAATCCCTTTTAAAGCAGCCTCCCCTCCCAGATCAGAAGTGACCAGTTTTTTTTGTTAGACTCCATGTTCCTTTAATGTTTTCCTCCTAATAGATGTTGAAAGCGTTCTTCAGAGGCACGGCACAAAACATTCAAATAGTGATACGAGCCAGCTGAAGAGAGTTGTCAGGGAGAGGGAACATTAGGAGAAGGATTGAATACAGATGGATTCCTCAAAAGTAATGTAACCTGTTATGATTGCTTTGAAATCCTATACCCTTTCCATCTCCTTATGCTTACCAAAAGTTTACATTTGCATTGATGTATTAGGGGCAGAGCTAAAATGGAAGTAATCCCTGTTGTATACATGCTTAAGTGTGTAATTTTAGCTAAATACAACAGTTGTGACCAAACCTGCGTCCTCAGTGGGAAGCCCATAGCCCTGGATTGCTGCAGGAGAGCAAATCCACTCCCTTTCCTCTGGAGGGAGGAGAGACCACCCAGCATCCATCTGATCACTCTCAGACCCTTCAGCCATCCCAGTTCCACATCCAACAGCTTCTTCAGATGCTCTCTGCTGCTCTCCCTTTGTATCAGCAGACACAAAGCAGAAATGGATTGAGCTGAGCATTTTATTCTGTATATCGCAGTTCTTTCTTAATGTACTGCTAGAATAATCCACACCTCGTCCAGAGAGGTCCACTAGAAGAAGTTGGTGCTGTATTTTAATTGGGTTGTCCAAAAAGCATCCGTCTCTTTGCCCGCAGGGAAGGCCTGAGCTATCCATCACTCCTGCCTCAATTTAAGAGGTTGTCTCAGCCTCCATCACGCAGCTGTCACGTCGGATTTGACAGGAGGGTTGCACTGCACAGCACTCCTTTAAAGCTCAAAACTGACCATTCTGCACAGGGAGAGCTGGTGAAGGGGGCTGGGGAGGTTTTCACTTATTATGCCTTGCTTTTTAGGTTGAACTTGTTCAAATTATTTCCAGTATTTGCCCTAGAAAGCCATTCTGAAATCTGATGGAATATATAAATAAGTTTGCTCCAGTGCACATTGGCAGTGACAGGCAGAAAGTTTGTGTGCTGGGAGGTGTCCATGGTGACTCACCATCCCAAGGCAGCCATAAATGTTCACCCCCAACTGACTCTGTATTGCACCCAAGCATAGACAAACCCCACAAGGCTCCCTTTTCCTCAAACAGCCATGAAAAGCCTCAGCTGGCTCCGTTTTGAATGCTCTTTGCACCACTCTGAAACTATACTGAACTTCATCATCCAGGGAGAAATAGCTTGGACTTTTGGTTGGTTTGTGGCAAACAAAATATTAGTGGGGGTTCTGTGACAATAGGAAAGGAATTTGTTTCTAACTGACCCCATAATGGACCCAAAACAATAGGATTTTTCTTAGTGACCGGTGAACATCCATGACCCCTTGAATTACAAGGATCATAGGTTGTGTGTTGAGGAGCTGAAGGGCAGGGGAGTAGGAGCTGGGTGAGCAGTGTGTTGGCTGAAGGCTCTAGCCCTGTCCAATTCAGGTTTTACAATGCTTGGGTATTGCTTCTATCCTGGTACACCATGTGCTATCATATTATACATCCAGCATTCCAAAAACCTCCACGTCAAATGGGCTCTCCACCAGTCCCAGTTCATGTAGTGGCTGTCCTGCATTTATGCTCCATATAAATATGCACAAACTGCCAAATTTTCCCTTTGCTGGTGTCTTCCTCACATCTGGTCCCTCCATCTGTGCCTTTCTCATGGCTTTCCTTGTCTTATCTGAATGTAAACTCATCAGGGCAGGGGCTGTTTTTGGTTGCCTGTAGGACTTTGACCACTGCAGTAGAGCCAGAAATGCTTCTCACAGCAGAACAGGGAAGCACATGTTGCGTGATGTGCCCTCCATGGAGATGTTTGCTCAGGGCCCGTTGCAAACCACATCAACCAGGCACCAGTTACTGAGTTACTAAATAAAAGATCACGCTGATGAGCTTTGGGATCTGAATTAAAACAGGACTCTGATTTTTGGGGCTTGGAAAACCCAGGAATTTATCAACTTTAAGATACCTTACAAATGCTGCTCTTCATGCGGAGGAGCAGGCAGGTAGAGCAGGGGATTAAATGATGTTTGGTTGGTGTGAACATTTCAGCTTGTTCCTCCTTCTGGCAAATTGCAGAATGACTTGCAGTGAGAACAAGTTGCCTGTGTGGCCTGCCTGTCCTGCAGGGTAGCAGAGCTGGAGGCACGTTGGCAGCAGGAGTGAAGGAGGTTCACAAGCTGCTTCTCTGGCAGTGCAGGTCTCCTGAGCAAGGAACTGAGCAAGGCAGCCTCTCGACATTTTGCCGAAGAGGAGGAGGCTGGCCAGCATATGTACTTGAGTAGCAAGGCATGGATTGTGCACAAACCAACCTCTGTAGATCCATGGGCAGATGGTCCATTGGAAATGTCAGTGGGATAAGATGGTCCTTCCTGGTGGAATTTGCAAGTGTCTGATGTACCTCAGTGCAGCACTGGAGGTTGGCTTTAGGTACTGCTGGGAGCAGCAGCTGTTCCTTCTCCTCCCTTCCTTGGCAAACATGTTGGAGTAAGGAGGGATGTCAAAGTACACAGAGAATGGGTGGGCTGTGCTACACATCCCTCCCTGCTGGAAGAGTAGAAGCCTCTTTTGACTAAGAAAAGTGCTGACTTATTGCCTAGGTATTGCTTTTAGATGCTCATGGAATGACAATGCTAAGCAGCTAGCCCGTGGACACCATCAGTCCTGATGAAAAGTGGACTTCTTCCATACAGTCTTGTTCCCTCCCTTCTTTATCTCAACCAGTATCATCTTCATTACACTATGAATTCCCCTTTTCTTCCATGATGAGTCAGATTGTTCATGGTTCTATCAATGCAACTCAGTGTGAACACAGCTTGTTCTGTAGCCCGTCTCTGACGCTGGGGCTCAGAGTCCTCCTGGCTGGTGATGCAGAGTATGCTCAAGGTTTTCTAACTTGCCTCTGTTTTTCCTTGCAGGCATGGGTCGTGGAGAGAGCCTGTTAACCCTTACTATGTCAACACGGGCTACGCTTTGGCCCCAGCGACCAGTGCCAACGACAGTGAGCAGCAGAGCATGTCCAGCGACGCCGACACCATGTCGCTGACGGACAGCAGCGTGTAAGTGCCTCCAGTCTGCTGGGATTGTCTGAACAGACCATGCTTGGGATCATTCTCCCTTTCCTTTCAGTTGTTTTGTCACCGTGCAGGCTACTCAGCCTTGCCAGTCTTGGGAACGTTTGCAACATGAAATACTTGGAGTGAACTAAAATAGGTGATGCTCAGTTGGAGTTTCTCCGGTGTTTCTTGCCAGGTGCAGGAAGAATTGGCTTTGTAGTAAGTGATTTGAGGTACAATGAATGTCAGACAGAGCCTCCTACTTACGTGGGTACTTCTGAGGTTTTATGCTGCCAGACTCAGAGAATCACAGAATGAGTAAGGTTGGAAGAGATCACAGTGGGTCATCTGGTCCAACCTCCCTGCTCAAGCAGGGTCATCCCAGAGCATATGGCAGAGGCTTCTGTCCAGACAGTTCTTGAATACCTCCAGTGAGGGAGGCTCCACAACCTCTCTGGACAATCTGTTCCAGTGCTTGGTCACCCACACAGTGAAGAAGTTCTTCCTCATATTCAAGTGGAACTTCCTGTGCATCAGTTTCTGCCCATTGCCTCTTGTCTTATAGCTCAGCACCACCAAGCAGAGCCTGAGGTCCCCTCTTCTCGAGGCTGAACAGCCCCAGCTCCCTTAGCCTTTCCTCGTGAGAGAGATGCTCCAGTCCTTTCGTCATCTTTGTTGCCCTCCACTGGACCTCTCCAGGAGCCCCATGTCTCTTTTGTCCTGAGGAGACCAGAACTGGACACAGATGGTACTCCAGATGGAGTAACTCTGCTCAGTCTGTGATTGCTCTTCAGTAGGATTGGTGACTGCCCAGCTCTGGTTTGCCTGGTGACCACCGTGCTTTAACATTTGTGTCAGTAAGCCCTGGCCAAATCTTTGCTGCTGCTTTCTCTTTCTGCCTCTTGTGACAGCTCCCTATATCTTACCCATGAGATGCCTGCCTTCCTTAAAGATGGCCAGCAAAGGGAGAAAAAAGGGCGTATGAGATTTCATTGTGACTGCATCTCTGCTATAGAAAAAAGGATTTGGGGAAAATATTCAGTTTAGTTTGTTTTTTAGTAGTGCAAATGCAGAGTGTCTTTCTGTAGAGTAGAAACCCTTTGATTCTTCAGGTGAAAGATGACAGGTTTACAGAATTAGGAGAGGGTTTTATTAATGGCAGTGCTGTAAACACAGAGTCCTCCAAGAGGCTCATTTAGTGTCACTGTGAGTGTCAGGAGCTGTCAGACCTTGTTGGAAAAACTTTCCAGCCTATGCCACGGGTGTTGTTAATGGGTGTTGCAACAGTTCCCCCCCTGCCCTCTGTTCATACAGTGGCCAGGGGGTTTCTGTGTCTGCGGTGGTGAGTTGGGAATGTCTGTCTTGTCTCTGCCTCCACGGAGACTTGGGGCCATGTAGGAGCAGCTGGGAGTCCATTCTGCACCCTGGCACCAGCTCCTCGCTCCTTATCCACGTCATGCTGCAGAATGGAGGAGGCAGACCTTGTCCAAAGAAGCCTGGGAAGAGGAGGATGCCCCCGGGACAGAATGCTGTAGAGGACCACTAATTAAAGGCTCCATTTGATACAAATCCAGCTGCTCTGCCACATCCTTCTGCAATTCTTCATATTCATCAATTTATAGGGAGGAGTGCTCTGAAGCTAGCAGGGGTCGTGTGACTTCTTGTTATCAGGAGAGACAGATGTAAGAACTCTTCAAAATTAATTACCTTTTAGCACTTCCTTTTCCACTAGTCCAGCAGGCTCATGGGGCTGCTCTGATGGTTATACCTGCAATAAGTTGTGATCATTTATGCCAGAGTTCTTCACCCTCCTAATTTTTATTTCAGTAGCCATAGTTTGTTTCTTTCACATGCAGAATAATTTCTGATTGGCCATCCTGTGCTCCTTTTTCCCTTAGGCATTTTATCCCTCTTATGCCCACCATAGGCTGCTTCTAGGACTTTAATTGCCATCAGTACATGTTCTGCCTTCTGCTACTAATTAACCCAATCTTAGTGGGGTTGAACATCATAAGGGTAAACCTGTGATCTTTCTTTCTGTGCATCTCAAACGGGATGCTTGCAGAATGATCCCTAAATTGGGATTCTGGAGGTGCAGCCTTCACCTCTGGTTTACAAAGACTGTCTGTTTTCAGCCCTTGCTCTTCATTACATGCTCTAAAACTCCAGTACCAGATTTTCCTCGGTTTTTACATGGCATTGCTGAACCTATCTGCCTCCCGAGTTTCAAAGGAATTTTTGCAGAATTGCTCAAGGCAGCAAAAATGAAGAACAACCAGATGAAGTTAAAGAAGGGACTCCTGCTGCTTGACAAGACTTACATGTCTCAGTGCTTTGAATTTAGGCCTCCTCTGAGGAAAATGGCAATAAAAGCCTCGTTTGCTGATGAGTGAGGTTCTTCCCTCTGTGTGCTGTTTACATACAGCAGTCATGCTTAATAATGAAGAAATCTGGCTTGTGCTCCAAGGCAGCTCGTGAGCGGGGTGTGATCCCAAGGCAAAGACCTGAGCGATGCTCTGCCTCCCTGGGCTCCTGAGCTGGGCCAAAGGGAGGCAGGCACAGACTTTTGGGGAGTACCCAGCCCACCAAAGGGGTTGTCGAGCTGTGATACCAGCCACAAACCTAAAAGACCAGCTTTCAACAGGATGTCTTTCCAAGCACTAGTAAATGTTATTGGAATGGGTTGAATTTATATAACGAATATGTTATCAGTCCCTGTTGGAGTACTTTGCTTTTTGAGTGCCTTAAAAAACATTGCTCTTAAACGCCTGCGTTCCGCTGATTATTTTTCAGTCTTCCTGTGTCAGAGGAATTCCTCTGCCCCTGTAGGCAAAACAGCTCTGGTCCTCTCTGCTGAAACCTGTTTTTACAATCGGCAGGGCAGCTGTGTTGTTTTAGCTGGTTTGTGTGGAGGCAAGGTCTGGGGAGGACACGGTGAGAGGCTCCACCAAGCGCTGTCCCAGCCTTGCAGCAGCATTCCCAGCAGTCCTAAGCTAAGCTGCTCTTGCTGTCTGGGATAACCCTGCATGGGATAGCATCTTTCCCATGTGGAGGAGGCAGCCTGTGGGTAGGAGGGGCTGTCACAAGAGAGATGCTTGAGGCATGTTAAGGCAACTGTAGGTAGGAAGGCAACAGGCAGCAGCTGAAATGCATTACACTGCCATGTGATGTTCCAATTCAGATGCAGAAGTGCCTTAGGTCAGTATCTATCTTGATTTCTACAAGAGCTTACATGGCAAACAGGAGGTAATGTCTCCTCTTTAGCCCAGTGTTGTGCCCCAGCTAAACAATACTCCAGGTCTTATCATGTGTCCTGGCTTATCTTAGTTGGGAGACAGCTTTGCCTTCCCCCAGGCGCTTGGGAAGCCCTCAGTGCCTATGGGCTTAGCCAGAGGGATGCTCCTGCTCCCCCACTTCCAGTCAAACCTGCTCCAGAGTAAGGATGGCCATTCCCCAGAGCAAAGGGCTTTAGGACAGTGGTTATTCCTTCAAAAAGCCTTGCAAATTAAATGCTATTCCTTGCATGACTGGCCTTTTGCCAAAATGCCTGGTGATTTTCCCATGGGGCTTCTTTATGTGAACAAAGTCTCTCGGTGAAGGAGGTGCTTTGATAAGAGTAATTGGTAGAAAATACCAGTTTCACTGTGGATTTGTTTCCTGTGTTCCTGTGGCCTGTTGCCAGTGGTCCAGAATTACCCCGAGTTCTGCTATATTTTAACAAGTTTAACAGCTTTTTAATTTAAAAGATGCCAAATGATGATTTCCAATGTGTTAGACGTAATGGTTGGGTTTTGGAGGCTGTCTGAGGAGGACCAAGACAGCTCTTGTTAGAAGTGCCCAACTGCAGAGCCACAGACTCCTCTGCTCACCAGACGCTCTTGCGGGTCAGTTTGGAGAGGGGAAGAAGCCTCTGCATTTCCCCCCACCAGCAAACCAATTGCATTATCATTAAATAAACAATAGAAATACTCTTCTTCTTCTGTTGCATTTCAGCGCTGAGCTTGCTGGTGCTAAAGAAAATCACGTGGTGAAACAAGGAAAAACAGTTTGGGAAAGTTTTATTTTAAAAGTAGATGTGCTCTAAAAAAGTTTTGATTTTTTTTTTTTTTATATATATATATTATTTCTGTATCTATTGAAAATATCTCAAAGCAAGCTACCTGACAAAAGGAAAACAAAAGTACGGTATTGGTTTTCCTTGCTTTCCCCCCATCTATTGAATAAGGTTTTGTTGGGATAAAATTAAAGTGCTTATCTTTGAATTTGCTTCCTCTGGTTGAGTTGGCACAGTACATTGAACGAAGGAATGTTCCAAGTTCAGAGGTGGCATTGGGGAATCTAGTTAAAATGACATCAAAGGCAGCACAGCGGGGCTGAACATGTGTTTGAAGCCGGATAGATTAGAGGCCATTATCAGCCTTTCGCTACTGTGCTGGGAACAAAAGTCGCTCTTTCCGCTGGGACTGCTGCTGGGGAGAATTAAAAAAAAAAAAAAAGAGAGAGAGAGAGGGAGAGAAAGAAAGAAAGAAAAATTGCACTTTTCTAACATAATGCCGCTTTCCCCGCGAATGGCCGCGCAGCTTTAGCGCCCAAGTTATGTTCTGGCACCCGGGTTTTGTGCGCTGGTTGAGCTCAAATGTTGTCTATTGACGCCAACCAGCGATGGCTAAAATAATCCCCCTGGCTTTTCTTTTCCCCTCTAAAAAGTGCCAGTTGTTTTGTTGCCATTAATCTAGAAGACTCTTAAGCTCACGTGAAGGTTTGTCATTAAAGAGGACGGAGCCTGGCAGTGCAGCAGTGGCACTGTGGGCACAGGGAAGGGGATGATGCTCCCAACACGCTCTTCCTCCTCCCGCATTACCTGCAGCCACTCTCCGGAGCTGTAATTAGCCTGGCTCGTTTTCCCTGCTCTCCTTTGTCTTCCTGCTAGAAAGCACTTGCCATTAATCACAGGTTTTATTTTATTTTAATGATACTTCATTTTGAATGCCTGGGTTACTGCATAAAATTACGTTCTGCTCATGTAATTTGGTGGCAATTCTGCCCTCACCAACTCTTCCAGGGAGGCAGCACGGTGGGAATGGGGATGAGAGGTGATGGTGGCCATCCTCACACAGGCTGGGGCTTGAAACTTGGGGGGGTTGCAGGCAAAACACTTCAGTGAATTGTATTTCTCTTGCCAAATGGCATCTTGACTTTAAAAATCTGCTGGCAAAACTGGTTTGTGTTCTGGAGAAGCAGCTGGGGAGGGGGTAGGTGCTAAGGACATTTGGCTGGTTCAAACATCTTGCTGTTGTGAGATGTGTTGGGACTGGCTCGTTTTCACAGCTCAGAGGGGTGCAGGGCTGGCAGGAGACAGTGCCTGTATGTGGAAGTTAATTGGGACTTGGGACAAACCAAATCCCTCCACTCATTTCCACCCACTTTTGTGGCATGACACTGCTCCCTCGAGCAGTTCCTTCTACTGAATCAGGGAAATGTGCAAGGTGAAAAAAGAAAGCTCCAAATTGCCAAGCTCCAGGCTGGCATTTGTTTTTGCATTCGTTGATTTTTTCCCAAATACCCCAATGTCACCAGAAGGTGGGTCTGTGTCCTTTCATAGCTGGGCTCCATTCACTTGCCTTTTCATCCCCAGATGTGAGCAGAGTGGTGGCAATGGTGAGAACAAAAATGTGTTTCCTTTCTTTGCCTGAAGTCACACTCAGCCAGGGATGCTTTGCCTTTTGGGATGCCTCTGACCCACTGACACCCCATTGCTGGGGCCCATGTGCACCTAGGCTCGTGGCAGGGCCATGCACCAGACTCCCAGTCTGTCAGGACCAAGGATTGTGGCCACCACTGTCTCCTTCCCCTGCAGAGACCTCCATCACCAGCTCTTTCAGCACGGGCACAAAGCCAAGCAGAGCTGGTTCTGTTGTGTGCTGCTGCCCATGGCATCCCCTGGTGAGGGGGCTGGGTTCTTCCCCACAGTAACTCCAGGACAAGCCCATCATTTCAGACTGGGCTAGAGCTTGCCTTGGGAGCAGTGGAGCCTACCCCTTTGCTTTGATAAACCATTTGAGAAGCTGTCACGCTTTCTTAAAAATATATACCTTGTTCCCTGACCGAGTTCCCCTTGGAGTAGATGCTCACTGAGCTCCCACTCCTCCTTCTCCCCCCTCTCCTAGCCTGCCCTGTGGTTTAATGTGTACATTGCAGGCTCTTTATAGAAAGCAACCAACTATAAAAGGTATCAGGATGCGGTCCAAGTCCTTCTCCCTGCCCTCTGCCTTGGGCAGCAGTTGCAGGAGTCCTGCCTTGCTCTGCTCCCAGTGAATGCCATGTAAGTCCCCCCAGTCCCCAGTGCCAGAGTGTTGCTGGTGTGGGCACCCGAGCAAGCATCGTCCCCCCACGGATTCCTCTTGCTTTGGGCATGCAAAGCCTTCCTCAAACATGAAGGGGATTCCTGCCTGCCACTCTGTGTCAGCGAGGCGTAAGAGAAGGAAATGTATCAGAGAAAGGCACTAAAGCAGGGCCTGTTGTTGTTTTATTCCGGCAGAGATGGGATCCCACCGTACAGGCTCCGAAAGCAGCATCGCAGAGAGATGCAAGAAAGTGCCAAAGCAAATGGACGCGTGCCACTACCTCACATTCCTGTAAGTAGCACTATCTCCTTCCCAGAGGTAAATATGCAAAATATGTGAGATCTCTAGTGGACAGATGCTCTGCTTGTGCTTGAGTTTAACCCCTTTTAGTGCTGTACTTGTTTAAGATGGACGAACACCATGCTAAGAAAAGGCTTTGGAAGACTTCTGCCAAGCTCACCATTCAGGGCTACCCAAAAACCAACATTCTCCTTAACCATTCAGTCAGTAGCTGGCTCTTTCTCCTGGATGAGAGTGGAAGCACTGGCTGGCATTTACCTGCAAGCAGGTTATATGCCCTCAGGTGAGCTGGAGGTGTTTGTGGAAGGTGTAGGAGGCTGTTGGACATGGAGGTTGGTGTAGGTCTCGGCCAGGGTCAGCTGGGCAGAAATGCAATGATCCCCAGCAGTATTTCTGCACTGGGCAGCCAAATGGAGCTGTAACCTGTCCTCAAGGACTTGGGAAAGCTCACCTGGGGATAGGAGACAGAGGAGCAAAGAAGGTGCAGGTGCAAGTATTTCATTTGTGTGACACCTGGCTGTTCCAGGTAAGCAAACAGCTTTTGGAAGAGCAACACGACTGCTAGGGCTCTGCATCACCATCTGTGGCTCTGCTTGTTATTGTTTTCTTTTTGTGAGAAGGTACAGGTGACATTTAATATCTAGTGGGGAATAAAGGTGCTTCTTTCCCCTTTGGACAGCTGGACTCCAGCACAAATCAAATAGGGGGGAAAAAAGCCTCCATCTGCTTTTTCCAGAAGTGCCTTCAAACTTGACGCAGCTGTTCTCATCCTGCCTGCTCAAAGCAGCACAATACCAGCAGAAATACACCCTTGTTTTAATCTGATTTAAAAAAAAAAAAACCACACCAAAACCACCACTCTTTGTTTTGCCTTTTAAATTAGATTATTTTCCTTAGATTTAAGAGGGTCTCCTGTGCTTTGATCACTGGGTTGACAATAAAAGCCCTGGCTGTGGACGCTCATAGCCATCCTTGCTCAGTCACCTCTCTTTTCACACAGTTGCTTTCACAGTGTGGTTGCTGTTGAAAAGGCTGGCTGGGTGCCTTTTTATTTCACTTGATGCCGTTTTTACTGTAAGCATGGCTTTGTTAGAGTTGAAGTTTGAAAGCTTGGCCTTTATTTTTTGTTGTTATTGTTGTTGCTGTTCCCCAACAGTGGGAACTACTGAGTGAATATTCTCCGACTTCAAAGCTTGTCAGTGGCTTTACCTTTTGGATAAAAATAATAGTGGCTTTCTGTTGATGGTGTGCACTGGCAATGCCTCGATGAACTGCAGGTTATAAACTCAGAGTTTGGAGCATTAAATATGTATAGTGAGCTCTGCTTTAACGAACTTCCATCTGCCAAACATTTCTTTTGTTGAACTGAATAAGTGTCATTTCAGCAGCAGTTCCTTGCAGGCTAATTAGTTTTACTTAGCATTAAATTTTATCGACCTTTTTGGGAACCAGTTTTAAAAAGGGAGGGGGAAAACAAGGTTTAAATTGGCCACCTGCTGCTTATAAATTTTTATATTATCCTATTTACCTACACAGTCTTTTAGAATTACATATTCTTCCTAAACTACACACAGATGCTTCACAAGGATTTTTCTGTGAAACATCCACTGTTCCCATTAGGTTGTGCTCTGTAATTTTAAGTCCCAGGGAAAAAGGCATCTTGACACATATTTATATGGGAGCGGAGGACTGAGAAGTCGAGTTAGTTCTAGTCTTTCTCCAGGGAATAAAAGTTTAGTTCAGACACTCTGGCACCTCCTGCCAGCCAATTACTGACACAGAATTGGCATCGACTTCAGAGAGGCACTGCTCTGCCCTTGCTTATCAATCAGCCAAGAAAGGAGAAGGTAATTAGACAATGTGTTTTGACAACACCAGTGTGAAATGTTATAAAGTTACTCTTTAAAATTCACCTCTAACTACACGCTTGTTGAATTAAAGGGCCCCAATTAGCAAGGAGCCATGCAAATGTTCCTTCAAGTGTTGCTTTCTGAAGCCCGTGGTTGGGCTGTCCCACAGCCCGTGGCTAAAGCAGGCTGGACCCAGGGCTTAGCTGCTTTGAAACGTGTGGCAGTGACGAAATCACAACCTTTGAGTGAAGGTCTTTCTGGACTCCTATCTCCCCAGCATAGCCAGAGTCCATGCTGATAGTGCCTGCAGAATGCACGGCATGTTTTCCTACTGATAATAGAGAACCTCCTACTTCCGAAACTCATTTCAGAAATCCCTTCCAGACCTTACTGTTCCCTGACAAATGACTTATGGGGCTATTATGCAAAATTCTGAAAGGACTTCTATTGCTTTTAATAGCAGCACTTACAGTTAGGTCCAGAAGCTATAAACTGCAGTGATTATATGTTCATAGGAGACTGCCCGGCAGTTCCAACAGCCGTGCTGCCTCCAAGTAACAACAGCATGTGCTGGGTATGTAGCAGGAGATGTGTGGATGGCTGTGATCTACATCTTCCACACTCACCAGCTCACATCTTCCACACTTACCAACTCACCAGTGCTCTAAGTTTGGAAAAGTTGTGTTCTGTGAAGTGGCACTCTGCCCAGGAATGCAGTGGGTGAGGATCTCTAGCAAGCAGCGAGACCTCTGTTTTGTGCCTCTGGCAGGAACCCATTACACAGTATGTGAGTGTTGCTTTCATGTGGTTTTCCATCTCTCTCTCGGATTTAAGGCAGAGTCTTAGAGCACCAAGGAAGGAAAGAGCAAGCAAATTCCGAAAGGAAGGGAAAAAGCCCAGAGAATGCAGGGCTGTACCTGTAAATACCCTGTATTTACCCGAGCTCTGGCATTCATCCATTCCCAGGAGAGGATGGGAGATCCTGCTTTTCCACAGCATATTCAGAAAAATCCATCCTCAAGCATTAAGACTTGGGATTTGGTTGGTTTGTTTCCTTAACTGCATAAAGAAGCCATTTTGTGATGTTGTTGCTGCAGCTTGATCATCGGGTAGGAGCTCTCCTGTCCTACCCCACAGTCAAGGATACTGCAGGGTGGCTTCTGTAGTGTCCTTGGCAAGGTAGTGGGTGACCCCTCTGCTGTGCTGTACGAGTGAGGAGTGCACAGGAGGAGCCTGGTCTCCTGTGCCTGGATAACTACAGCTGCATGGGCTTTGTGCTCTTGCAAGTGGGGAACCTCTCGGGATTCCCATCAGATGCTTTATCCCATTCCCCTCACAAGCCTTGCAGCAGTGGGACTCCTTGCTAACCCCTAGATGCTGCTAAAGTGGATGCTGAAATCCAGCTGTCCGTGTGCTCTGCCACAAGTGTTTCTGGTGTGGAAACACCACTTATCTGGTAAAAACTTAGAGCGCAGAGAAATGTATTAATCTAAGAAACAAAGAGGCTCAGAAGTTCTTGGCTTCTGTACCCTGCTGTCTTCCTTTCCCTTCCAAGACTGACTTGTGATCTAACATCAGCCCCTCAGGCATCATGGAGGCATCAAACCTCCTGTAGAAGAGGGGGATTTAGCAGCACAGAATTCCTTGGCTGTCAGCTCCACTTGGCTGCCACTCCACTGCCTCGGATCTGTAAGAAATGGTTCAGCCCAACCTGACTGTGGGGCTGGTTAGGGACCAGTGGAACTTTGGAAGGCTGCCTCTTTTATCTCACAGCAGCTAGGGTTGATTCCAAGGGGAACCTGCAAACTGCAGTGAAAGTCTTCCCTTTCAGCCTTTTCACATATAGGTCCTGGTAGAACCACACATTTCGGGTGCTGCGGTGTTCTTGGTGTGCAACTTGATCCTCAAACCTCAGTCTCTCAGGGAAGGTGAAATCCATCAAAACCCAAGATCTGCATCTACCTCATGGAGCAGAAATCCATGCAATTCCCACTTCATCAGCTCCACGAAAAGAAGGAGGAAATGTGAGAGCAGGTGCTAAGGGGAACTAGTGGAGAGCTTGTGTGTCTCACATGTTCTTAGCAGGCTACTTCTTCCCTAAGGTACCAGAGCTTCAGGCACTTCACGTGTCAGGGGCAGTGTTCTGGTGATAGGTACCCCAAGAAATGCTCCTTCAGAAAGGAAAGATCCAAGCCATTCATTTGTTTCCAACCCACCTGGCATTCAGCTTCCCATCTGTTGTCCTCTGCAACCACCTCAGTGTGGTTCTGGACAGACCTATCTAACTAGTGGTATTAAATAAAAGTAGGTAGGTAAGTAGTAAAACATTAGAGAAAACAGCTGTAGATAAACACATCTTTTAAATGAAGTGCTTCCTTTCTGAATTGTTGATGCAGAAAGTCCAGAGATCTCATTCTGCTCCAGACTGGAGGGCTGGATCCTCCAAAACCAGCCAGCTCTCAGAGAGCGCTGCATCCTTGACTTGGAACAAAAGCATTTGGAGCCCTTCTGATTTCAGAACAATAAACAGCTTATTTACAACTCCCTTGGCAGGACTCTGTATGCCCTTGGGAATCTGGAGGCAGGCTCACAATCCTGAAGCCCTGAAGGATCCTGCTCTGGGCACAGGCTCAGCCTGGCTGATTTTTGATGGAGCATGTCTCCCATGTCTCCCTTCTGAAGTCAGGCCCACAATTTGATAAAAGTTTCAAACACTTTGTTGTCTTTTTGAACCAGGTCAGTGCGATCCATGTTTGCTGTCCAGGGAGACAGAGAGAGCGCTCAGCAATTTTCTGTATTGTTTCAGCACAGGGAATTTGCATTCATTATTCTGCACTACTGTGAGTTTTTGGGGAAGTGTGTGTAGCTCATCCTTTGAGCTAGGAATAAAGTCAGACCCACGGCAATGCTCACAGCATCATCCTGCTTGCCAGCTCTCTGAGTCACCCTTGTGGGTACCCACCAGGACAACCTAGGGCACATACAAGTGGTATCCATGGGGTGAAGTGAGTTTTATTCCAGCTGCACTGAGCTTGGATGCTCAGAGAGACCCTTGCAGAGATGGCTGCGCAGAGGGGGCTGCATTTGCACCCTCAAACAGGCTGCCAAGGCCCTCTGCAAGCTGCTGTGCTGAGTGGGAAGCTCCAGGATAGGGCAATGGGTTTTTCAGATGTAGCAGTTTTTCAAAGACAGGTTTGTCCTAACGATTCTTGGGTTTGATTATTGTAATTTCTGTATTTGAGCTTCAGTCACCTCCAGACTTTGAGAGATTGTGGATAAACATGCTGAGGTATTAGTTGTAAGAGACCAGAATCACCTTACCTTGAGTTCCCTGGATGCAGCAGTGATTCCAAATGTCTTCAGACCCTCATCAGAGACAGAGCTGTGGTCCTCAAGCATTGCTGGCCCTGCAGGGAACCACATTCCTGTGACAGGACTCACTCAGGTTTCCAAAGAGCACCCACTGCTGCTGGAGGCTTGGGAGAGCCTTTGGTTTGGGATGCTGCATTGCATCAAAGGCATAAAGGGACATTCTTTCCCAGTTGTGCTTCTCTGTGGTAGCTGCAAGAGGGAGAGCAGAGACTGTAACTGCTGAGCTCTGAGCTGCCTCTCATTAGGCTCATTAAGTGTCTAACGGAGCAGGGCTTGGTGCTGCTGTCGTATAAACAACCGCAGGGAGAGTTGGCATGGCTGAGGTGGCAGGAGGGAAGGGAGCACATCACCCCACAGGTTGTGACTTGTCAGGCAGGAGAGAGGCTTCCCTCCTCGGGAATTGCTGGTGCTGCCTCACGAGGAGGGTGGAGGTGGTCATGGGTCTGGGCTTTCTGGAGAAAGCAGGCTCCCTTAGCCACAAGTGCTCCCCTGGGCTATGCTGGGGAACAGGGAGTCATAACTTGGGTGCTGGAAGCTCCTCAGGGAGTAACAGAGCAGGAACCAGCTCTGCCACATCTTCCCCCATGCTGGAGCACATCTAGGGCCCATTTGTGGACAAGGCAAAGAAGAAGCATGCTGCTTTGGCCCCTGTGCCAGTCTGTCAAGATTAAACATCCCTTTTCTTAGTGAAAATCCTGTTCTGTAGTTTTGGGGGTTTTCAATTTGATTTGCAGGGCTGGAGCTCCTGATCCCAGGGTGGGAGCCACTTGGTAGCTCATACATGTTGTGCCCTCTCCAGGCTCCATACGTGAATGAAGGGATGGTTGGTTGGGGCTGTTCCCAACTCCAGTGGGTCGCTGGGGTTGAGATTTGCTGGCAGGGTCAGGAAGACCCATTCCTCTTGGCAAGCAAAAGAAGCAGTGCTTAAACTGGGACCTCTGCAGCCCAGCAGGGGTGTCATGAGAGATGTCCTCAGCTCCTTGGTGACATCAGTGGGTACTTACTGCCTCTGGTTTTCTTCCCTGCCTTCCCCTCAGCCGCTGGCAGAGACACCAAAGCCAATACGATTTGCATACTTTTGTCAGGTTTTGAGGCAAAGCAGTATTTTAGTCTTCTGCTTTGATCTTTTGGCTGGCCTGGGATAAATTCGGGTGGTCTCTCATCCTCCTTTAAAGTTTTCAAGCTCCATGTCTGCTTCTGATGCTGCATTTGTCCTTTTGCTGTGAATTATCTCATGTCTTCACAGTTAGTTTTATCTCTGGTCCTATAGAGTGTATATTTCTCTCATACTGGTGTTGAAATATTTGAATGCAGGGGTTTATGGTGTTGAATTTTCCAACTATTTTCCCTCCAAATTAAATTTTTATCTCTGCTGTGTCATTGCATTGTTTCTAGTATTTTAACAAAATAGTGCAGAAGGGATGAAAATGAGGGGGGAAATACAGCAGCTGATAACCTCATACTTCACTACACAAACTTCTTATCCCAGAGCTCAGGAATTTTGGGACGAAGTAACACGGCATAAGGAATCGAGAACACCCTTGAATTGCCATAAATATTCATTTATTCACCCAGAGCAAGCAGTAAAATGGCATCTCTGTGCTTGTAAGGGTGCTGTATTGATAAAACCAGCAGGGACTCGTTGCATGGCTCTGAAGAGCTGAGATGCAATCCTACAGGATCCTCCAGGAGGAGAGGATGCTTTATGGGAATAGGGGCCTTTCTGCAGAGGTTGACTGGCACACACTGATCCTCCCGGGATAAGCTGAGCAAGCGAGCACCAGAGTCCTCCTTTCTATCAAAGTGAAAGCATAACTGCTGTAAACAGGATTTTTGAGTGGCTGAGCAGTCTGTTCATCCTTTTCCCACCCTTTGAGACCAGCTTATTCCTCCTGACCGTGTGTACATTGGGAGAAAACCAAGCCCATCCATCCCTAAGTGGAGTTTGGTGCCAAAAATCCTCGTTGAATTACGACTCCAGAGAACCTTTCCCTTACATGGGGAGGTGTGTGGAGCCGGTGCCAGCCGGGGAGCTCGTGGAGGTGGCTCAGCTTCCAGCCCCCAGGTCCTGGGCTGCACCTCAGTGCCTGCCAGCCTGTCCTCCCTCAGCTCCCCACCGGAACGACCGGCATTTCCAGTTAGCAAAGCCTTCCAAATAAACTTGGGATTTTTCCTGCATCTCTTGCTAACCCCTGCTGTGCTCTCCCTGCAGCGTACGTACCGAATGCCAAAGGATATCCACGTCGAACCAGAGAAGTTTGCTGCCGAGCTGATCAATCGTCTGGAGGAAGTACAAAAGGAACGTGAAGCGGAGGAGAAACTAGAGGAGCGCCTTAAACGTGTTCGAGCGGTCAGTAACCTTCCTGCCTCCTCCACCAGCCTGCCAGGCTGCTCACCCTATACCACAGGGTCACTCCAGGTGCTGTGGAAGCAACTGGAGTGACCAGTTCCCTGCTCCAGTGCCATGGTCAGCACTTGCACGGGGCTCCTGGAGACTCCTGCTGCACCAGGAGCTTTCACAGAGCTGTTCCCCCATCCATGTAGGGTTCTGTGAGCTCCAGTGCTCCCTCCCTGTGTGTGATACCAGGAGGGCCCATTTCTGCCATCAGTTAGGGGCTGTGGGAGCTCTCCATCACCTTCTTTGGCACCCTGGCTCTCCTGACTTCGTGAGCAATCCCTTCCATGCAAGGCTGGGGCTGTGTAATGGGGGTTCACTTCCTCCTGGGAGGTTTTGTGTGACCCCTGTTTCCCCCTCAAATGGTAACCAGAGGGCAGGGGATGTTGTGCTTGGAGGTGTTTGTGTCTGTTATCAGGCTGTTTCTACCACAACCAAAAGGGTTCTGCCCATCAGTGCCTAGCACATCTCTAGAAAACATCTGATCCATTCAGATGTGTCATCCAAAAACCCTCTCTTGGGCAGAGGAACACAGTGACTCCACAGGCGTGGCTGGGGACACCCACCCAGTGGCAGTGAGTGCTGTGAGCCCTGGTACTGCTGGGTCCCTTCAGAGTCTGAGGGCTCATTAGATGAACCATGGGAACCGTGCAAGGTCTTTAGCTCCACAAGAAGCTCCAAAAGGTGAAGAGTGAGGTGCTGGTCATGTACTTACCTGTGTGAGACCCCCCCATTCATCAATATTCACACCATATCTTTTCTTCTGAGACACTGCATCTCGTGGCTACCTGTCCAGCTTGTGCTGGGGACACAGGAGAGATTCCAGAGGGCACTGTGGTGTTGCTGAACATCAGCAGTATCACTGTGACTCCAGCCCTGTGTTGGAATCGTGGCTCTCTGCAGTTAAGAGCTGCCATGGCCCTGAGGCAAAGGCTCTGTGCTCAGTCACCTGCTGCTCTCCCTTCAAGCAGAGGTGTTGGTGCCTGGTTAGGCTGGCTCTCTGCTTTCAGGGAAGTTGAGCCTCTGGGGCTCCAGGAAAGAACCTTCAGCCCCACTGGAGGGTTTTAAAATGTTCATCTGGTAGCTCTTTAAACAGAAAAGAGCTGTAGGTTCTAGAGTTCGCTTTAAATCACATCTGCATTTCAAATGCAGAGAACTGAGGGAGGCAGAAGGATCTGTAAGGTCCCCTCCAGCTCCAGGCATTTTCCAGCAAACTCCCCATCCAGCCAGAACAGTTTTGTGATTAGATTCCTGTTCTTCTGGAATTGCACTGTTGCCCTGTCTGGTGACTGTTGCTTTCTAGACAAAGCCAATGTAACCAGCAGCATTTTCTGCTGAGTCCTAGAGCTCTCTTCCTCCTCCTCCTCCTCCTCCTCCTGCTGTGGTTCTGTTGCAGCCTCCACCTGTACTAAACTACATTATCCCAGCCCTCTGCCTCCTTGAAGAAGCTGCCAGTAGCAATACCATAAAATCAGCAAATACCTATGTGCCAGAGAATATATTTAAGTCTGTTTAAACACATTTTTGTGTGACTTAATCTATTTTTAAGCCCAGGACTCCCACTAATGCTATATATTAAATCTCTTTGCTGTCTCCAGAATGTATTTCATTGACTGGCTGGCATCTGGCATTAGCCATTCAGGAAAAACTCAGAGTAAGCAATTGTAGCTTTTTTAGGTCAGCACTTAAGGTGCAGGAGCTGCTGGTATCAGCAAGAGGGAGAGCTGGAATCCTGATAGATCACAGGGCTTTCTTCTGTGACCTGAACACCAGACTACAGGGTAACCTCTTCCCGGGTCTGCATGGCTCACTGCACAGCAGCACAGGGAAAACCACGAGTGTTAGTCACACCAGGCAGTTACCAGCTTAGCAGGGAGGCTGGAAATATTTTGCAAAAGCTAGGAAGAAAGAATTTTTCTCTTCCATACTGAGCTGCCCGCAGGTTCCCTTTCAAAGCCACATCATGCAGTAACATCGAGAGGCGGCGTCTGATTTGAAACCAAATGCCTTTTACTGAGCAGACTGACAGATTTCTGTTTCACAAAAAAAAACAAACTCTGAATTAATTAATTATGCCGAGCAACATGGGAGAGGATTAGAGGATACTGGTTTTTCCCATGTTAGTTTTTGAGACACTTCAGCCTCGTGTCCATGCAGGGAAGCTGCAGTATCATATCCTACAGATCAGTATCAGATCATCCAGTTCCCTGTCTCTGAACTGAGTGCATGGAAAATAAGCCAGGGGGAAGCAAAGCCACCGCTGAGATTCTCACTATTTGAATATAAAACACTGCCTGACTAGAGAGGGAAGTCGTTTGCATGATGATCGAACAGGCACTCAGCAGAGCTGCTTTGCCTTCCCAACCAGCAGCAGCCTGATGGGTGGGATGGGGAGAAGGCAGAGGAGGAGGTTTGCAGCGAGGGATTGCTCCCAGTAGCTCATCAGTGCAGCTCTCAGCCTCCTAATTCAAAGGGAAGGGCACCCCAGCCTTGCTGGAGAGTAAAAATAGCTCAGCAGATAGTCAGCAAAGTTGGAGCTGCATCTCTGCCTGCCGCTGCCTTGGGAGCTGGTGGAAGAGGTTTCTCACAGTATTATGTCAACAAAGCACCATCTAGTGGTTATGGGACCCGAGGTTTCCCACCGGCCCAGAGACTCTGCTCATTGCCAGGCTGTGCTCAGCTCACCTCCAGGCTCTGCCCAGTTCACCTCCAAGCTTTGCCCAGCTCACCTCCAAGCTTTGCCCAGCTCACCTCCAAGTTTTGCCCACATCATTGCCAAGCTTTGCCCAGCTCACCTTCAAGTTTTGCCCAGCTCATTGCCAAGCTTTGCCCAGCTCACCTCCAAGCTTTGCCCTGCTCACCTCCAAGCTCTGCCCAGCTCACCTCCAAGCTCTGCCCAGTTCACTGCTAGGCTGCCCAGTTCACCTCCAAGCTTTGCCCAGCTCATAGCCAGGCTTGCCCAGCTCTGTGCCAAGCTCTGCCCAGCTCACTGCAGTGAGACGCTGAAACACAACTCTGGACCCCATGCCACATGTGTCAGTATTTTCACTGCAGACTGAGCAGGTGTAAAGATTCAGCTCAGCTGGTACCTGTAGCCTTGACTTGAACCTTTGCCCAGCTTGAGGAGAGGTGACAGCTTGGGATAGGCACCCCAATTCCTTCATTACTGCCATTGTCTCACTGTGGCAGCTTTCCTACCTGATGTGAGGCTGAGGCCAGTGCTGGGGGGTGGCAGGGCAGGTGCCTGGGGCCTGCCTGCACATCACCCACCCCAGCACTACCTGCTCCTGCCCGTGGTCCTGCTTGGGGTCCAGATCTGCTCAGTGACACAGATGAGCTGAGCCAAGGTGAACTGAGGGAGCCAGTGCATCCCTTTCCTCCCCTTAGCCCACCCTGAACTCGGTCTTGTAGCAAAAGTCCATGTTACTTGCAAAATAGAGTTCCAGACAGCCAGAGGATTTCCCAAATACCAGGCACCCATTTGGCTGGGCCACCCTGGATTGTCACTCTCAGGCCACCCTGCTCTGGTGTGACAGCATTGCCAGAGCTCTGACTCTGAGCAGAAAGCTCATGCTGCTGTTCCTCAGGGAATGTTGGTTGCTGTTTAAATCTGAGAGGTACCAGCCCCAAAAGCCTCTCAAGCATATAATTGGGTTATCATGAACTGCTAGTAAATGCTCACCCCAGTGGCAGGGGTTTAGTCAGCACATGCTTCACCATTTCTTGTCCCTGAGCTCCCTGCCCAGGGCAGGCTGCAGTGGCTGTAGATGAAAGGTGCCTCTGAAGTTCTTCAAAGTGACCTATTAGTGGTATGTGCCCTCCAGACACCAGCATCGTGTCACACCCCAGGCTTGCAGCGCCCACACCTTTGGCACTTTCAAAGCCTGGCATTGTCCCTGCTCCAGGTCTGAACCCCCAGGTGTGACACTGGCAGGAAGTCTGTTATTTGCTTTCTTGCTGTGTGGTTGGCAGCTGAAACTTTGAAGCTGGTTAGCAAGTGATGGATGATGGCATCTGACAGGCAAAGCTGATGGGAGTCTGTTTTCCAGCAGATGCATTTATCTGGCAGGGCAGAGATACCCTGTGCTGCAACTGATTTCTTTGCTGTGCCAAAGGAGGAAAAGAGAGCAGGATTAAAGGGCTTGCTGGAATCCTGCTTATGTAATTAAAACAAATAGGAATCCTGACTTCCAATAAAGAAACTTCATAAATATCTGAGTTTATGTTGGAGCGTAAAGTAGTTCGTCAGCATCAAAACTGTGGCTGTCAGCATGGAGGAGTTTAATTCTCCCTGGCAAGGACTTAAGAGTCGCTAACAGCATGTCCTAGACCAGTGTGAACTGCAAGAACAAGCAGTTACTTCCACCCCATTTCGTTATCTGTGTGAAGTGTTTCACTCCAGCCTTAGCACGCCCAGGAGAAATCAATGTTTGATTTTCAAAACCATTCATGCAGCTGTCGACCTTCACTTCCCCCTGCCTGCTACAGCCCACTCTTGGCTTTGCCTTGTGAAATAGTCATCTGGGTGAGAACCCCCCTGGCTCAGAACTGATTTGCCACATATCCAGTAGCTCTGGGTTTATCTGATGTGCTTTGAAGCAGTGCCTTACCAAAGGCACATAGGAAGTCACAAATACGGTGCACTAACTTCTGTTTCTGCTGCTGGTTGTTACAGAACCACCTTCAGGGGACTTGGAGAGGTTTTTAGTGAGGTTCTGCCTGCTCTTGTGCCTGATTGAGTTGTTAGGCTGGTCAGAAAGCTGTGTCTGTAAATGCTGGTTGTGATGTGTGGGCTGCCCATCAGAGCTCACCTCGGTCTCTTTGTGTGGAGAATGTTGCTAGTGGTGGCTCACAAAGCAGGTACAGAGACCTGAGCTGCTCTGCTGGGTGGCAGCCACACTGCACAGGCTTGGCTTGAGCATTGGGAATTTTCTGTCACTCTGGGACAGGTCTCCAGGGGAGTGATGCTTCTCCATCTTGAAGTCTTTCAAGATCTGGCTGGACTAAACCAGGCCTAACCCAAGGGTTGGCAGCAGAAGGTGGGACTGGGGGCCCCTTCCACCATGCTGCTGCCATTCTCTGATTGTCCCCGTGTTTCTTGCAGGAAGAAGAAGGTGAGGATGCAGATATCTCTTCTGGTCCCTCAGTCATTAGCCACAAGATGCCTTCCGCCCAAGCCTTTCACCACTTTGCTCCTCGTTACGCCGAGATGGGCTGTGCTGGGATGCAGATGAGAGATGCCCACGAGGAAAACCCTGAGAGCATCCTGGATGAGCACGTGCAGCGTGTGATGAAAACACCGGGCTGCCAGTCTCCAGGACCTGGCCGTCACTCTCCCAAACCACGGTCCCCGGAAAGCGGCCACTTAGGAAAGCTGGCAGGGACACTGGGAACAATTCCTCCAGGGCACGGCAAGCACGCAACAAAATCAGGAATGAAACTGGATGCAGCTAACTTGTACCACCACAAACATGTCTACCACCACATCCATCACCACAGCATGATGAAACCAAAAGAGCAGATCGAGGCCGAGGCCACGCAGCGAGTGCAGAACAGCTTTGCTTGGAATGTAGATTCACATAACTATGCAACAAAGTCAAGAAACTACAGTGAAAACTTGGGCATGGCCCCTGTCCCCATGGACTCTTTAGGCTACAGGTGAGTCAAGGAAAACCCAGTGGGATTCCTAAAGGTGTGGCTTCTCTGGGAAACTCTTTCATAACCAGGCTGTAGCATGTAGATGGAACAGTGTTTGAACCACATTTTCTTGTGAAACCTTTTGCTGGGACATGGTTTGAGGGCCTTCCACTGCTCGTCCCCTTCAGAAATGTAGGTGCCCCAAAAAGCCTTATGAGACCCCTTCTTATCTCTCTGATCTGCACCCTCTACTCAGGATTTTTAGTGGCCTTGATTATAAAGTAGGTTTTATATTTCAAATACTTTTATACTCCTTAAAGCAGTGGAGGTGCTTAGAAATTGCAGGTGCTGGTCTACTTCTCCATACAATTAGGAGTTGCATATTAGGGCTGTGTCTCGAGGTCTGGGTAATGGAAACAGGTCTCTTAAAGTGCTTATGAGAGGACAAAAAAAACCCTCCTTATTGCAAGGCCTAACCTCTTCCCCAGAAAGGCTCCTTTCTTTTCCTAACAAAGCACTGGATGCTGTGGTGCTGTCCAAGGGCAATGTTCTCCAGGGTAGGGCACCCTCTGCCCAGAAAAGCCATTTTGCTGCTTTATGGGCTGCTGTCCATCTTCCCTTGGCTGTTTAAGTTCCTGCATCCCCTCCATGCTGCAGGGAGAGGGCAAAGCTCCTCTGCTGCAGCAGGTTTTGCAGATTGGGATTGGGATGGAGCAGCCACAGGGAAAGCTGTGCTCACCCTGAGAGTGTCTGTCTCCCCAAGGCTGTGGCTTTGGGGTGTTGTGAAGGCAGGTGGCTGGGTCTGCAGCGGACAGGACCAGCTTCCCAGGGTGGCAGGAGGGAGGCAGAGTGCAGAGGCTCTCCAGGAAGGGAGAAGCACTTAAATCTGCCCTGTTTCTTTGGGGAAAGGGAGATCAGAGATACTCAGAGATGAGCATGGCCATGTTGCTCCAACCCCAAGCCCCATCTAGACACAAGACTTCCTTCTAGCAGCAGCTACAGCATATATTTAATGGGATTATAATAGGACACACTCAGAGCTGTCCTTCCTCTGGCACAAACTCCCAGTTCCTGGCAGTCCTTGGATTAGGAGCTTCACAAGACAGGGGTTTGCATCCAAATGGTCTTGTTTGGCAGCCTGCAGTCTCGTGTGACTCCTCTGGCTCCTTGTTGAACCCAGCCAGGTTGCTGTCTCCCCAGCCCCCCACAGTTGTGTCTGTGGGTTGATGGCAACCTGCAGAAAAAGGCTTATTTTTTTGTTTGCACTGAACCTGCTGCTGCAGAGTTTCATTTGATACCCATTAATCCTCATGTGGGGAGAAGCAGACAAGATGTCAACTTGCCCTGCCTTTGTAGATCTGCAGCAACCCCTCTCCGGGCTTTTTCCCAGGAAAATCAGCAAAGCTGTCTAAGGGCCCGTTTCTGCTCTGGTGTTCAGGTTATTTTTCCCATATGTGCCAAAGGAGAGAAGTCCTGTGGAGTGAAGTGGGTGGGTGGTTAGGACAGTGAGAGCCCCATGAAATCACAGGCTGTGACAATGACAGGCCAGCACGGGGGAATTCTGCATGGCCTCCTGTGCCCGGGGCTGCTCAGCTGGGCACGTGGCCATGCGTGTGGGCAAGGAGCCATGGGGTTCCTGTAGAAGCCTTTGCTGCAGCCAAAGGTGTAGTCAGAGTGTTGGCTACTGCCTGGCATCCCTCTGGCCATGGTGGTCAAGGTGGCTGGGCTTCCCTAGGGAAGGCAGCCCAGCCTGCTGGGATGTGATCTTCCACCAGGGTGTGAAGCCTCAGTTCAAATCAGGGTGAGAAGCAAATGCTGAGCAGAGCAAATCAGAGTTTGGGTTGTCAGTGAGGCACAATAGGAAGGACCCAGGTTTCAAGCAGTGGTCAGTCATGGAGAGGCAGCTGATGGACGGCAGCACCAGGATGAACCTCCTCCCCTGAGCCAAGAGCTGGGGGTTTAACACAACCCTTCTTGTGCCAGATCTTGCCACAGAGTTGTGGCTTGTTTGTCCAGAGGAGAAGCTTTCTTTTCCCACAAGTGACTGGGCAGAGAAGTTGCTGTGCCCAGGCATAGCCAGTCTTGCTCTTAGGCTTAACTGCAAGCATGGTTGGTTTGAGCCTTGGTAGAGCAGGGGACTGTGGGATATGTGTGGAGACAGAGCTGTTCATCCTCTGCCCCGGCCCTTGGTGGTTTGGCTTAGGCAAGGCACTGATGTCTCAAGCTTTGTTCTTGCAGTGGGAAAGCAAGTCTGCTCTCAAAAAGGAATGTTAAGAAGACCGATTCAGGGAAAAGTGATGGTGCCAACTATGAGATGCCAGGATCTCCTGAAGACGTGGAGAGGAACCAGAAGATCCTTCAGTGGATCATAGAAGGAGAGAAGGAGATCAGCAGGCATAAGAAAACAAACCATGGGTAAGGGCTGGCAGAGAGAGGGGTCTTTGTGCTGTTTTATTGCATCCCCTGCACAAGGAGTGTCAGCAGGGTGCCTGGACATCTAGGGAAGGCAAAAATCACCACACCAAGGGTTTAGACCCTTTGGAGTTTGCGGATTGTTCAGGGGCTATAAAGACTCTTTCTGAAGGATGACAGTAGAAGCCAGGGCAGGTTGCACTGCTGGCAGCTGGGGCTGAGTGCCAGGGCCAAGGGCAATGCCAGGCCACCAGGAAGTCAGGCAGCAGGTTCTGCCCCTGGAGCTGGAGAAAGATGAGCCCATCTCTTCAAAATCCCCTTCCCTGGGGATGCTGACCAGTATGTTGGCAGCACAGAGCATCTTCTGGGGGAATGTCACAAGCTGTGGAGCTGCCTTTTGCCCGGTTTATTTTTATGTATTGTGGATTGCTGTGAGCCCTTACACACATCTCTGGGGTTTGTGTCACTGTTGGGCTGCTCACACTGATGTCTCAGGACCTGCTGTCCTCAAATCTCTAGATTCTGCTGGTGCTCCCCTCTCCCTCCGAAGCCATGCTGGGAGGAGCTTCCCAGTGGTGTCTGTGTCCAGCAGCAGGTCCATCTGGGAATGACCGTGTGCCTGTTGGGAGTGTCCTGGTGGTCCATGTAAAACCTTTGTGTTTGTGTAGCTCTTCAGGTGCTAAGAAGCAGCTGTCCCATGACATGGTCCGGCCCCTCTCCATTGAGCGACCCGTCACGGTGCACCCGTGGGTCAGCGCCCAGCTCCGAAACGTCGCCCAGCCTTCTCACCCCTTCATCCAAGATCCTACCATGCCGCCCAATCCAGCCCCCAACCCTCTCACCCAGCTGGAAGAAGCTCGCAGGAGGTTGGAGGAAGAGGAGAAAAGGGCTGGAAAACTCCCCCTTAAACAAAGGTACAACAGCAGGGTCTGACTGTGCGTGGGAGGGATGGGACAGACTGCTCTGAAGGTGGGCAGCTGAGGGGGGTGTCCATGGTCACTACTGGATGGAGGCACGTGCAGAGAGGTCAGAGAAATCTGCCTCAGTCCCTCTGACGTGGTGCAAATGCCAAAACCCACCTTGAGGGCCTGGGCTTGAGGATTGTGGTTGTAGAGGCTGGAAGTGCTCCTGGCAGGGTGGGAAGGGGCAGGGCAGGGGCAGCGTGTCTAGAATGGGCCTGGCATGGGAGAGCTCTCTCCCCTGTTACTCTCTGGCTGGCTGCTTGTTCACACTCCCACCATGACTTCTGATGTTGCTGCAGGAGCAACGTTCATCAGGATGCAGCAGAATTAAGTGCAGAAGTATTTGCTCCTTATCTCCATGTGGCACAAGCTCCCAGCAGAGGCTGCTCATGGCTCTGGGTGAGAGCACTGTGCCATAGCCCTGCTGCAGCAGCTCTGGCTCCTGCGTGGCCACATCCAAGCCACTGCATCTTTCTGTGACTCAGCTGATTGCCTGTTGCAGAGCTCATTCTCCTGCTCTGTGTTATCTTTCAGGGAACATTATTTGCAAGGCACGTGGAGCTCTGCAATGAAAAGCGTTTTGGAAGTGCTGGATAATTACTGTTAACAGCTAAAAGCACTTTGTCCATTAAAAACCTTTCACAGCTTTACAGCTGTCCTCTGAAAACTTGAGTCTTTGTGGTCTGACTCTTAGAAACAAAAATGTAATTTAAAAAAGAAGCTCTTAATTGCCAAGCTCCAGTTATTTTTGCTTGCAGTGACCACCACATAGCAGACTTCTCTGTTTTCATGTCAGAGCACTGATTGAAAGCCAGGTAATTAGAGGGCTCTCCCAAGCCAGGTTAAGCCAAGTTTGTGTGATCTACCTTTCACCTGGTGTAATTGGATAGGGTTTATTAGTAGAGTCATTTAGTTGTCCTAAATTCATTCACCTTCCCCAGAAATATCTGTACACCCTTTGGAAACACCAGCCTGGGCTATATGTGCATGCAATTAATACTCTAACAGTAATTTGATGTGTATTTTAAGAGTGCTTTTCACAGGAACCCCATAGCATGTGGGAAATGCTGTGCAGGCCAGCGGGAGGGCGGGCTGAGCAGTCCCAGTGCTGGGCTGCCCTGCTTGCACTGCCTCTCCACGAGGCTGGCCCTTGTCTCAGGGATGTAAGGATCTGCCAGCCCTTCCCTGTGTGTGGAAAACCAGGGAGGCATGGTTGGGAACAATGTGGGTTCCACCAGTGGGGACCTGCTCGTGAAAAGCAAATGTGTGTCCAGTAGCAAGAATGGATGCAGTGGTCGCCAGGGAGCCAAAGATTTCTGGATGTTGACATCTCACTGGTGGATTTTGGCAGGATTGGGTGCTCCAGCTGAAGTACACCTGAGCTGGCAGCTTTTTAGAGAGCTTCTGCTCTGGTTAGCACAGCAGCCTGCCTGGAAATAGACCCCATGGCTCCAGGAGAGCAAAGGAGAAACTGAGAGGGGAACTCACATGAAAACAGCATTTATTTCAGTCAGGAGCTATGAAGAGCTCTGGGAAATTGGAGCCAGTGTCCCAGGTTTGTCAGCAGCCTTGGGGAAGCACAGAAAGGTGGAGGTGAGCCCAGAGGTGGCCTTGAGGCACTGCTTGATCTGGCTGTGGGAGGAGAGCACACTGTGCCAGCTTTGTACAGCCAGGCTAGCCTTTCCAGCACAGTTACCCAGCTCTCCAGACACTCCCCTCCAGCACAGCCCTCCAGGAGCAGCAGCCTTCCCCAGCCAAGTGCCCACTGCCCTGCCTGGGGGTGTTGACAGCCCCACTCCCACCCCAGCACTGCCCCACTGGAAATCAAGGAGGCCCCTGCAGTGCCTGTACTAGGGATTGTAAATATTCTTCCAGAAATTGCAGTCACACTGCAGAAAAAGCCTTTCTCTCCCTGTTCCACAGCATTTGGAATGACCTCATCTCCCAGATAGTCACCTGGCTGCTGCTGGCAAGCAGTGCAGGATTAACTGTCTGGTTCTGAACAACCTGCAGATCCAGCAGCACAGCACTGCCCAGCATTGGTGTCCCCCAGTGACCACCAGGTTTCTTCCACATACAGACAGGTCTTGAGCCATTTTCTGTTGCTCAGTCTCACAGTTCTCAGCTGGATTGAAGTAATTAATACCAGCTCTTTAGAGAAAGGATTTTTCAAGCAGGGAGAACATTAGCATGATCTGTCTGGAGTTAATTGGGTTGGGCCAAGCTTAGAAGAGGAGCAGAGCTGGTGACTGGGACATTCCCTGAGGTAACATCTGCTGGGTGCATTTTGGGCTTCCCAAAGCTCTCCAGCCCCAGCTCAGAGTTGGAGCAACATGGGCACCTCACTTCTGTGTCACAGCAAGGTTGGATTGGTGCTGGAAGCCAGGCTTAGATTCCCTGTCACAGCACCAGTGGGTTACACCACTCAGGAGTCAGGACTGGAATGCAGATGCAGTGAGTTGGATGAGTGCTGCCGATTCCAGACCTGATAACATTCTGCGCTTGTGACAAACACAGCAACAGGAGGTGATTCCAGAAAGGGCAGGGCAGTGCTACCTGTTTCTGGGTCATGCTACCACCCAGGAGATGGGTGCAGGTGGAAGCTTTAATGAGGCAGGGCTTGGAGACAGTCTGGTAGCCTTTATGTGCAAGCCGAGGTCTCAGGAGATCTCTCGGCAATGACGAAAATGGAGACGGTTGTGTTGCCTCATTCTCCTGAGAGGAGCTCTTGGAAAATTACATTTTCAGTGATTCCATATTCATCAGCTCTGCTTTAGCCTGCTAGAAGTCTGTGGCTGCATCATGGGTTGTGTGTGAGCTCTGCTGATGGAATTAAAGCAACCAGAAAAGCTTCTCTAGGTACACTGGTTATAAAAGGAGGACTAGGGAAAACGTGGGCCCTCTTTGGAAGCAAATGGGAGAGCTGGTTGTCTGGGGCATGCAGAAGGTATCTTTTTGCCTTGGTCTTCACTGGAGAGTGCTCCAGGCACAGCACCTGAGTCACAGAAGGCAAAGGCACTGGGAGAATAAAGAACCACCCACAGTAGGAAAAGGTCAGGTTTGAGACCATCAAAGGAACCTGAAGGTGCACAGGTCTGTGGGACCTGATGAGATTCACCCACAGGGTCTGGGGGATGAAGTGTCTCAGCCACTCTCTGTTGTATTTGAGAAGTCATAGCATAAATTTCCACTGACTGGAAAAGGGGAAACATAGTTCCTGTTTTTGAAAAGGGAAAAAGGAAGGCTTGGGGAACTAAAGGCCAGTCTGTCTCCACTCTGTGCCTGGCACAATCATGGAGCAGCCCACTTTGGGCATCACCTCAGGCATTATTTTCAGGCACATCTCTGCTCTGGAAAGAGGTGAGTGCTGGAGCCAGGCCGAGCACGGTCAGAAATGGCCTCTCAGGTGTGAAGTGCATGGCAGGAGGAAGGAGGCTCCCAGTCACTGGCACCATGCCCCTCTTGCTTGTGCCACAGCAGAGCTCAGGGCTGTCCTGTCCTCTCCATCTCCCCAGGCAAAGGAGAACAGCAGCCCTGAGGAACCAGCTTTGCTGCCTGCACCAGGCACTTCACCGTGTCCCCAGGTCCCCAGGCACACATCTCTTAGTCATGACTCGTCTCTAGCAGGATTAAGAGAAGCTTAGGGACTTTGAGGTTTTCCAAACCCCTTCAATTAACTTCTGGCTCACAGGGTTCACAGAATTTGCCTGAATTTATGACCCATTTTTCCTTTAAATGCTTCATATTTTTTTTTCCGAGGATGACTCAATTCCTTAATGTTTTTCTAGCTAAAGGGCATCCTGTGCTTTGATACAGGGATGGGAGAGGCTTCGAGAGCTCTGCTGGCACCAGGAGCAGACTCTTGCCTCTCAGGATGCTGCATCCTCTCCAAAGGTCTCCCAGGCAGAGCAGGCACCCGGAAAGTTGTTCAGTTGAACTTTAGACTTCTCATGCCTGTAGGAAGAGGTGAAAAGGCTGTGTCTGGTGTTGGTTTGCAGTGCCAGTGTTTATGTGGGCACGCCATGAAAAGGTGCTCTGCCCGCCAGCCAGTGTTTAAAGGTTAAGGTCAGAGTCATTTCCAAAACTACGATTACCTCATGTGCTTGGCAAATTCTGGTCTTTTACAGCAACTTTCCAGTCATGTAAATACAAAATCATCTTTTTTTATCCAGCGTGCTTTTAAAATCATTTTTTTTTAGCGCTGCCAAATGTGTTTTATGTGACTTTGAAAGGGAAGGCTGCCTCTGGCTCAGACCACGCATGCCAAGGTACCAATTTGTGTAGGCTGCTCCAATGTTTGTGCAGCGCCCTCGGCACCCCAGATGAAAGGCTCTGCAGAAGGGCAAAGGACCCTGAGTTTTGTTATTGCTGCTTTTGTCTGTCTCTGGAAATGGGGTGAGGGCTGGGCTGACGCTTTCAGTCTAATGATGGCACCACGTAGCTGAACCCCGGTGTGTGGGCTGGAAACAGACACCAGAGCAGCACTCTGAGAACAGGGAAAACACAGGAGATGTAAAGTCACTGAGGTTTTGGGGGTGGCAGCTGCCTTGGCACCCTGCTGGGAGCACCATCCCCTCTGACCTCCATGTGTGCTGGGAGGGGTGCCCAGGGGAGCCACAGGGTGCAGAAGCAGCCCTGTCTGCAGATGGAGGGCAGTGGAAAGCCATGCTGAGCTGTTTTGGCCATGGTGGTAATAATCTCCAGCAGTGTGAGCAGTGTCTGCACGATCCACAGTCATGCCCTGCATGATGGTGCTCCAGCCCCATGTGAGAGCACCCCAGGAGCATGGTGAGAATGGTGGTGATGGTGACATGGCTCTGCTGCCTGGCCCAGACCTTACCAGTGACTCCCCAAACCGTGCTAGAAGCAGGGCCATGCCCTCTCAAAGCCTGAGGACAGCTTTCTTCAGGGCAAATGGACTGAGCTAGAACCGTGTCCTGGCCCCATCCAGCCATTCCAAGTACTGTTTGCCCCTTCACCACCCTCAGTGTTGATCTGCATGCCAGGAGAGCTGGTGGTGGGAGCAAGGGATGCTCAGGGACCACACTGGGTGGGACCTGGCCCACACCTCTCACCCAGGCAGCCCCATACCCATCCAGGCACCCAGACACGATGGTGCTGAGCACCCTGGGCTGATACTCAGCGTGTCACTTGTGTCTTGGCACGGCAGGTTGAAGCCGCAGAAGAGGCCGGGCAGCGGCGCGTCCCAGCCGTGCGAGAACATCGTGGTCGCTTATTACTTCTGTGGAGAGCCCATCCCCTACCGCACCCTCGTCAAGGGGCGCGTGGTGACCCTGGGACAGTTCAAGGAGCTGCTGACCAAGAAAGGGAACTACAGGTAAGGGCTGCTCCCCGCCTGTGGTACTGTGCCAGCACCCACCGGTGACCCCCTGGCAGGTGCCACTGCCAGGACACAGCGGTGTTGCCCCCACCCAGGTGAAGGAGCTTGGTGGAGGTAGGTCAGGAGGGCTCCCTCGTGGCATGCTGTGGTGGGGATGTGGCAGCACGGCCAAGGCACCTCGGCTGCTGAAGAGGTGGGTGACAGGGATGAGGGAGGTTGGGTTTTATAGTAGAAATGTTCTGCATCGTGGTTTGCACCTCCAGCAGAAGCTGCTGAGCCTCCCCCGTGGTGTCCCGGGCTGGGGAGCAGCAGCATCAGCCAGTGCTCAGTGGTGGTGTGGGGACCCTCTGATTTCAGAGCTGTTTTGGCAGCTCCAAAGTTTATTTTGGTGAGGACAGGGAGATTGGATCCTCCCAGAGTCCCATAGCAGCCAAATGAGGGGCATGTAACTCTCCAAGCAGTCCCTTCCAAGTAGGAGTGGCCAAGGGAAAGCCTGCCTAGAAATGCTCCACCAACATAGGAGCCTCAGCCAATATTTTTGGGAGAGGTGTGAATGGACTTGGATTCAGGGCTGGAGCTCCTGCCTGTGCTAGCTTGGATCCTCACCACTGTGTTTGCTCACTAGGCATGGGCAGGGACACAAGTGTGGCCTCAGTTGCCTCCAGGTCTGGGGGAGCAACTTCCCATGCACCACGAGCTCAGGGCCCTGGAAGGGCTGTACCCAGGTTTGGAGACACGATGCCCCAAGACCTACATTTTTTTTCCCTCTCCCCTGCCATGTTTCTGTTTTTTCAGGTATTACTTTAAGAAAGTGAGTGACGAGTTCGACTGTGGTGTGGTCTTCGAGGAGGTGCGGGAGGACGACACGATCCTGCCCATCTTTGAAGAGAAGATCATCGGGAAGGTGGAAAAGATTGACTAAGGCTCCAGGGCAGCCGAGGTGTGAGGACAGGACTGTGAAGGACTCTGGGACCGGAGGAGAAGGCCTGGGGCAGACACTGGTGGTGCTGCTGCCACGGGCGCCGGGCGAGCCCAGGGCGGAGGGCGGCAGCCCCACTCTCCAGCATGGACCTGGGCAAGCTCTGGGATGCCAGTGGATGCCGTTTCACCCCACCAACCTGCCAGTGGGAGCCTGGGCTCCCTCTCCATACCGAATATAAGTGTAATGTAGCATTGTACAGTGCATTAGAAAGTGTAATATGACCTTGTTTACTAAAGCTGCATATTTTTGATATATTGTAATAAAAGGAAAATATTTCCAATGTCACAGTGCTCTTATGTAAATGTAAAACATACAGGTACTGCAGAACTCGCCCAAAGTGTACAGCCATCCATCAGACTCCGGCTGCTCCGCGCTCTCCCAGCACCCTGCTCCAGGCTCCTGGCATGGATGGCCCTGGAGCACCGTGGGGCAGAGCCACTCTCACCTCACATAGAAGGGTCCCAAGGGGCTGTGAAGATTATTGAGCCATTTGGAAGGAGTCAGTCTCAGGCCTCCTTGGCAGGCTCAGCTGCTGGACATGGTAGGATGGGTCTTTTTTATCTCCTGAGCTTCCTTGTGACCGAGTAAATCCCCGAGGGATAGAAGTGTCAGTGGTTCCCGCTGAGCGAGGACCACCCGGGAGCTGGGGTGGCAGGCTGGGGGCTGGCATCCCATGGCCTGCATGCCCATGTGTGTGTCCCCTGTGTGCCCTGGAGAAGGTGCTGCAGTACCACAGAGGGCTGGCACCCATGTGCCTGGTGCAGACATGCCCTGCCGGCTCCTGGGCCAGGCTCTGGCAGTGGGCAGGGAACTCTTCAGGAGAACCATAATGGAGAGGGAACTGGTGAGACACTAAAGCTGAGGACAAAATACGTCTTTTTATGAGTCCTTCATCTTTTGTCAAGCTCCTGTGTCTCAGGAGAGGCAGCAGGAAGGCACTGCACCAGGGGAGTCCTTGATGCCACTCTGTGGGGCTCATGTAGGCCCAGATCACCCAGTGGGCAGCCAGAACCCTGGGAATCCTCCTGGGCTTACTCGGCCGCAAGGAAGCTGGGGCTGTGCTGGTGCTCCACCACCCTGCCCGTCCCCCAGCCCAGGCCCTGCCGCTCCGGCACGGCCGTGACTCTGCCAGCTCCTTTGGACACCAGCCCTTGCCCACCCACAGAAACGGGGTGGCCCCAAAGCCGGGGGGTTCCCACCTCAGTGCTCGCCCTGCCCAGCACTGCCCTCAGCCAGGGCAGTGCTGGAGCCACCAGGGACCCCGTGGCACCGTGCCGGGACGCCACTCAGCCTGTTGTATATGTCACCGAGTGCCTTTAAAACACGGTTCTGGGACTTGCCTAAAAAAACACTACGTGAAGTCCAGCAAACTCTGCAGATGTTTTCAGCCCGGGAACAGCGTTACGGGGGGGTTTGCTCCCTGTGTTCTGAGGTTCTGATGGTGGTGTGTCTGGTGAGGTTGTAAACGTGCCCGGGATTTCCGTCTCCCCCTCTTTTCTCGGGGGGTCCCTGTAAATATGTACAGCGGCCGCGCAGCCCCGGCGACGTTCCCTCTGCATTCTCATGTGCTGACTTGTACAATGATCTTTTCAAAGGTACTTGGATAAAATGAAATAAAACCCCACGTTCCACTGCCTCCTGCTTTCTTCCTTCCCTGCGGAGCAGCCTCTGGGATGGGCAGAGGATGGGGCAGGTCTGGCGAAGGCTCTGGGCACGTGGTGGGGCTGGGGCTGCTCTGGGCTCCCCAGAGGGGTGGCTGGGCAGGTCCTGGGCTCAGGGGACCAACGTTGCCACTGGAGGAATAGCCCAGGGCAGGGGGGACAGTGCTGGGGTTTGAAGGGGATACTTGGGGTCCCAGAAGCTGTGAGGCAGATTCAAGAGGAGGATGTAGAGCCCTATGTTGAGCTTCTCTTGCATTCCTTGGTTGTGACAGTGGCTCCCAGAGACCTGGGGGACTTGGCTGGTCCCCCATCACCTGAGCCCCTACAGCCCAGAGGGCCAGCATGGAGAGCACTGGGCTCCCCCACAGCCACGTCCTTGGCCACCCTGTGCCATCGTGGGGCTGCCAGGGTAAGTGCTATGGCACAGCTGCCCCAGGGAGGCAGAGAGCCCCTGGCAGCACCCCCTCTGTGAGGGACCAGGGCCAAGTGGTAATGGAGGCTCTGCCCACTGGCAGCCCTGCTGTGTCCCCAAGACACGTGGATGCTTTCCAAGACATGGAGCTGCAAAGAGACTGGAGCCCACATGGTTTCCAGGTGGTTTATAGCACATGCCTGAGAGGGACAGGGCTCACAGCTCATCCCGGGATTCCTCTGTCCCCAGCACACTCGGATCCTCCTTGCCTGTGCTGTTCCCAGGGGTCTTGGTCACCTGGAGAAGGCCACAGTGAGGCATGGATGGACACACCACCCCTGCCTGCCCCTATCTCCATCCCCATCCTGCAGGATGCATCCCCCTGCCCAGCAAGGGCTGGGGGCTGCCATGGGGTCAGGGGGGATCCCTGACCACACTCACCACGGGTGGCTCCACGGGCAGCGTCCCCCCATTTTCCAGGAACTTGGAGAAGGTCTCCACATCTCGAGCACTCTTGTACTCAACCATCTGGAGCCACAGGATGGGAAGGTGATGAGGGGTGACCCACTTTCCTGTGTGCTGGCAGAGCTAGGGTGGCCCCACAGGTGTGCCCCCCGCCTACCTTCCTGCCTGGCCCTGCAGGGAAGTAGTGCAGGGTGGGGAATCCGTGGATGGTGATGTTCTCCAGCTCGTTGGCCGTGGCGTCCATCTCGGCAATGACGATGTCCTCGCGGTCCTTGTAGCGCTCGGCCAGCTCCTCCCAGGCAGGAGCCATGGCCTGGCAGTGGGAGCACCACGGGGCATCTGTGGAGTGGACACAGTGCCAGGGGGTGGGCTGGGCACGGGGGAGCTCTGCTGGGGTTTGGGGGCAGCATCCCCCGGCTCTGTGCCAGGGCTGGGGGCTGTTGTGGAGGGGCTGAGCGCCAGCCCTGGCACTTACAGAACTTGACAAAGACGTTCTTGGTCTCATCAAATGCCACCTGCTCGAAGGTCTTCCCCACCAGGACTTTAACAGGCCGTGTGTCCCAGTCCTCAGGGGGCTCCGCGCTCAGCAGGTGGGGCTGTAGGGACAGTCGGGACAGCCACAGCCTGCCCTGAGCAGTGCCATGGCCCCAAGGGACACAGGGCAGGGGGACCCCAAGGGACACAGGGCCATGGCCCCAAGGGACACAGGGCAGTGGGGCCCAGCACCCAGCCAGGGGTGCCTGTTGGACCACACCTTCCCCCCTGCTGCCACCCCAGCTCTGGGTGTCCCCACCTCAGCAGTCTCCTGCCTCCTTTCCCCTACCAACACCCCAAATCCTCAAGCCCAGCAGCAGAACTATCAGCAGGAGGTGGCTGGTGTTCACCACACATCATTAGGCTTCGGAGTAAACATCCCAGGAGGAGGATCCGTAGGCTCTGCCTGGTCCCTGCTGCCTCCCTCACCTTCACCTTGCCGTCCAGCACTGCCCGGATGAAGGTGCTGATGGCCGTGCCCGAGAAGGAGTCCTGCTCCATCTGGTACTTGCGGTTGTTCTCCATCTTCACGAGGCGCAGGGTGGGGGCATCCTCGGGGGTCATGCCAAAGAAGGACAGCACGTCGGCGCCGTACCCGCTCACATCCACCACCACGAAGAGCACCTGGGCAGGGCAGGGGTGGCGCTGAGGATGGGGTGTCCCACGGCCACCCACCTTGTCCCTGCCATGAGGCCACCTCACCTCGCCCCGGAAGGCACTGGCGGCTGATTTGAAGCCATCCTGCAGTGACAGCTGCTCCGATGAGGACTTGTTGAGGAAGAGCAGCATGTGGTGGGGGATGTTGGCACTGAAGATCTGGTTGGATGTCTGAGGAGGAGGAGGAGGGTGAGGGCAGGGGGCTGTGGCGGTCACAGGGCAGAGGTGGGGATGGAGACAGGCTGTACCTCGTTGGTGAACTCCATCACCAGCTTCAGGCTGTGGACACGGAGCAGCCGGGTGAGCTCAGCCGTGTCCAGCCCCTGCTCTGGGTCCACGGGGAAGTCTGTCTGTCTCTCATCAAACTGCCGGGGCAGGGGACAGTGAGGGCTGGGGGGGCACCAGGGTGGCCCCACCACCCCCCTGCCATCCCCTCACCTTCTTGAAGAGGCAGACCGTGTCTGCTGACAGTCTGTATTTCTGGAAGAGCTCGGCCACCTCTGCCACACCAAATGGCAGGTCCACCATCTCAGCAGCCACCTCATAGAACGCCTGGGCTGCCTTGCCCTGCAGGTCCTGCACAGGCCCCCCATCAGTGCCATGGCCGTGGCTGTGGCCCAGCCGGGCCCCCACCCACCCCAGCCCACCTTGAAGAAGCCGATGACCACCAAGTCCTCGGAGTTGGCAAAGGCAGCAGCAGTGTCGGTGTCGTGGAGCAGCGTGGCACTGGGGCCGGCCCGGCGCTGCATCCAGCGCACAATGCCCTGTGTGTCCTTGCGTCCTGCCACATCGTGGGGCCACCACTGTCACCCTGACACCCCTCGTGGGGCTGCCACCCCTCCTTGTGCCATCAGCCTGCTGTCACCACCACCACGGCGCTGCCCGGCATCACCCACCTCATGCACCATCACCTGCCCACCAACAGCACCCTGCAAACCCCACCAGGACACTGCCACCCCTCTCACCATCAGCACCCTCTGACCCCCACCAGGACATCGCCACCCCTCTCACCATCAGCACCCTGCAAACTCCACCAGGATATCACCACCTCTCTCACTGTCCCCCCTGCCTCCTGCCCCAGCCCCATGGCAGTGTCCCCCTTGGTGTGTGCCACGGCCACCGTGCGGTGCCGCAGCCCTACCGGTGTAGGCGAGGGGGTGGGTGCGGTTGCCATCGCGGAAGAGCTTGAGTGTGGGGTAGGAGGTGATGCCAAACTCGGTGGCCAGGGCTGTCTGTGCCGTGGCATCCACCTTGCCCAGCCGTGCCGGGCTGGACTGGTTCCTCAGCTCGGTGGCTGCCCGGGCATAGGCAGGGGCCAGCTGCTGGCAGTGCCCACACCACGGCGCGTCTGCGGGCAGGGGACAGCGTTGGCAGTGGGGGCAGCTTTGGGGTATCCCCTGTCCCCAAGGTGGGTTTGTAATGGTTGTATGAGCCCACTAGGCCCCAGCTCGTGCCCCTGTTCCAGTGCCCGTGTCCCACACCCCCACCATGTGTGTGTCTTGTGCCCCATGTCCCCGCTACACATCCCCTGTACCTCTGCCTGTCCCTGCTCCATGTCTCTGTCCCCATCCCATGCCCTGTCACATGCCCTGTGCTTCTGCCCCTCTGACCTGCAGCCTTGCCCGCCTGTCCCTCCCTCCACCCCAATGTCCATACATCTGTTCTGCCCACACTCACAGCCGTGGCCATACTCCCTGCCCCACATGTGCCCCTGCCCCAAATGTGCCCCTGCCCACACCCCTGCCCACACCCCTGCCCGCAGTGGGGGCACTCACAGAACTCCACCAGCAGCAGCCGGTGCTCACTCAAGGCACGGGCAAAGTTGTGCTTGTGGAGCACCAGCACATTATCCTCCTCCTTGATCTCATCAGAGAGCACTTGCTCCTCTTCCTTCTCCTTCTCCTCCTCCTCTGCCACCACCTCCCCATCCTCCTCCTCGTCCCCCAGCGCCGGGCCCAGCCATGCCAGCGACAGCACCAGCAGCCAGACCAGCCGGGACCCGCCGCCCCGCATGGTGCCGGTGCCGCAGACGTGGTGCAGGGGGCAGGACGCAGATAAGAGCCCCGGGGCGGGTGGTGCCGGTGCCCTGGGGCTCGTGGCCCTCCGCTACTGGCTGCCCAGCACCCGATAAGGCAGCGGGACCAGGTGGCTGTTTTCCAGCCACTTGTCACCGCAGGGAGACCTGGCCCTGCCAGCGGGATGGGGACGGGGACACACAGGGGGCAGGGGGCGGGCGGAGGTGACAAGGGCACAGACACACCAGTAAGAGACCAGTCTGTAGGGTTTAATGGCGATGGAAGAGCACAGCCTGCGACCGGGCGGGTACCGGGCACGGCACCCCCACGGCAGGGTCACAGCCCCGGCCCCGGCGATGGGGACGCCATGAGGAGCAGGCGGGCGTCGATATTTAAAAAAAAAGAGCAATTAAAAATAACTTTGGTTGCGGAGACCACGGGCGCCCACTCTCTAAGGGACCCCCCTCGACCCTTGGCGCGGCGGGGGCGAGCGCGGCGGTGCCGGCGAGGGGTCCCCGGGATGGCGGCACCGCATCCCCGAGCTGGCGGGAGGAACCGGGGTGCGGAGGGGGGGTCAGTCCTCCCAGTCCTTCTTTATGCAGAGCCCCCACTCCCAGGAGAGGTGCTCCGTCTTGTCGTCGTCGGTGACGAGGGAGCGCACGCGGTAAGAGCCCCGTGCCAGCCATCCCCGCGGCGCCTCCTCCGCCGGCGTCACCACCTCGTACTCCTCGGCCCGCGGCGCGTAGCTGCCCACCATGAAGACATCGCGGTCCACTGGGACAGGAGGGATGGGTGAGTGGGGACAGGGTGGCGTGGGTCCCCCCCAAACCCCGGCCACACACCCCCAGCCCCCAGCCCCACTCACCCGGCCGGCCCCGGCGGTAGGTGAGGTGCAGGCACCGCAGCCCGCAGACGATCTCCCTGTTCACCTGCGGGCAGAGGGCAGGGGTGCCACGGGTGCTGCCCCACAGCGTGGGGCCCCCACCATCACCCTGGGGCACCAGTGCTGGCACCCACCCCTTCTGGAATCCAGCCCCTTGTCAGGACTGGGCATTGAGGGGCATCAAGGGTGGCAAACGCCCCCAAGAGGAGCAGGGACTTGGACATGGCAGGGATGGCCCATCAGGAGGGGTAAGGACATCCAGGGGCTCCTGGGATAAGAAGGGACACAACACTGCTGAGACCCCTGGTAGAAGCAGGGACTCTGGGGTGGCAAGAACCCTCAAGAGGGGCAAGGACCCTGGGGTGGCAGTCATGCTGAGGACAGCAAGGATTGCCAAGGTGGCAGAGACCCAGAAGGGCAGGGACTTCAGGGTGGGCAGAGACCCCCAGAGGGGCACGGACTCTGTGGGTAAGGGGTGGGAAGCAGACACCCCAAGACAGCAGAGGCCCCAGGTGGCAGGGACCCTGAGGCAGGCAGTGACCCACGGGTGGCAGAAGGGACCCCTTGGGTTGGGGACATGTGGAGAAAGGAACCCACGGGGAGCAGGGACCCCTTGGGGTAGGGACCCTGGGGTGTGAGGGCAGCAGGGCCATGCCCAGCTAGTGGGAACAGGGCACCATGCACCCGGCTCACCTTGAAGGACACCTTCACCCTGTAGTCCACCCCTTCCTTCAGCACAAAGGCCCGGCCCCGCAGCCCCTCCAGGTCTCCTGTGTGGGATAATGATCCATCAGCCCAGTACCCCTTCCTCCTCCTCCTCCTCCTCCTGATCCCCCCGTAGGTGTCTGCACAGCTCACCTGTCAGGTCCATGGTGATGGGCCCTGGCGCCTGCTCACACATCAGGGTCAGCCTTGTCACCTGCACGTTGGGCACGTTGGCATCTAGGGACAAGCAGCAGGGCCCAGACCTTACCCCCCATGCCCAGCCCACTGGCACCTCCATCCCAGTGAGCCGAGGGGCTGCTCATGCCCCTGTCACAGCAGGAAGGGCTACAGTGAGGTGTTAGAACCAGGAGTGCTGGGCAGCCCAGCAGGGTGCAGGAGAACAGGAGCATCTCGGGTCACCCCAACATTGGCATCGGTGCCTTTGGGGTCAAATCATGTTTAGAGGACCCAGACTTGGGTATGTCCCTGGGTGCACCATTCCCTGGCTCGGGAGCAGGACAAGGGGAGGCAGAATAAGAGGATGCAGCAGTTGCAGCAAAGGCATCGCTTGGGGTGGGCACTGGGGTGAGTCACCCTCCCAGCCCAACCTGCACCCCACCACCCTGCACATCCCCCCCAGCTTGCACACACACCATCGTGCCCCCCTCATGCACCCCATGGTTTGCACCCCCATGGCTGCCCACCGGGGTGCTGGGCCCGTGAAGCACCCCAAACCAGGCCAGCACGGGGCTGGGGGGCTGCTGTGGGTGCCAGGGGGAGCGGAGGGCACCGTCTGGGCACCGGCAGCAGTGCTACCCCGGCCCCCCCGCTGCTCGTTCCTCTCCGTCATCGCCATGAATTTCCCGGTTCCCTGTAGCCGTTCCTATGGAAACTGCGGCGGTGATCCCGTAACCAAGGCAACCGGGGTCCCCGGGCACCGGTACCCTGTCGGCAGGGGATGCCGGGCTCTCTGCGCGGGTGGGGGGCTCAGGCAGCACCCACGGGCGATGCCAGCCGGGATGTGCCCTCCCTGCTGGGGATGCCGCGCTGGTGCTGGGCATTCCCGAGCTCCCTGCACCCGCTGAGGCTGCATCGCCCAGCCTGGGTGCTTGGGATGCTTTGGGGTGCTTTGGGGTGCCGGGGTGCACATCCCCAGCAGCAGCCCCCAGCCTTACCCACGGCGGCAGGGATGGCACCCAGCAGCGCCTGCTTGTACTTCCGCAGGCTCTCATCCCCTGGGTCCAGCTCCTGGATCTCCCGCAGGCTCTTCTTCTCCGGCGTCTTGTACGCCAGGGCCACGTCGGCATCCTCCTCCTCCTCCTCCTCCAGCGACAGCGTCACCCCCTCCTTGTCAGCCATGATGTCTGCGGGGGACAGGCAGTGGCAGCCCCGGGGACACCCCGGGGGACACCCCCCCATGCCCTGCCACAGAGGCACTGGTGGGCCCTGGGGGCTGAGCTGTGACATGCTGCGGGTGGATGTGGGCAATCCCCGCGGGGCAGCAGGGCTGTTCCCCCTGCTCGGAGCCGCGGGGACACGGCCAGGCTCGGTGTCCCCAGGGCCTGGTGGCACAGCTGAGACCAGAGGTGTTGCCGCCGGCTGCATTTCCGCACGGTCATGGAGCAAGGCGAGCCGCTGCCTACGTGGTGTGCTCAGTGCAGGGGGTGCCTGCAGACCCTTGTAGCCCACAGGCCCCCTTCGGTGTCACACAGAGAGGTCCTTGTCACCACCCTACGGCCCCCTCCAACCCTTCTGGGCAGCCACCGGCCCCATCTCCCACCCCGACCCCAAACCACCAGCAGCTGCAGGGCAAAAAAGGCATCTCTGGGGCAAACGATGGCTCCGGTGCTGCCAGGCTGTTGGGGGGCACAAGGGTGGGTGATGTTCCCACAGTCCCTGACTCTCCCTGCCCACTGCATCGTCGTCCCCCCCCACCTTGTGACTGCAAGCACCGAGCTCCCCAAAATCCCCAGAGCCCCATCCCTGGAGACACAGCGTGGGGCAGGGGCCACCGCGCTCAGCCCTGGGTCTGCAGGGCCAGTGGTGTGTCCCCAGCGCAGCGGCGGTGACGGGGACAGAGCAGTGGCCCTGCTGCACTTCAGAGCCCCCCGGCAGGGCCCTGCCCCTCGGCTGTCTCGGCAGCGTGCAGGGCTCGCACCCAGGGATGCTCCCACCCAGGGATGCACCCACCCAGGGATGCACCCATCCAGGGATGCACCCACCCAGGGGTGCACCCACCCAAGGGTGTACCCACGCGGGGGCTCCCAGCCCCACGGGTGGCAGGGCAGGGTGGCATGCGCTGGGTGCCACAGGCTGCGGGATGACAGGGGGACGGCGGGGGAGCTCCCCGGTGGGACGCTCCGGTCCCCCGGGCCCCGGGGGATGCACCGGGCGCCCGGGGGATGCTCACCTGTTGGGAACGCGGAGCGATGCTCGCCCTCCCTCCCCGGGGCAATGCCCCCCGCCGCCCCCGGGCGCTGCCCCCCGGCCGCCGCCGCTCACCTCGGTAGCACAGTGCCAGCCAGAGCAGCTCCAGCAGCTGCCCGCCGGCCTCGCACACGTCCAGGCCGAGCATGGCCGGGCCGTGCCGTGCCGGGCCCGCCGCCCCCGGGGCCAGGCGGGGCGGCCGCTGGCGGGGCCCGGGGCGCGGCTGTGCCGGTGCCGGTGCCGGTGCCGGTGCCGGTGCCGGTGCCGGTGCC
>JAWWEW010000033.1:2670137-2715400 GCA_035583185.1 Anabacerthia variegaticeps | reverse complement strand
GCGGGGCGGGCACCGGTCCCGGGGGTCGCAGCCGGGGCTGCGGGTGCGCCCCGGCCCGGCGGGCCCGGCGGGGCGCCCGGTGCAGGCGGGGGCAGCGGCGGGGGGGCAGCGGGGCGGGACCGGGCTGGGCCGGGCGGGACCGGGGCGGGCTCGGGCGGAGCGGTGCGGCGCGGGGCGCGCACCCGCGATGACCATCGGCGGCCCCCGCGTCCCGCACCCCCGCCTCCAGATGCCCTGCCTGCGCAAGGTGAGCGGCACCGGCACGGGCACCCGCCCCGCGGGGAGCGGCCACCGCAACGGGAACCGGGCACCGGCACCGTGGGGAGCGGGTACCGAGGGCACCGGCTACCCAGGGCACCGGGTACCGGGACTGTGGGGACTGGGTCCTGGCATAATGGGACTGTGGGGACCGGGTACTTGGCACCGGCACCGTGAGAAGCTGGGACAGCGGGCACTGGGTACTGGGACAGCGGGTACTGGGTGATGGCACTATGGGAACCGGGCACTGGCACCGTGGGGAGCGGGCTCTGGGGCCGTGGCGAGTGGGCACTGACGCTGCACTGGGCAAGGCGTGCACCGGCGACCGCCGGCGGCACAGCCATAGGCTCGCCGGGGACCGGGGACCAGCACCACCCAGTGTACCGTGGGACAGCGGGCACCACCCGGGCCCCGGCACCGCCACGGGACACCCCCCGGGCACCGCCCCACGCAGGGGCACCCACGGGCAGAGCCCCGGAGCTGCGTGTTCTGCTCCTCTCCGAGGGGCAGGGGTGTTGGCACAGCCCGAGTGAGCTCATTCCCCCAAACCGGGGGTCCCCTGGCCAGGGATGCTCGGAGCATTGGTGCCTGCACCTCCAGCATCGCACCCTCGCCGGGCTGCTGGGTGCCTTGGCCTGGCTGTGCTGTGCCAGGCTGTCCCCAAGATGTGCACAGGGTGCTCCGGGTCACTGCAGGGTCCCAGGCTGTCCCCAGGCTGTATGGAGGGTGCCTCTGTCCGGTTGTAGGGAGCCAGGCTGTGTCCAGGTCACAGGGTGCCCCGGGTCACAGCGGGGAAGAGCCAGGCCGTGCCCAGGCCCGGTGTCCCCGCTGTGGGGCTGAGCACGGCGGGTGCTTTCCCGGCAGATGGAGCGGATGATCGTCAGCATGCAGGACCCCGACATGGGCATCAAGATGAGGAACCAGCGCTTGCTCATCACCGTCATCCCCCACGCCATGACAGGTGGGTCCCCGCCATGGGGCGGGGGGGGCACGTGGGTGCTCCCCGCGTGTCCCCAGCGCTGCACCCAGCGCCCACCCCGGCACCCCGCACTGCTCCCCTCCCCGCACCCGAGGGTGCTCAGCGCTGCAGCTGCGATCAATTATGCATCGGCTGCGCGGGGCGGGCGCTGGCACATCCTTGGCAGGGCCCCCGTCACCCGGCGTGACCCCTGGCACTGCCATGCTGTGCCAGGCGCCCCAGTCGGGAACCTCCCCGTGCCCAGTCGCACCCCACTAACGCTGCCCCGGTCCCCAGGGAACGACATCGTGGAGTGGCTCATCCAGAAGTACGGCATCTCCGAGGAGGGTGAGTGCCCCGGCACGGGCAGCTGGCACTGCGGGGGCAACTGGGGCCGCCGAGCTGCCATGCAGCCCCCGCTTCTGCCCCCCCAGAGGCGCTGCACCTCGGCAACCTCATCGTGAAGCACGGCTACATCTACCCGCTCAGAGACCCCCGCAGCCTGGTGCTGCGGGCCGACGAGTCGCCCTACCGCTTCCAGGTACAGCCCCGCCGGGCACGGGGACTGCCGCTGGCACCCCGGCACCCCGTGGCATGAGCCTCAGCCCCTTCCTCCCCCCACAGACCCCCTATTTCTGGACCAGCACCAAGTGGCCGGCCACGGAGCTGGACTATGGTAAGTGTCACCGTGTTGCTGGCGCCAGCAGGGGCTGCAGCCCCTTCCCAGCCCCCTGAGGTGCCGCCCTTCCTCTTGCAGCCATTTACCTGGCCAAGAAGAACATCCGCAAGCAGGGAGACCTGATCGAGCATGAGAAGGTGAGCGGTGCCCTCCTCACACCCGGCAGGAGCTGGGGGGTCTCACCCAGGGGCAGAGGCACTTTTGGTGGGGGCACCGGCACCGTGGGCAGCGTGGGTGCCCTTGGGGCCACGGGACCCGCAGCCAGGCAAGGGGACAGGTGGCACCCCGTGCCCACCCGGGTGACACCGCCGCTGCCGCTCCGCAGGACAACTACAACCTCCTGCACAAGCGGATCAACCACACGTGGGACTTCGTGGTGATGCAGGCGCGGGAGCAGCTGCGGTGAGTGCGGGCACGGCCGGCCCCGCCCGCCCCGGGCAGCGGCCGGGATGGAGCAGCCGGGATGGGGTGCGGGCAGGCGGGATGCCAGCGGCTCCCCGCTGCCTCTGCACGGGCAGGGCGGCCAAGCAGCGGCGGAGGGGCGACCGCATCGTCATCGACTGCCAGGAGCAGGCATACTGGCTCGTCAACCGGCCCCCGGTGAGCACGGCGTGCGGGAAGAAGGGTGATGAGAGGGTTACCCCCCATCCCATTCCCATAACCCTGGGAAGCGCCCTGGGATGCACCATGCATGGCCTCGGCCCGGTGGGCGCAGAGGGTCCCCCCAGCGCCCAGCATGATGCTCTCTTTGCAGCCAGGAGTCCCCAACGTGCTGGAGCGGGGCCCCGAGCGCAGGAACTGCCACACCACCCGTGTCCAGCTGGTGAGTGGGGGGTCCAGGCACCCCTGGGGCTGCCGGGGGGCACAGGGCACAGCCATGTGCCTGTGCCAGGGTTGTCGAGCTGCCTCAGGGGGTGCCCATCCATCCCACCCCAGGCTCTTGTCCTCATTCTGGGGAGAGAAGGGGGTGGCGAGCCCCAGCTCTGCTAACATCTGTGTGTCCACCCTGTCCCCCTGCCCCGGCTGAGTTGGCGGGTCTGTGTGTTTGCTCATGTACCCACCACCCTCCTTGCCAACACCTCTAATCACTGCAGGGCAGCTGCACTGCCAGTGGTCCTGGAACCCAGGGGTGCCAGCAGCGACTGCTGGGCCCCTCCCCTTGTCATGACCCCACTAATGTCACCCCAGCACCCCGAGTCTGTCCTCACTAACCACCCACTTTCTCTTCTCTGCACCGTGTGCTGTGTCTTCTGCCCACGTAAGTGTCACTAACCTAGGGCTGGTGTCACACTGGGGTCGGGGGGATTCTGGGCTTCACTCCACAGGCTGTGCTGGCTGAGCCAGGAGGGCTGGGGGGATGGGACTGAAGGCCGTGGGGATGGGCTACAGGGTGCTGGGGTAGTGGACTGGGTGCCTGGATTGCCTGGGTGGCGATGGCAGGACACAAAGTCCTGGTCCTGCCATTCCCTCACCCAGCCCTACCTCTCTCTTGCAGAACAAGAACATGGATTATTACAAGCGGGAGGTGAGTGGGGCAAGGGCTGGGGGTGGCTCCTGGGGGTCCTGGGCTGCTGGACACCCCAACATCTCCCCTGCACCTGGCCCCAGATTGAGTACTGCAAGAAGGCCATGGCCAGGACCAGGGTGAAGTCCTCCATCTGCCTTGAGGGGTGAGTGGCAGTGGCTGCCCCTGCCATGGGGTGACAGAGGCACCCACATCCCTGCAGCTGGTGGCCGGCACCACACCACCATAACCCTCAGCAGGGAGTGGAGCTGAGGCTCTGGAAAACCCCGGGCACATCCCCACCATGTCCCCATTGTGTCCCCGTGGTGGCTGGGGCGGGTGGCCCTGGCCACCTCCAGCCGCTGCTCCCGGCAGGTACATCAAGTTCAACGAGCAGTACGTGCCCCATGACCCCATCATGTCTGGCTGCCTGCCCAGCAACCCCTGGATCACAGACGACACGACATACTGGGCCATGAATGCCCCCACGTAAGCACCCCAGCCCTGGCCCCCCCCAGTGCCCCACAGGGCAGGGTGTGGGGTCACAACAGACAGCCACGGGCTGCAGCCCCAGTGCCCGTGTTGCCTGTAGGGTGACAACCCCCACGAAACTGCGTGTGGAGCGCTGGGGCTTCAACTTCAGTGAGCTCATCATGGATCCCCTGGGCCGGGCACAGCTCCTGGAATTCCTCAAGAAGGAGTTCAGTGGTGAGTGGCCCCAGCCCCACGTCCCCAAACCCACCAATACGTCCTGGCACCCCCAGACCCATCACTCTGTCCCAGCACTTCCAAGCCCACCACTGTGTCCCAGCAGTGTTTAATCCACTGTCCAATCTCAACACTGCCATACCAACCCATTGCCCTGTCCTGGCATCACACAACCCACCTCCATGTGCTCACACTTCAATCTACCACCACATCCCCCTGCCTCCTGACTAGCCTGCCCCAGCTCCCCTGGACCCACTGCCCCATGCCATCCCTGCCAGCTCCACCCCAGGGCTGCTGCAGGGCCACATGCCCAGCCATGGTGGCCTTTGGGGGTTGCCCACGGGGGTATCCAGTGCCACGATCCCATCCCCAGCACCATGTCCCCCTCCCCAGCCGAGAACCTGAGCTTTTGGGAGGCGTGTGAGGAGCTGCGCTATGGGGAGCAGTCCCGCATCGCCGAGATCGTGGACTCCATCTACCAGTGAGTGTCAGCGGGGCGAGGGTTTGGGGGGCAAGGTTTGGGGGGCAGGATTTGGGGGGGGTCAGGCCATCCCGGTCCCACTGCAGGGCCGGGCTCAGCACCGCCCGTGCCTCCCCAGGCAGTTCCTGGCTCCTGGGGCCACGCGCTGGGTGAACATCGACAGCAAGACGATGGAGCGGACCCTGGAGGGCATCAAGACGCCCCATCGCTACGTGATGGACGATGCTCAGATGCACATCTACATGCTGATGAAGAAGGTGGGTGAGGGCAGGGCTTGGGTGGGCAGGGCCGGGCAGGATGCTGACGCCTCTGCTCACCCAGGACTCCTACCCGCGGTTCCTCAAGTCGGACCTCTACAAAAACCTCCTGGCCGAGGCCATCATCCCCCCGGAGACCAAGAAGCGGTGAGGAGGGCAGGGGGGGCCGTCCCTCCGGGGCGTTGGGGGGTCCCCGCCGGTTCTGAGCCCGCTCTGCCCGCAGGGTCTTCCCCTTCATGCGCAAACAGCGGCACTCGAGCCCCAGCCCGGCTCTGCTGCTGCCCGCGGGCGATGCCGAGGAGAGGAGCAGGAGCCCCTCGACGGCGCCGGTCCCCGAGGAGGAGAGCTGAGGCTGCAGCCCCTGCCGACATGAGAACGCCCCGACCCAGCACGCCGCAGCCCCGCCGCAGGACCCTGCCGGCAGTAGCACTGAAGGACAGAAGCCATATGTCCCCCCAAAACCACCCCCAGGGCCAGGCTGGCCCCGCCGCAGCCCCCGCTCACATCCCCACAGCATCCCGACCCCCGGGGAACCTGCACCCAGCCGGCCTGGTGCGGGGTCACCCCCTCCTCCAGCCCTGGCCAATAAAGCCCCCAGGGGGAAACACTGTGGCTCCCGTGTTTTTTGGGGCAGGAGGACCAGGGAGGTCGTAGCAGGGTGTGAGGAGCACAAGGTGGTTGCCACCTCTCCGGGCTAGATTGTGTCCTGTACCCCCCTGGGCTGGCAGCAACCCCACCCAGCAAGGTGCAGACCCCAGGTGGGGAGGACCAGCCTTGGGAGAGGGTTGGAGATGCCAGGGGCCAGCAAGCCTGGTTTGCTGGGGCCCTGTGGGCTGGCAGGGGCACAGGGAGCAGGGCTGGCAGCTGAGCCACTCTCCCTGCCCATGGGCTGATAATCTGAGCAGAGGCCAGGGGTTGCACGGCAGGATTATTCCCTTCCCGGGAGCCGAGCCCCAGCTGTGGGGGATTATCAGTGGTGGTTACATAAAGGACAGGGGGGCTGGTGCCCACCAGTGCTCAGCCTTGAAGCCCAGCCTGTTCCACACACAGCCAGAAACCCGCAGAGAGCAGCAGGCTGGGGATGTTCCCAGCCCATATCCCAGCTAACAAACACCGTGGGAGCTTGGGATGCTGGGGATCACGGCATCCTTCCCTGCTACGGAGACTGAGATCCCTGGCACGGAGCAGGGGTCATTCTGAGCTCAGTGCTGGGCCCGACAGGAGCCTGGGGGCAGCAGGAGCTGCTGGAGCCCCGGTCACAGGAGGGAGCTCGGGGCCTCGGGGCTGGCAGTCAGTGGGCAGTGACAGATGGTCCCGCGCTCCGGCAGACAGCCCTGCCACGCGTCTCCCTCCGCCTTGATCCAAATCCAAGCTCCGGCATGAGATTTTCCTGCTGATGGACTGCAGCAGGAATCTGGGGTGTAAAACCAGGTCACGGAGCCCCAGGCGGGGGGCAGGGACGGGTTGGCCCAGAGTGGTTATCTAACTCCAGCCTCCCTCCACACCCTCCCTTCTCCCAGCCCAGGGCAGCAGGCAGTGCCTCAGCCATCAAAGCATCCCCAGGACACCTGGATCCCTCCCAAAAAGGGGGGTTTCTGCCTTCAGAAGTCACCCAAGGGGCTGCCAAAAATCCCAAGGTCTTGTGTAACCTCCACTGCAACACCAAAGCAGGGCACCATTTACAAACAATGCAAAAGAGGGTTTATTGAAACCGATCCGGTTAGAGCAAGTCCTGCACGGCACAATTTGCAATAAGTTAGAGAACCAAACCAAACAGTCTCAGTGTTAAAAACCACACTAACACAGAACACAGTGATACACGCCATTGCCACCCGGCTGGGTTATTGAATCAAGGCACAAAGTCATTCATGAAATACTGCAAAAAAAAACAATTACACAGGAAAAGAAGCTGGAGAAAGGACTGGTTTTGTTAAGAAGGTGCTGGTTTGGCACTGGTGCATTTGTTTAATTGAGCTGCCACAGGTAAATCTGCATTTCCAAAGTATCTGGAAATATTAATGAACAACTTAAAGCCAGTAAAGCTCCCCAAAGCTGAAAATGCAGCTCTCCTGAAGGAACATTCAGTGTGCCTGTGGGAAAGGTCAGGTCTGGATAGGGATCAGAGGAGGAAGAGTGTGGTGAGAACGCAGCCCAGGCACCTCAATCCCTGGCAAGGGAATCTCAGCGAGATACAATCCACATCCAACACTCAGGTTGGACTAGCATGCAAGCCTGGGGCTCCCGTGCAAGGTGCCCACAGTCACACTCCTGATCTGCCCCAGCTGGCTAAAGGGCAGCCTGAATCCAGCCTTTGGAGCCCCTTAAGGCTGCAATGCTGGCACAGGGACCCGTGGGGCTGCCAGGCTTCAGGTGCTGAGCAAAGAGGCAACCCGAGCTGGGGGACACAGCAGGGGAGCCTCCCTGCACCTCCAGACTCCCTCAGAAAACAGCTTGTGAAGAGAAGGAAAATCACCATTTTGAGCCCAGAGTGCTTTGAAGGTTGTGGAGTGCTCTCCAGGGAACATCTCTCGCTTCCTGCACAGCCTGGATGTCCCAGAACTGGCTCCCTTGGCTGCCCAGGATACTGGTCATGGGGCAGAGGGAGCCAGGACATCCTTCAGGCAGCCACCAGGCCAGCTGGAAGCAGGAGGTGAGTGTCCAGGCAGCCCAGGACATTCTGGGAAGGCTGAGGCTGTGCTGTGAGCCCAGTGACAGCAGCTGCCCTGAGGCACGTTCAGACTCAGCTGAAGGGAAGAGCCAGTGCCCAACCCTGCACAGCCTGGCATTAAGTTTGCCATCTTACAGTGTTTCTACACATCCCCCAGGGTGAGACTCAGCAGGGGAGGGAGGCACTGGCCAAACCCCCTCCGGCACTGCAGAGTTTGAGAGAGGTTATTTTTAGGGTTAATTTTTATTTCCAGGACTGAGCAGACAGTTCAAACCCTTTTCTAGGCTTTGCACTTTGTTTCTACAGCCTGCACCGGCACCCACCAGGACAGGGCAGAGCAAACACACCCTGATGCTACACAAATCTCCAGGAGAAACATGTTGTCTTCACACAGCAACCTGATCCATCCCTCAGGATACCAGCCTAGCAGAGAGGATCCCCACCCAGCATCATTTCAATTCCAAGGGCAGGGAAGCAGCACAGAGCTCCTGCCCACCTCCTGGCAGAGGGGACAGTGCTTGGAGAAGGCTCCTCAGCAGCTGCAGGGCTGAATGAGAAGGGAGCTGGCACTGCCACTCGGGTACAGGGCTTCTCAGAGCAGCAATCCCAGCTCCCAGGAAAGGTTAAAGTGCAATTCTGCTCTGAAAAAAATATGTCCTAGATCCTCTGGCTCCTTCAAACCAGGAGAGGTGGTGTTGGTATCACTAGGGACCAGCCACCCTGGGCTCAGGGTGGATCTCTCATCACCTATAATCTGACTGAGGGCAGGGAGGAACTTTGGTGCATCCATCAGGTGGGAGACCAGCTCCCTTTTGGTGTCACCAACACTGCCCAGCCTGGTTGGGAAGGAAGCAGCAGAGGGGACAGACACAGGCAGGCTGGTGACTGCAGAGCAGGGCATGTGGGGCTGTTCTTAGGACAAAAGGCCATTTTCTAAACAGAATGACACTCTAACCTGTGCTCTGCTGGCCCAGGTGACCCACCCCCCAGCCTCACGGACAGCCATGGCTGGGGGCTGGCACTGCACACACCCCAGCACTAAAGCAGGGCCCAAATCAGGGGAGGGTGATTGCAAACCAACCTGCAGCCAAGCACCTCTCCCCCAGCCAGCAGAGCTGAGTCAGAAAGGAAATCTACCACCACACACCAAACTCCACCTCTCACACAAACGCCCCAGAAATCACCAACCCCGGCATCCCCAGAAAGGATGTATTTTCCTCAACACACTCCTGAGCCAGCACAGAGGGATGGAGGGGAAAGCCCTCTTCTCTGAGCTGACAGCACTTCAGTGGTGGCCAAGCACTGAAGTCCCATCAGGTCTGAGGACGGATCCACCGGCAGCTGCCCCCACAGCCTGGGCGTCCCCAGACACTGGGGGTGCTTCCCTGCCAGCCACACTTTGGTTTGCAGGTAGAGAAAGGGCAGCTTCCCATTGGAATCCGTGATCTGGGCTGGTGGAGGGCATGGCTGCAGAGCAGAGGCAGCCTGGAGACCCCTGACCCTGGGCAGCCTCTCCCCCTCCCTGGGCAAGCTCAGTCTCGGCTGTGGAAGCGCATCCTGTAGAGGCGGTCCCGGATGTACTGCTCGTTGTCCCCAGCCACCTGGCTCAGCCAGATCACTTTGCTCTCTGAGACGTCCTCCTTCACCTTCCTCTTCATCAGTGACACCAGCCCTGGCTCCTGGCTGGGCTGGGGGCCCCTCAGCAGCACGTAGCAGGCGTGACGGCTCCGCTCAAACAGTGCGGCTGCAACGCACAGGGAAAAGCCCAGACTAAGGTCTCTGGGCTTGGAGTGGCCACCCAACCTGACACCACCCCCCCCTAGAGTGGCCAGGAGGGACCAGTGTCCTCCTGCAGCTTCCTGCTGAAGGGCTGGAAGGAGAGCACTTACCACGGAATGCAATTATTTGGTCCGTGTTATTGCGGAGCTCCAGCAGGACATTATTGTAGGACGGGTGGAAAAGGTACAGCTTCTGCAGGGGAGCTCTGGACCTCTGCAACCAACAAGACACGATCAGGACATGGACCCACAGGTTATCTCAGCACCTGGCTCAGCTACTACTCATGCTGGATTGGATTCATCCAGCCAGACACCTGTCCACATCAGCCCAACTCATCCTGACTGATGGCACTAGGACTAGTGCTGGGATTTTGCTTTCTGCTCAGTGCTCTCCTCCTCACCCCAAGCTTCCTGCAAATAGCTGGCCTGTCTGCTGCAGGCAGGAGACAGATTTTTACCTCAGGGCTGGCAGAGTGAGCGAGGAAAGCAGAGGAAGCTCAGCTGGTGCTCCAGCACCCTCTGAGACACACAACCTGTCACCAACGCTGCCTGTCAGTGCCCCCGAGGGCTCTGTGAGAGCTGAGCTGTGCACCAAGGCTGCCAGAGGCTGCCTGGGGCACAGAGAGGATATTCACATGGCCACAGGACATCACTGCACACAGAGCTGCTTTGAGAAACAGCAGCAACTCCACCTCACCAGGCCAGCAGCCTCCCACCTCACTCACAGTGCAGGGCTCTGGGCACCCAGTGACTTTGCTCATAGAGCCACCAAGTTCCTTGTCTCTACATAACCAGGCTGAGGATGACAAAAGCTGGTGGTGCCACCACCACCTGCTCGCAGGGACACTGCTGTGGACATTGTGAGGACCCAGCAGAGACCAGATCACAGAGGTCTGGCTGCTCTGAGCAGACCGGACCGGTCAGTGACCCCACACCCAGTGCAGGAGGCTGCAGTGTCAGTGGCACAGACAGGTGAGAATGTCAGCTGGGAGAAAGGGGTAGATCCATCCCATTCTGGCCCAAAGTCTGGAGCTCAGCAGCCTCCCAGCAGCAGGACTCACTGTCTCATTGCCTGGCTCCTGGTAGTCCCCCCAGATGAGGAAGGCAGACCGGTGATCCGCAGTGGAAAGCGTGGCTGGCCCAGGGCTCTCTGCTCCCGAGTTCAGACTCAGGTCCCACTGGACTGCCCCAGATCCACTCTCAACAATCATAACCTAGCAGGGAAGAAGGAAAGGGAGCTCATAACAAAGGAATGTAACAAGCCATGAGAGACAAGTCATGTCAGCTGTCCCTCCCCACACTGTCTATGGGAAAAAGTATCTGACAGATGGGAAGATGAGGAAATACTTGAAGTGGAGCATCACAGAGCTGTGAGACCTGGGGTGGGCCATGTTCAAGTCACAAGTTTTGTAGCTATTTCAAGGGGTTCAAAGTTCTGTCAGTGAAGCCTCTGCCGAGAAGAGAATTAAAGTGCCTGAGCTGGCTTTAATAACCTGTTGAAAGAGATCCTTTCCCAGCTTAAAGCTTCCTAAAATCAGCGAGAGGGAACACATCCCACCAGCTGTCCTTGACTCAGTGCAGGCTTCAGCTGTGAAACGCAGAGAAAAGGGAAGTTAAAAGGAAGAGATTTCAAACCTTCTTCTTGTTGGGTCCGATTTCACTCTCCAGAACAATACCAAGAACATCGGGTTTGTAGTAACCGAGCAGTGGCTCACTGAGGGAGAGAGAGAAGGGAGAGTAAACCTGAAGGCTTGGGCACACCTTGCTCTTTCCAAGCAGCCTTTATCCTCCCACAACTGCCCTGGCAAGAGACTCAGCTGCTACAAAGCTGGGTCAGCCTGGTACCACCCCACCTCTGAGCCCAGCCACGTCATGAGGCACAGAATGAGGAACTCAAGCTTTGGGCTCCTCCATTCTGAAGCAGCACCTGACATCTGGTAGCAGAGGGCATACAACAGACACAATAAGCACAACACAGATGTGACCACAGGCAAACAAAAGTAGCATCTGCCAGGCCACTGCTGTTGCTGGGAACCTGGAAATGCCCCATGCAGCCCACGCTGGGAACAAAGCACATACCTCAGAGCACGGGACACGTTGAGGGTCCACAAAGCCTGGAGATTCTTGCCATGGATCAGCGTAGCCACCTCTGAGTTCATAACCAAGAATTTATCCCATGACAGCCCAGGAATTCTTGTCAGGTAGCGAAAGTCTCCAAAGCTGAAGAGGGACAGAGAAATGACTGAGCTTTCTAGACCATGTAGGGTTCTACTGTGAGCTTTTAGTTTTTTACCTTGCACAGTAAACGCAAATAAGAAACCCCAACCTGCTCTCCCTGTTTTCCTGTGAACCCCCTGACAAGGCCATTAACACCAGCCCCGTTCCTGAGCTTTGGATGTGCTCCTAGTCCAAAAGCAATGTATCCAGGAGAGAACTAAGCCCCAACAGCCCATCCTGGCAGCAACACCAGCAGCCTCCACTCCAAGACATAACCTCACACCTGAGAAGGGATAAGCGGTGCGTGGCGTGGTCAATGGCCTTCTCCCACTGAGGATCTTGCCGGAGGCTGGGAAGCTTAGCTTCCATCCCAGTTGCTGCACTGTACAGATCTTTCAGGGAATATGCATAGAGAGAGTTTTCTGTGCAAAAAAAAAAAAAAAAAAAAAGGGAAGAATGAGAGAGATAAGTTATCCTGCCCTTGCTCTGAACTCGATGATTTTCCAGATCTGGCAGATAAAACTATATTTTTAGGGCTTGCATCATAGAGTTGTAGTGGTATTTTGAGATTCAAGCCTGCTATTGAATGCTTTTAACATCTTATCTGTTCATAATCCAAGTGTTCCACAGTAATCATTTGCTATAAATGACTGCTTAATCCTTACATGCCTGACATTTGTTAAATAAAATCTCTACAGTAGGTAATGAACTGCAGTTGAAGCAGAAGCCTCCCCTTCTCTGGGCCCTGAGCAGCTCTTTGGCCAGGTGAAAGCACCACACGGCTTTTAAGAATGCAACACGCTCTCTCAGCCAAAACACTGTTTAGTAATCCTGATTTCACAATTGCAAGCACTCCTTCAGGCTGAATTCCCCAGCAGAACTGTACCTGTAGAGAAAAGGAAGTAGGAGGAGGAGGCCACATTCAGCCTGATGTACCGAGCCCTCCCATCCACGGCCAGGCTGCCAGTGGAGCCAATCTGTTTGCCATTTTTTCCTGAATGGATGAAGGTCTTAATCTACACAGAGAAGGGATTAAAAAAAACCAAAAACAACAAGGTTAAAACTGATGCTTAACAGCAGCTGGATGGGAGCAGCACAGGCTTGGATGGGAAGCCTCTCCCTGGTTTTGGAGGAGTGGGCATGAGTTTGGTGACCCCTCTGATGTGAATATTTTTGCAAGTTTGAAAACCAGTTCCAGCACAGCCACTTGCCCTGAGATTTTGCTCCCTCTGCCACACAGCTTCCCTGCAGACTAGGGCTGCTGAACAGCAGCCCCAGCTCTGCAAAGGACAGGGAAGATCCATTCAAGCCTACTGAGCAGTGACACAACGATGGAGAGGAGCTGAAGGCAGAAACAAAGCACCATATGGACAAAGGGGAAACTTGGCTTCACATGGCAGCTCTGCTAAATGTTTTAAGTGCCCTAATCTACTCCTCCTAAGGCTGACAAAGTCCAAAGGGATAAAAGAGCTGATAGGCTTCTTTCTGTTCTTTGTGCAGGGTAAGAGAATCCAGTAAAAACATTTCACCCGGGGGAATAAAGGTTAAAATCAGGATCAGATTCAAATGTCTGGGCAACAGTGTGGGGAGAACAAAGCACATTAGGGAAAAGAGAAACATGAGACTGAGAGAAACAGCATCCATCAGAGATGCTGAGTCAGGCAGGAACCCTTCCTTCTTCCTGGAAAGGGATGCACTGGGAAAGAGAAAGGAATCTGCTGCTCCTGAAATCTGGACAGTCTGGCAGGTGAGTAAGGGATAGGGTTTGCTGGGGAGGATGAGAACACCACTGGAGAGGGAGAGCAGCACATCCACCGGCTGTTCCCAGCCTCCTGCACTGGGAGGAGACACAAACCAGCTCTTGCAGACCAGCTGCACCTTTACTGGCAAGCACTGGTCCAGTGCCTGCCCTGGGGACAGGGTAGCCAAAGGGACTCAGGGAGGCAGGGAGGACACACGCCACCTTACCCACTGCACTGCCCAGCCCCTCTGTGTGCTGCCAGAGGTGCTGGATCCTGAAAACTGGTGAGTTTTCTGGGATGGATTTGTGTTGAAGAGGTCCATGAGACTCTCTAGAGAAGCTGCCATCTAAACCCCCTGCACACAGACCCTTCCTCACAGACTGCTCACAGCTCTGCCCTTTCAGGAACATTCAGCTTCAGCCCTTGAGAGCAACACAGCTCTTTTACTGGGGTTCTGAGCCTCCCTTCTGACCTTGCTGCACAGCTCCACTCAAGCTCCCTACAGTTCGTGTGATTTCTCAAAAAAGAACATACTTTTCCTTAAGTTGACAGAGTGCTTGCCAAGTCCGGAGGGAGGAAGGGATTTCATACCAAGATAGCTAGAGAGCTTAAATGGAAACCAGATCAAAAGGCAGTCTTGCAGAACAGAGGCTACATTCAAACATTTCTTGGCTGCCTAAGATTAAAAAAACAAAAGTCTCGAGATAACTGGGGGAGCAAAAGCAAGGAGGAGAGGAAACAGAAGAGAACCATAGCAGTCAAAGAGGATAGAATTTCTGATGACTCTGGCAACAACAATGCCTCAGACAGCAAAACCCTATTTTCTTATGGAGGACTTTGGCCAAGAAGGCCAATGGCACCTGGCTTGTACCAGCCATAGTGTGGCCAGCAGGACCAGGGCAGTGACTGTGCTGGGCACTGCTGAGGTCACACTTTGAGTCCTGTGTCCATTTCTGGGCTCCCCATGACAAGGAGGACACTGAGATGCTGGAGCGTGTCCAGAGAAGGGAACAGAGCTGGGGAAGGGTCTGATGAGGAGCAGATGAGGGAGCTGGGGGGGCTCAGCCTGGACAAAAGGAGGCTCAGGGGGGACCTACTCACTCTATAAACTCCCTGACAGGAGGGGGGAGCTGGGGTGGGCCGGGCTCTGCTCCCTGGGAACAAGGCACAGGAGGAGAGGGAATAGCCTCAAGTTGTGCCAGGGGAGGTTCAGGTTGGACATCAGGAGGAATTTCTTCATGGAAAGGGTTGTCAGGCATTGGAAGGAGCTGCCCAGGGAGATGGTGGAGTCCCCAGCCCTGGAGGTGTCCAAGGAACAGCCGGATGTGGCACTCAGTGCTCTGGGCTGGGTGACAAGGTGGGGATCAGGCACAGGTTGGACTTGGTGATCTTGGAGGTCTTTTCTGACCTAAATGCTTCTGTGACTCCAGTATGAGGACATGGGGCTCCCACTGCTCCACCAGACTTGCAGGGAGCTGTAACTTGTGTGCTTTGAACAGGAAAGACCAGGCATGCAGATCACGCTGTGCCACCCAATCATGGATGCAAATATTTCAGTATAAAACCAATTTTAGCTGCATGACTTTGCCCCTCTCAGAAATGGGAAAAGCAATACTGGGACAGAGACAACAGAACCAGCAGCTCTTTCACTAAATGAACCCAGGTCAGAATTAACCAGCACAGTGACACTGGGAAGAGAGCAGTGCAAAGCAGACCACAGGCAGAGAGAGGGAAGGGATCAGAAAAGGGCAGTGGTGGTACAAAAGCACTGGCTGTCAGCTGTGCTTTGATCTAAGAGCCAAAGCTGTCAGGGTTTGTTCACTTCTACTTCTCTGAGCAGAGAAGCAGAAAACTGCAAGCTCATCTTGCCCAGGCCCTCTCCACAGGCAGCCCAGGAACATGCAGTGAGGAGAACAGACTGAACAAGGGGAGGAATCCCTGGCCAGGTCTTTGGTTTATTTTAATTTTTTTAAACCAGAAAACACTTGCATTGATTTGGGAGCACGTTTCTTGGGGGGTGGGAAAGAACCCACCCCAAAGCCACAGAAATCAGAGGCTTCTGGCCATTTGCTGTTGGACCACAAGGTGGAAACCAACAGCATTCCTGCCACGCCCTGTGGTCCAGCCACGGGGCTTATCAGAGCTCCAGGGTGACATACCTTGTTTCTTGTAGCAATAAAGATTATCAGGTCCTGAACTCCGTCACTATCCATGTCTGGAATCACTGACACAGGAGTCAGCACAGTGTAATTGCCTCCAAAGTCACTGGACTGTCTCCACTGAACTTCCCCTAGAATAGTTAGAGTGAAAGAGTCACTAAAAGGCACTTGAGGTTGAAAGGCTTTTAATGCTCCTGTTCCAGCCCATCAGCACCACAAACCAGCCACATTTATGCTCATCATGGGGTACTTGCATTTCTGCATTCCCAATACCCCAAATTTCATCTTACACACTGGAAAGCAGTCCTGGCTGCCTGCAGGAATGCACCCAAACAGCCTGGCACAAAGAACAGCTTGCTTGCCTTGTGCCTTTGGTTAACAAGCTTCCCAGCATGTTCGTGGCACAGAGAATCCTCTGTTGTGATCTAAATCCCTGCTGCTCTGTACCTAAATATGCACAGACATTGTGAGACCAGAAAGCAGCTCAGTTCTGACCACAGTGCTGCAGCTCCTCTTGGCAAAACCTTTTTTGCTGCCACTTGCCTCCTGCACGAGTTCCATGCTGACATGAGCAGCCCCATCTCAGGCCACATCCCACCTCTCCCTTGTTTGAAGAACACAAACTTGTTTGTAAACTGAGGCAGAAAAGCTTTGTTTTTTAAAAAGAGGGGCTGGGAGGTGGGTTTCTCTTCAACAGCCCCAGAGCAGTTGAGTGGTTCTAGTCCATACACTCTGTCCAAGGCTGCTGGCCACTTCCCAGTGGAATCTGCAATGGAATCTGGTGGGAAGGACACTGCTGGGGGCTTTTAAGGAACACTCCAGTCTCTTACAAAGCGCTCAGAAGGGAAATGCTTACCCTCCCCTTTACACAGCACCACACACAGCAATTATCATTTCAGGAATGCAAAGTAATCATCTGTACTTTGACAGGAAGGCAGCTGGACTGAAGGCCAAGGAATTACTACCTGACACTGTCTGCAATAATTTAAGGCAGGCTGTATTGCCAGTAGGATTCCTCCAAAGCTTTTACTGCAACGCTGAAAAAACCACTTGGATTTGTTACTATGACAACAGATGTGAAGTAGAAGAGAGCAGATTTCCTAGTTTCCCTAGGAAATCATGGGAAGGCAAAGAATTCTGCCCTCGAAGACAATAAGCAGGCAGAGGAAGGAGGGGGGTGAAGTTTTAAATTGCCACATCTCAGCTGCACCAGAGTCCAAAGGCATTAAAGTAAGACCAGGCTGATGAAATTCACTTGCCAATGCATAAGGCTCTAATCTTTGCTGATCAGACATCTGCTATAGTTTGTGAGAAAGCATCTTAAAAGAAAAGTCTGACTTGACAGAAACGGGTAACAGTGAAACAGATTGAGCAGCAAGCACTTGAGAAGCTTTTCATGCTCTAGCCCAACCCCCAAGGAGCAGGAAGGGTGAAACCAGTCCCCTCCTGCTCCATCACTGGGAGATGGCACTACCCTGTCTGACATCCAGAGTGCTGTGGTCCTTCCTCAGAGCTCGGGGGCACAGCAGAGGCACAGCAAGAGGAGCCCAGATGGAAATTAGGCAAGTGTCTTGACTGCAAATCTAACCTGGGTGAAGGGGATGGGCTTTTTTTGGGCTGGAAGGAATAATAAAACTAGAACTTGGCTGACTGAGTTGAGCTCTCCCTTCAAGCAGAGGACACAGACTTTTCTCCCAGACCAGAGCTACCCACAGGGCAGGCTGTTGAAGGAGCAGGTGAAGAGAGAAGGAGAACAAAACACTCCTGTCCTCTTCCTCAAGACCCTGCTCCTGGTAGAGATGGAATACACAGCTACTTTTGCTTTGACCTGGAACAGTTAATCTTAAGCCCTCGTGTCCCAGTTTGCTGGTAAGATAAACATGCAGGAATGTCAGATGTCCCACACAAACAGCAGCAAGCACTCCTACATTTCCCTTCTTGTTTGCTCAGGTCACTTCTGCTGGCAATGAAGAAAGCAGGACTTAACACAACTTGAATTGATAGAAAAACACTAACTTTATCAGCATTTAAAGATCAAAACCACATCAGACACTTCCAGATGATAATCTGCCTATCTCTCCTTCAATCTTCCTAGAGGCAGGGGCTAGACAGCCTGAGAGCCCTGGAATCTCACCAAATCCTCCATGATGATGAATCATTAACAGCTAAAGATTGTGCTGGCTACTGTTTTTAGCACACTGTGATGTAAGTCAGACTTTTCCTCTTTGAATACATTTAGCCTATTTAAATACATTTGATTCTGCTCTGCCCTCCTAACCCCCAGTAAAAGTCAGCTACGCTCAGAAACCACTTTTAACCTACTTACCAGCAAAAAGGCACCAAACACATAAACTTCTGGGTTATTCACTTTTCTATCTGAAGCATTTTTTTTTCTTCCTTGCTTTTAAGTTACCTATGGAATGTTTTCTTTACTGTACTGTTGTGACCTGTAGCTTAGCCTGGCTCCTTCCCTCCATGCCTGCACTCATTCTTTATGGCTGTCTTTAGTTACATGCCTTTAGCTCAGCAGCCAACTTCCTACACTTTGACCTGAAAGCAACTACTTCATTAATAGTCTAAAAATAACCTGTGCTAAAGCCTACACATGAGAGAAATGGTGTTAAGACATCTCCACTTTCAACTACACTGGAAATTAGGAGCTACACTAACTTTTCCTCAGAGTCCTTAGTTATACCTCTTGCTATTTCTCTCTCACAGTTTTTTGAAGACAGGATGTGGAGGGTTCAATACCAGATACAGAGGATGGGATTCTAGGGAGAACATATATTGTTTAGACCTTTGAAAAAGTCAGCCCAAAATGGAAATGTATTTTAGGCTTCATCAGCAAGATGATCGCTGTTCCTAGAGCAGCACAGGAAATCCTTATCCCCACTCCACGATAGGCAAGATGATGATGAATTTCTCCATCTCTAAGTTTAGAAAGGAAAAAACCTTTCCAGAGGAACCAGGCAAAATCCTGGACTACTGAAGCAGGCTGGCAAGTACTTATCTAAGCGTTCTCCTCGATGACTTTAAAATCACAGATCCCTAGAACTCCCACTCCTCTTCCCACTGCAGTTGATTCTGGCACACACACACAAATAACTGGGAAACAGTGCAGGTGTGTGTCCAGCCCCTGAGAGCATAAAGTAACATTCACAGCTCCTCCTGTTTAAAAAGCTGTTGGAAGGCTGCTCTTATGAAACACTGGCTGGCACAAACCCCCAGCACAGCTCCCAGCCTTTGGAACAGAGAGGCTGAGAGAGCTCCTCAATGCCCAGCGAGTGGCTCTGAGCTTTTCAACTCAACAAACACCCAGTGCCCATTGTTCCTGTACCAGTGACTCATGTCACACTGCCCTGGCCCTGTCCCCTGGATGGCAGCAGGACCCTGCCCACACTCACCTGTCTGCAGGTCAAGTGCTGTCAGGGACATGGGCTTGCCCACCACCAGGCACCCCGGTGCCTCCGCCCCGCCGAGCTGCTGGATGCCACACTCCATCCACGCCACATCCTCGGCTACAGGGCTCTCCCAGAGCACCCAGCCATTGGTGCCAGACACAGCAGCGATGAAGGCACAGGGAGAAGGCAGCCCTGAGGAGAAGAGATGTCAGAGGGAGCTCTACCTGCACCACCTTTGCTGCCCCGCACCGCCCGGGCGCTGCGACTCACCCAGCTCCTCTCCTCACCCAGTCTTCCCTCCCAGTCCCTCAGTAATTAGAATTAAAAGAGAAAGGAGAGCCCTCCCTACAAACAAGTCTTTCTGTCCCTGAACCAGCTACCTTCATCCAGGCAGGACCTGTTGAAGCTGTTGCTGCCGTTGCTGGCTTTGAAAGCAAAGAGGACATCTTGCACTTTGTCTTCGTTGACATCTCCCAAAGCGAGGAACGGGTAGGCCACTGTAAGAGACCACAAGCCAGGCTCTGGTGAGGATTTCCTCAGCCCACAGCAGAGCTAGCTGGAGCAAAACCCAAATTCCTCCAGGCCTACTCACTGCCCCCATTTTGGACAGCGTAACATTAGGACAAATTGGCTTTTGTATTAAAAAAAGCCGTGTACACAAGTACCGAGGACAGGAAGTTAGTGCCAAAGGATTTTTTAAATTTGCTGTCCCCCAGTGGATTTGTCTATTTTTATAGCCAAGCAGCCAGAATTTGAACTACACTGAACTAAGAACAACTCTGGTCTTCGTGTGGCGTTGCTATTCTCAAAGTATAAAAAATCCCCACCCAAAACCCAGAAACCCCAGATATTCCATGTTTCCCCCTCTCAGCTAAAAGAAGCCTTCTTGAACTCACAGCAGCAGAACCTGGGCTGTCTGCAGTACCACACACAGCTCAGGCCCTGCTGTGAGCACTGTCTCTGCATCTACAGCACAGCCAGCACACAGGGTTAGAGAAAGGCTCTCCCAGAAGCAAATGCTGAGCCACTGGGGAGCAGGACCCGTGTTGGAGAGCCAACCAAAGCAACGAGAATAAAAATAGCTGTAACAACTATAAAGCAATTTATAAAAATAACAAGATGGAATTCTTCTCCTCCTCTTCCTGTTGGTCATGGGGAAAAGGGAGAAAGTCACAGCGAGAGAGGAGAAAATGTCTAATTGTCTCCAACCTCAAGGGAATATTTTACAGAGCAAACTTCAACAGAGATCCATTCCCAGATACCCTTCCCCATTTTTTTTTAACAAAAGAGGCCAGCCTACTACCTTGTTAGTGCTACAGAGCAGCATCTAATTTCTCCAGCAGATCCTGTAAACACCTCCTGGAAGGCCACTCCAATTATAACAGGCCATTGCTTATCCAGGTCAGGTATTCACAGCTCAGGCTCCCAAGGGCAGCACTCCTGCAGGTCTGGCTCCACGTCATGCTTAGGTGCAGGGCCACAACCCAAATTCGTGGCACAGAAAGGAAAACGACTCTTGGTAGGCATTTACTGGGCTCCACCAAAGCTCACCTGCGTTGTTGTAGTTCTGGAACCACGTTTTTTCCGACACTGGCCTCTCTGGGCAAGGAATGATGAAGGAGAAAGCAAAGACAATGACCAGACAGAGGAACAAGGAAATGAAGAAGGCGGCCGTGCGCCAACGGGACAGCCGGGACAGCCCCGCCGACTGCTTGCTGATAATCCTTCTCTCCACAGCATTCTCATGGTTCTCCTGGGCTTTCACATCCTCGGGCTTCAGAGGGTGGATCTCAGCTTCTGAGTCTTTGTTATCCATCACAGCTCATTCATGGGTATCCTGACACCCTTCTCCCCCTTCACCTGCGACATCGGAGAGAGAAGCTAAAATATGTTTTGGAATATATTAAAAAAAAACCAATTAAAATATTCTGCTACTACCTGATATTCAAGCTGGAAACGTTTAATGGTGGGTGAGCAGACCAGTGTATTGTCACAGAGCTGGAGGATGCAGGAATAGCACTAATTCTTCTTCAGAGGAGGGAATCTGCTGTGCCAGAGCTGGACAAAGCAGGCTACAGACCCCACGCAGAAAGGATTGATTGGTCTGTAGGTCTCCCTCAAGAAAAAACACCCCAAAAGCTCCTTTTGCTGCAAAGACTTCTCGCCACCTCCCATGCATGTCAGCCTGACTCCCGGCTGGAGAGGTGAAAGGAAACACTTGTGACCTTTAAATACCAGCATAAGGCTGTTCCCTACTGTAATGTACACTGAGCTTCTCCAGGACAGAGAGAGAGAAACAAACACAGCACATTATGTATAGGAACAAACCAAAGCTATTCAACACCTTCTCAGATGAGAAACCAATGGGTAAGTTTAGCAACCCAGCCCTGCAGAACCCAAGAGAGTGATGACTTCTCTCCCTGGAGGAAAAACAAGGCAGGAGTTGAGACTAAAATCAGGCAAATTTGATTTCATCAGACTGGAAGAGCTAACAACTGCTATTTTAGTTTCCCCTGCTATAAATCATAATCTTGAGCTGCAGCTACAAGGAACAGAGAGGTTCTGTGCTAATTTGCTATAAAAAGGGCCAAAAAAGAGCTCTAGCCAGTTAGAGAAGGCTGTACCTCATTACCCACAACAATAAAAATCAATGTTATGCACAGATTCTGACAGTGCTTCCTCAAAAAAACAGCAGAAAGGAAGAAATAAAGAATAACACGTTCCAGTAGGCTTGGAAAAAGCTGCATGACCGTGTTATGAAAAGTTGTATCAGAGCAAATAAACACGACGACCGAGCCAATTTTCCATGACTGTGCCCTGGCAGTCACGTGCCTGGATTGTCCACTGGAGCCTTTTACTTCCCCAGCAGAAAAGAGCTTAAACTCAGCACTGACACAGCACAGAAAGCCTGGGCTTTTCAACTCCAACAGCAAGTGGGCTTGTTGTGTATCACATTTCATGCCCAAGTTCATTTACAGGAGTGAAACACAAGATGAGTCCCCCTGGGGAGGTCAGGCTCCTTCAGGCAGCTGTGGCTCCCCAGGCTGTCCCCGTCCCACCACAGACACCTCTTCTCTTCTGGGGACAAATCCCTGGGAGGACAGGCCCATGGCAAGGCAGGGGTTGAGGGGCAGGATCAGTGGGAAGCTTGGCACTTTCTGTCACCCCTTTGGCAAACCTCAGAGCCTGCTGGACTTAGAAGGCCGGAATTACACAGCCCTTACTCCAACCCGAGCACTCTGGCATTTATTCCATGACATCAGGTGCAGGGTCACACTCCAGATAATTTAATCCAACCTGCACAATACCATGTAAATGAATCAATAATGCAGAGGCTGTATCTTCTTGCAAAGATCTGCCCTTCTCCTCAGCCTGCCAACCACACCAGGGACACCTTAGTGAGGCTGTTTACTCCACAGGGGTAGGAAGGCTCCAGATGGAAAGGGGAAGAAGCCAGAGCCATGCAATCAGCCTCTGCAGAGCTGAGCACTGCTCTGCTACTGCACCAGACCTTCAGCAGGTTCAAGGTACAAGGCTCTAGGCAGAGGCTGAGCAAATGATTTACCACTGCGGAGCAGCCGCAGTGACGGAGGCGGAGGCAGGAGTGGGTTCCGTGACCTCCCGTGTGATGAGGCAGATGGCTCGTGTCCCTCTGGGTGTCCCTCTGGCAAGCCTGTCTCCAGCAGCACAGAGAGGTGGATCTTCTCAAAACCAGTGCTCACAGCACAGGCTGAAACAGGGCTCCAGCACAACCCTGCTGGCCTCTCCAGCAGAGCCCTCCACAGCTCCCCAGCATGGAACTGGGAAAGCTCCAGGGCACAGCCAAGTGCTTCCAGCACCTTTGAGACTTCCCAAGAGGAACCAAAACCAGGTTTCTCCCTACTCAGTCAAAAGCAACACCAGCTTAATGCTGCACGGAAGGCCTATTTTTATGACTCACTACAAATCACACCACTGTCATCTAGCGTGGGATGAGAACAATAAAAAAGCAGTAATTATCCTAAAACCCCAGCAATTCCCCTCCTTTTGCAGCAATGACCCCGGGAGCCACCGAGTACAAAGAGCCCTCAACGCCTTTAAAGCAATTCTTTCTCTTTTCTTTCACGGTTTCAATAATGCCCTTTGCACCCCTGCCAGAGCAGAGGCAGTGCCAGAACAACGAGCACGGAGGTCAATGGCAGAGGCTCAAACAATGCAGGGAACCCCAGCGCCCGCCACTGCCAAAGGACATGCTGGCAGCATGTGAAACGGCCTGAGCTCTGAGCAACAAAGGAGTCTGGTCATCAGTTTAATTGAAGACAAGCAGAAAACGAGAGTGTGCATTTGAGATGGTTTTACCGTCCTCCAGCAGCCGACATTTTGTCTCCTGCTGATAAAGGACACAAACTAATTCGCTGGGAAGTTGGACACAGCCAGGCACCTTGCAAGGGAAGAGGCAGGGACAGGATTCTGTGCTGCTGCAGTTTAACACACACCACATGCGGATCTCACAGCCAGCACCAGCTCCCTGCCTGGGGATGGGGGAAAGACTTTGTAGAAAAGGAAATCATTAGAAAGCACATGTGACAGACCTGGACTGAACCGAGGGAGCACAGCCAGGATCTGCCTCTCTGACAGGGCTCCAGCACCCCCAAACTCTAAAGGCTGCTTATCCCAGCCATGGGATGAGCTAGGAACAGACCCTGAACAAAGCTGAGGGAAACAAACATCCTTTCCTGCCCACAGTGACAACACCACGCTCAGGACAAACACAGCTTTACTCACTTTCATGGGGGACTGGCCAACCCCTTCTCCTGAAGCCACAGCACACATTTACACATCTGATCTGAACCAAAACAGTGACACTTGTGCAGCTAAACCCAAGGGACAAACTATCACTACCGGTCAGGCAGAACCACCTGACGAGCACAGGGAACCACACAGAGTCAGGTGGATGGAAGCTGGTGACAGAAACCATTCAAAGATCAGTGTGATGGAAGGTTTAACTCATTTTCCACCCATAAAACATCAACCACAACATCTGTAACGTCACCAGGCAGCAGTTCTTCCTGGAAAACTTCTAGCAATACATCCTAACTTGGATTTGATGTTCAATACCTTTGTACCTTTCACAGAATGATGAAATCAGGTTCTGACTGGCCATTTCAGGAACATAAACACAGCATTTGGCTGGTTTTGTTCTGTTTGTTTGTTTGTTTAAGCACCTTACAGGTTCCTTTCCTGTCAGCCAGAAAGTGCTGTAAGCCCCAAGCTGCAATCAATAATGACAAAAGAGCCAAGTTTTGCCCTGAATAAGATGCAGTGTTCCCATCACAGCTGTTTTCCACGAGCAGACTGCTGGGGTTTGATCCCATGTACAGTGTGGCACTGCAGCAAACTCCACAGGCACTCCTGTGACACTCAGTCTTGGGTCATTTGTGCCCTTTCCTGCAGTCCCACTTGGATCAGGGTCCAGAGAAGAGGGAACAACACGAAAGATTTCCTCCATAGGAGACTTCCCTTCCCAAGGACACTCAGGTTTCACCCTGCATTTGAGTTTATTGCTTTGCTGGGTCACCTGCACTGTTTGACTCCAGGGCACTGCTGCTCCTGTTGTGTCCCTGCTGCCTTTTTAAGGACCCAAACTCCACCAAAGGGGGCAGGGGAGGCCCTGGCACAGGTCGCCCAGAGAAGCTGTGGCTGCCCCAGCCCTGGAAGTGTCCAAGGCCAGGTTGGGCAGGGCTTGGAGCACTCTGGGACAGTGGAAGGTGTCCCTGCCCATGGCAAGGGTGGAATGAGATGAGCTTTAAGGTCCCTTCCAGCCCAAACCACCCAGGAATCCTGTGGTTTTCCTGCTGGAGTTGTCCTTTCCCCTCCCCTCAGTCTTGCTGTCCTGCCTCTGTTAACACAGCAGGTTCTTCTGAAAAGACTCTTGGGTGCAGACACAGCACATACCACACAGCACCCACAGCAAGGGAACTAGAAACTTCTCCAGAGCACAACCACTTTGGAATGTGGTATATTTGGCATTTGTAGGAGAAAACTCCTTCTCTGGGGCAGTTTTCACTACAGTCAGGGTTTCAAATACAGAAACTCAGTTTAGGGAAGAGCAAAACATGATCCAGTGCTTCTTCCATGTGAGCAACGGGAAGACCAAAGCACTAAGATGAAGAACAGCATTAAAGCTGCATGGAACTGATTATAAGTCAGGCCAGTAATAACAACTGAGCTGCAGAAACACCAGCCATTTCCCATCCCAGGACTCAGAAGCTCTGCTGGATTCAAGTCCCTCCCCCTCAACCAGCTGTTGCAGATCCCTTGTATCAACCCCAGGATAGCAGCCTGGGAGGCGTTGGAACCTCCCAAGTCAAAGACACCCCCACCTCACCCAGAGCTGTTCCAGAGACACCCCCACCTCACCCAGGGACACCCCAACCTCACCCAGAGACACCCCAACTTCACCCAGAGACATTCCCGCCTCACCCAGAGACTCCCAAACCTGTTCGAGAGACACCCCCACCTCTCCCAGGGGTCTCCCCTCTTGCCTCAAAAGCACAGTGACCTCCCCCACTGCAAGAGATCAAAATAGAGTGGCTCTGGGGAGATCTCCATGCATGGAAAGCCCCTGGGAAAGGCTGTGGTCGTTTCAGGTGGGTTTATTATAAAGACAATAGAAAGTCCATTTTAAACTGGGGCACTTGTTCCACAGGGCACAAACTGTGCTGCCCACTGGGTCCTTCCTGCACAGCCTGGAGGGGTTTATGGCAGCACAAAAATGCTCCTTCAAGGAGTGTCCAAGGCCAGGCTGAACGGGGCTGGGAGCAACCTGGGCTAGTGGAAAGCATCCCTGCCCATGGCAAGGGTTGGAATTGGATCCCTCCCAACCCAAACCAGCCTGTGATTCCATGAAACAACATCCCCAGCCACCGCTGTCCTTGTCATACACCTCGGAGAGAAACCCCTTTTCTCCCCCAAAAAATGGGATTTTTCTCTTCCTCTCTTACACAGAGCAAAGCTCACTCCGGGCCATTCCACCCCAGAGCCGATGATCTCCAGCCCTGGGGAGCCTCCCAGCAGCCCCTCGAGCAGGGCCCAGCTCTGCCCTGGTGCTGGTGCTGGTTCCAGCCCCTCCCTGCAGGCCAGGCTGCCCCTCCCGCTCCCGACACTTATGCAAGAGGCTTCTGCCCTACAAAATAAGGGGGGGGAGGTGGGAAAAAAGGCTGGAAAGGAGGTCGGAGTTGAACACAGCAAAAAGCATTTTCCCTTTCTGCAGACCAGGCTCGTGGGCTGCTGCGGGAGAGAGGGACAGGAGTTTAACCCTCTCATGGAGGGAGGGGCACCGAGGCTCTGATGTGCGGAGCTCAGGGGTCTGTCCTGTCCGTGGGACCGAGGCACAGCCCCGCAGGTGCCGCGCTGGCACCGCCCCTGGTGCAGGTCCTGGGCTCTGGAGAAAGGCATTGGTTCTGTCCCAGCCTTCCCACTACGGTTCTGGGGCATTGCTGGAGCTGGAAACCCCTCCGGCTCAGCGGGGCAGGAACCGGGGCTGGGGCAGCAACAGGGACTGGGGCAGGAACCGGGGCTGGGGCAGGAACCGGGGCTGAGGTAACGACCGAGGCTGGGGAAACAACCGGGAATGGGCCAAGCGCTGCTGGAGGCACCGCCAGCCGCGGGTCCCACCGGCCCGGGCCCGCCGCCAGCCTCGGGGCACCTCCCGGGCAGCAGGCCCGGTCTGTGGGGCAGCAGCAGCTCCCGATGCCCCCCTTCCCCCCAGCCCGCTCTGTGGGGCAGCAGCTCCCGCTCCCTCCCGGTCCCCTCGGTCCACTCTGTGGGGCGGCGGCAGCTCCCGGTCCCCCCCGGTCCTCCCGGTCTGCCCTGTGGGGCAGCAGCAGCTCCCATTCCCCCACGGCCTGGTTCGCTCTGTGGGGCAGCAGCAGCTCCCGGTCCTCCCCTTTCCCCCCAGCCCGCTCTGTGGGGGCAGCAGCAGCTCCCGGTCCCTCCCGGTCCCCTTTGTGGGGCAGCAGCAGCTCCTGCTCCCTCCCCAGTCCCCCCGGCCCACTCTGTGAGGCGGCAGCAGCTCCCGGTCCCCCCAGTCCCTCCGGCCCACTCTGTGAGGCGGCAGCTCCCGGTGCCCCCCTTTCTCCCCAGCCCGCTCTGTGGGGGCAGCAGCTCCCGATCCCTCCCCGGTCCCCCCTGTGGGGGCAGCAGCAGCTCCCGGCCCGGCCCCGCTCCCTCCCTCACTCACCCGCCGCCGCCGCCGCCACTTCCGCCATCCCCCGCCGCCCGGCGGAAGTGGCGTCATGACGCAGGCGCGCTTCCGCCCCTTCCCGTTCCCGGTGCCATTCCCGGCCCAGCCCCCCCACAAACGAGTCCGGGCAGCACCGGGAGCCACAAACACAGATCTTTAATGCGCTCGGAACCGCGGCGGGGAGGAGAAGGGAAGGAGGGGGAACAGCAACAGGCGCGTTACAGGCAGCCCCGCGCGCGCCGCGCCGCCCCACGCGGAGGTTACAAAAACAACACGTGAAACCGCGGAATTGGCCCTAAAAACGGAGCGGGAGGGCAGGGAAGGGACATGCAGCGGGGACTGACACCGGGGAGCCGCGTGGGGAGGAGGGGGGAGCGCCGGGCACGGCACTGGCAGACTCCCCCCCTACCCACACACACACACACACACACACACCGGGAACGGCAATTAGCGGCCGTAATTAATGAACGCGCCTCGCCGAGCTGAGCGAGCAGCGCCCGGCTCGGGGAGCCAACTGATGAGGTTGGTTCCCCCCCAAAATAGCGAGCCGGGGGGTGCCCGGGACACGGTGGGGCTCAGTCCCGGGGCTCGGTCCCGGCCACCCCCCGAGGGTCAGAAGGGCCCCCCGGGGCAGCTCTGGCTGCGCAGTCCGTGCACAGTTAACAGAGACGGGAGCTGTGGCTCTGCCCTGCCAGAGGGCAAACCAGCCCGGGGTTGCCACTGCTTGGTCACACCCACTATCTGAGCTGTAAAGGTACTAAAGCCAGAGCTGAGCTTGGCTTAGAAACTCATCTGGTCACGCTCACGGCTTTCAGAATAAACCAGGGCCCCGTTTTATGGGTCTCGCCTTAGCCGGACGAGGGAGGCAACTCTCAAGTGCTGGAGACATAAAAATGAGGTGACTAAGCACTAAAAGGAATTTAAAAAAAGTCTGAGTTTTCTTTTAACATATATAAACAGAAGGAAAAATAGAATAAAGTGAGAACCAGCACTACTGGTGTGCTCACAGAGGGCCAGGGAGGTCTTTTGGGGAGGGCTGAAGCGTTACAAAGGTCAGGGCAGCTCAGGGCTCCAGGCACAGCACAGCCCCAACCACAGTCAGGACAAACACAGGGTGTCCACACTGGCCTGGGCTCAAAACCATCCATCCAGATTTATTTATTCCTACTAAAACAAAATCCTGTTAAACAGTACGTAACTCTTGTGTCTCTACAAACTCACAGCTATCTGCCAAACAATAAAAACCCCAAACTACAAAAGATGAGTTGTTTTCAGTAAATATAAATGGGAAATTTAGGCTTTGTGTAGAATGTTTATCAGACTATTTACAGTGCAACACAGATCGTTTTGAGTTCAGATCTCGCCAGCTTCTCTCTCTTCTGACCTCTTGGAACGAGATTTGCCATTTGTGCTCTCGTGCCGCCTCTCAGAAGAGCTCTTCTCTTTCCTCTCTCTGTCTCGGGACTTTTCCCTCGAAGACCGATCTCTGGAAGATCTGAAGCACAAAGCACACCTGTCAGCGCCCCACCTAGAGACACCACCTTTCCCTGGCAGGGCTGTGGGGCAGCACAGGGTGCCCCACGGTGGGAGTGTTCCTCACAGCCTTTCTCCCTCCTTCCTCGGAGTGATCCTTTCAAGATGTTGCCACAGGGGCTCTCTCAGGTCTTCCCTGGGCCCCTTATTAGTTTTCTGGGCCACACGAAAGCGCCTGCAATTTCTTCCTGGTCTCTGACTCAGCTCTGTCCATGCCTTCCAGAGCAGTTTCTCATTATGCTCTAAAACTAGTGGCTTTCTGCTCAACTGCTTTAAATACCAACTGGATTCTTTGCTTCCTCAGCCCCTGGGCTTTTCAGTTTGCACCCTGGCCAGTGCTGGCCTTTCAAAGCCAGGATGACACAGATTTATATTCTACAGCTTTCCACAGCCTGCCCAAGTGACAGCTACACATTTCCAGCAGCTCTTCTCTGTGTCAGCCCACACAGAATTAAGCAGAAGGCTTCATACTAGGTCCGGTGTGAAAGGCTCTTTATTGTGTGATTCATGCCAGCTTATGGAATAGCAGAATTCCAGAGAAGCTGATCCTGAGGGAGCTCTAGCAGCCCATATCCCCTTCAGAGCTCGGCAGAGGCTTCCACATTTTACCCCAAGGCTCAGTACAGAGATTTTTCTTTACAGTCACAAGAGGAAGACCTGGCAGGTACCTCAGAGGTTCCAGCTTTCATTCTTGTTGACTGTAAGGTTTGAAAACACTGCACAATTGATAGGTCAAAACCTTACAGCCCTCTGGTGTCACATGAGCCCATTTCATTTGCATTAAATTGTGCCATTTAACATCTGTCTGCCTGAAGACATTAACTCCTTTCCTGTTCTCACAACAGCACCTGCTGCCTGCAGTCCTCCTACCCTGAGATGTCCTCATCCTGTGACACACTCCCTGTTTCCTCCTGCAAGTGAGACCTCAGTCCAGCAGAATCTGAGGGCTGGTTTCATTAATTCTCACAGTGAAAACAGAAGCTACACTTTTTCAGGAAACAGGGTTCTTTCTGTTTGTTCTCTTTTTTATTTTCTTAAACTGAACCTGGCCTGTCCCCAGCTCTCAGTAATTTTGTGCAGGTGTGTGAGCTGCCAATCCCCTGCAACCTCCACGGGCTGGTTTGGATGTGACCAAGGGTTCCGAAGTAATCCCTTACCTGCTCTTTAGTAATAGTTATTACAGGATCTTCCTCACTTCCTAATTGTCCAAACTTCTTTTCTTTATTTTTCATGTTCAAGACAGATTTAAAAAAGCACTTTAGTATCTCAGCCATTGGAGAATCAACAGTATTTCCAACCCCCCTCAATTATTAAAACACTTATTTTTCAGACCATTATTTCCCTCCCCTTCACTAGGTATCTCTAAAAGCTACTCTTGCCCCTCAGCTGAAGTGACACAAGACATACAACAGTAGGTTTGTTTCTAGAGTTGTACTCGGGAGTTGCACTCCCCTATTAATGAGGAATATTTTAAAAAAGCCAGATCTAACTTCAGCAAACACCTGGAGACAGACTTCCTGCTGGGCTTAGAAGGGCTGTAAGGAAACATTCAGTACTTCTAACACTCCTGCACCCTTGCCTCATCCTTCCTCCACCACAGAGCTGAGTTTCACAAGAGACTTAAAGCCCTTCTTTGGACTGTGGTGCTTTTCCTCAGTGACAGGACAACGATGTACCCCTCTTGGATTCCTTTGTCCCTCCCTCCAGTGCTGATTCCTAAAGAGTTATGTCTCTCTCTCTCAAGCAGCCTTCTAACAGAAGACTCCCCCCACATCCCAAATCATACACTTCCCTCCCCATGCACTGAGAGAAGGAATCTGGGGAGCAGAAGGTAACAACAGAAATGTGATGTCAAAGCTGCCTCTCAGTCACTTGGCTTTTACAGGCCTGGGGAGGCCCAGGTAGCTCAGACAGACCTTGGTGCTCCTTCTCATACAAGAACACCAGCAGTGTCTCAAGGCTCAGCACTACAAATCAGGGAACCACCTCTATCTCCTGGACTCTCTCTCAGCTGGGACCTCACTGCCCAGCTCCTGCCCCACTGCCCTCATGTGAAGCCACTGGGAAATGCTGCTTTGTCCCAGGATGTGTACAGGTCACTGCAGCTGCTGCCAGAGCCCTGCCATGGGATGGAGAGGCCCTGTGAGCCAAAGGCTCTCCTCTGCAGAGGAATTCTCCTGTGGGGGATACATACTTGTGTTTTGAGCTCCTATCTCTGGAGCCACGGCGGTGCCCTCGGCTGTGGCTGCGGGAGCGGCTCCGGTGGCGCCGGTGCCGGTCCCGGGACCGGGAGCGGGACTTTCGCCGTTCCCGGGACGCCGACCTGGAGCGCCTTCGCCGCCTCTCCCGGGACCTCGATCTGCAGGGCGGACACACACGAGGTCAGGTTCAGGGCAGTGCCTCGGTCTGCACAGCCCAGCCCACCCCTCAGACGTTCCAAGTGACAAAGATCCAGGGCATCAGCACTCACCCCCTCCAGCCACATCCCTGCCAACACCCGAGGCAGAGCACCCTCACCCCCCTCCTCCTCCCACCAACAAAATGCCAGTGGAGTACTCAATTTGCTGGGAAGCTTATGTAAAAAGCTCCCACCACTACTGTATATATGCCAAGGGCCACAGCAGAGCTTACAACCCTGCCTCACTCCAAGTGTAAAAGTAAAGAAGCCACAATAAGTGGCCTGGGAAATTATCCTGACCCTTGTGAAAATCCCGCACTTTAGAAGCAGATTTGTTTCAGCCTGCTCTAAAAACAAGAAGGATGCCAAAGGAAAGCAGTGGAGCGGGAGATCTCCAGGTCCACGATCACACAGAATGCTGTCATACCATTTTTAAGGCAAGCTCTTCCCAGAGATGTGGAGGGCTTTAATCTTGAACCAATCAGTATTTCCACATCTGAAGTATTACGTACGTAACAGGTATTTCAGACATTAAAACTCTGAAAGTATACCAGGTTTTTATTGAGAGAGGCTTTGAGGACGTTCCTGGACTCACACTGGAGCACACAGACCCATCCTGAGCAGGCCACACAGCACCTGCTTTACAGCCCAACGAGTGACACCAAGCTGAGCAGCACCACTGAGGTGTCCTTGCTATGATTCCCACCTTTTTAAGGGAGCAAAACAGACTGAGGCACTGACAGAACTCCACATGTGAGAGCCAGGAACAACCTCAGCAGTTACACATAAACACAAATAGGCATTTGGGAGAACTGTAGAACTGGGCACTCACCTTCGACGATCTCTATTTCTTGATCCAGACCTAAAAGGAAGAGGAGAGTTAAGTGAGAGAAGGTAAGATATAACCAGTGGGTTTTCAATAGAAAAACTCATCCATCCTGGCAGCTCTTCACAGGAACACAGCAATACCCCAAGTAATGTGTCAGTTTAAAAAAAAAGCTTGCCATTAAAGCATTTAATTAGCTTCAGTTTTGTGGGCAGTGACAATTTGTCAAAAACTGAAGAACTCTGTGGAAACATAGATTTCTGCTTGCAGAGCTTCCTGTCACAACAGAAAACATCTAGAAACCAGTTCAGTCTCTGTTGATAAAACACCACAATGAACCTTTCTAAGTTTGCTGTGCACATTTGTTATATATCCTTTACACCCTGCAGTTTAACATCAGCTGGATCAACTCTTTAGGTTTTCAAGAAGTGCCACTCTCCACTCAGAAAGACACTTGACACATTTCTGATTTTGGTTCTCTTTGAGGCAGATGGAATTTTAAAAGGTTTTGATAAAGAGAAAACAACATTTTCTCATTCACTCTATTTGTTTAACAAATATTAGAGGGAAATTTGCATAAATATTTTATCCCTGTTTGGGAAAGATAAACTATAAGAGGGGAAACAGCCAAAAGAGAAGAACTATGACAAGTGACAGAGATAAACTGAAAATCCTTCACCCCAGACTTAAAAAGCACTTGAGAAGAATAATCCAGGCCTCACTATTCTTTCTCACATTTCCATGGCTTCAGAGCTCATGTGTGGCGCTCTCAGCTTACTGCTGTCAGCTTTTGACATAAATAACAGCACAATTCTCTCAACTTCTGCAGCACCATTACTCAGCACCACTTAAAATACCACAGCACGTGGAGGATATGCCCTCCCTCTTCCTCTGTGGCCACATTTCAGAGCCAGCTCATACTAAAGTGTCACACGCTGTCTGACCGATCTCATTTTGCTTTAATTAACAAGTGGCTGATCTCCCTGTGTAGTGGCTTGGAGACTCACTCCTGTAACTGCTCCCCACTGCAGAGACTCACAGGGGTGTTCCAGGTACACCCCTGGCACCATAGTAGGTGTGGCTGGAAGCTACACACCAAAATTTAAGAAGCAATAGAGAAGCATCTGCTTTAATAACATCATTTAAAACCGTATGTGGGTAAGACAAGATTAAGAAGATCAATGTGCACTGACATTTCTTCACAATGAAATGGGGTTGTTCAGACACAGCAGAAAGCAAAAAAAAACCCCAAATTTAGAAAGGAATTCAGGTAGGACTGTAAACAAGGTGGAGCTGAACTTGGAGTGTGCAAAGGAGCCATGCACTGAGGCAACACCAAACGTGACCAGGTGAAGGAAAAGCTGATAAACCAGGAGAGCAGGGCAATAACCACACACCTCCACTGCCACCTAACAGAACCTGACAGAGCAGCAGGACCTCCTGGAGGTGCCTGGCAGGCAGATCTGTTCTTCTGGTGGTTGTAATTACTCCGAGTTCTTAATGTTCTTTTCCTCCTGATCACTTTATTCTGAACCACCAGTGCGTACATCCACACAAAGCCTTTCCACATCCCCTGCAAACCTGGCTGCCCTTCCCCACCTATGATCCAAGCAGGAGTGTGCACAAAAAACTCCTGGCAATCATGCCCTAGAGACAGATTTCAGGGAGTATCCAACAAAAACAGCATCTTCCTTACTGGCCTGAATGAACATACAGCAGGAGGCAAAAGAAGAGTGCTGTCCAGAGGAGCATGTCTATTTTATTCCTTTTTCCCTCTTTCTGGTCCCTGTATCACAGACTTTGTGCTGAGTTTCATAATCAGTCTTTTGTGCGGCCTAACACAAAGGAAATCCATTTGGCAACTCCACTAGGCTTGTTTGGTGATGTACCCTGGAAGCAAACACTGAGGGCTGCACTTCCATGCATGCCACCTCTCCCCACAATTCTAGTCTTCCAAGATTACTGGGTACCCAACAGCCACCAGCAACACCAAACAACTTGTGTTTGTTTACCAGTAAGTGTGACAATCCAGTTCACTCAATTCCTATGAGTAATCACAGTTTATTGACAAATTAATACCAGCTGTGAGAGGCAGAATTTCACAAGGGAATCCACAGGTTCCCAGAGTAAGTCACAGTTCCCAAAGTCAAGTCATACTCTTTCTGTCACTGAGTAACACCATGAAGATGCTGTGAGTGAAGATACAACAAGAGTTATGATGGAAACATGTTTCCCATGGTTCCTTAAAGTATCAAGCTCTGAATAAGAGGCTCTTTGAAAAGTGGTAGAAGTCACCAAGTTTTTGATGGGAGAAGTGCCCCTGTGAGTATGGTGTGCACAGCTCCCAGTAGATAAATGGGAGAAACCCAGGATGTAACCTCAGTTCTGACACCAAGAACACTGGGAGAATTATTGCCCTCCTTTGGGTCAAGTTCTCATTTTGAAGAGGCAATGAATTTGATCTCTTCTGTATGGCACTCCTGGCTCCTTCATAACAAGTTCCTGTGTCACCTGAGCAGAGAGGAGCACAGAGGTGTCTCCACACAGAGCCAGCCACAGCCTCCACGTAGTGTCACACATGGAAACAGCAAGAACTCACACTTCAGGCCAACTCAACACAGTTCTTAAACCCTTCATATTCAAAGCCTTAAATAAGCATTCAAAAGCTGTCCTTGAACCCCTCATCAGGTGCATCCATACATGAACTACCTATGGATACAAAAGGCTCCTTAACATTCAAGGACTGAGGGGTTGAGGGGTTTTGTTTTAAACCAAAACTCCAGGCAATTCCAAGAGGAAGAAAGCCAGCATTTTGGGAATATGTGGATCAACTCATGGATCCAGAGGATTCCTCCCGCAGGCAACTCTGTTGAGTATTTTCACACAGAAATGACCTCCAGGAAGAAGAGGCACCATGGAGACAAACTGAGCCCAGGTCAGTCAGTCCTGCTGTGGTTCTGAAAGAGCCTGTCATGAAACATCTGCATGGGAAGACACTTCCCATTCCATTCCCACCTCTCTGACCACTGCAGCAGCAACAGTGCCTTTTGATGAACTCCTGCACTCATCAGCCAGTTCCAGATTCTGCAGCTCCCAAACTTAACTGCATTACTGACAGTCTTGCATGGATACCAGAAGGTTGTGAGGCTCTGCATAAGGTGCTGTGCAGCAGAAAGCTGCAGCACAAACAGGCACTTCATATCCCACCAGGCAACCCACAGAGAGAAAACCCACATAAAACACCCTAACTGATATAATAATATGTATAATGCACAACAATTTGGGACTTACATCTTCATAATACATTAAAATCACCGAGCTGCTTCCACTCTGATATTTATTTGTCAGCACTCGCAGCAATTATAGCCAGAAGCCAACAGCACCTCAGAGCACACTGCAGTTCCAAATCTCATGCACCTCTGACAAACACACTCTTCAGGTGACACCAAAGGTCAAAAAGAGCTCTCCAGGGGCAGCAATGTGGGATTTTTTGATGCAAGAAGTACAAGAGAAACACATAAGGTAACTGGGAAAATGCTGTGACAATGAGAACAGCATTCCTACCCAGCCACTTCCTCTGCTTGACCCCTGCAAATAATCACCCTCCCCACACAGGCTCTTCCACTGAGCTGTTTACACACAAGATGCCTCTTCGGTTCAAGTCCAGAAGAAATTGTTTTTCTGGTTCAGCTGGCAAGAAGCAGAAGAGCTTGTCCTGAGAATACCAACATTCCAGCCCCTCCCACTGCTCAGGAATTACATCTGAGCAGAAGGTGACACACACAGCCACAACCACCAGAAGTAGTCACTCCTTGGGATGCCTTGGATCCCCTGGGAAGTGTTTGCCAAAGCTGTGCCAAAAGCACCTCACTGTAACTGTAGAAAAGTTTTGGAGCAAGACAGGCAGCCCACCATTTGGCTCATGGACACCAGCTCCACACTGTTGTCACCTCCAAGCCTAGAAGTATGGAGGGCTGTCCAGGGAATTTCTGCATGACCCTTTTGAGCAGATCTAGTCCTCACTCTTCTCAAACTTTCCCACTCAGATGCATTGGATGAGGGTTATTTTATCCAAATTCAGATTCCCAAAGGTATGGACTAGACCAATATAAGCCTGAATATAAAAGCTCCCATCTTTCACACACACAATGGAGGTTAAAACAATACACACAATCACTCTATGGTGGAAGTTTTTGCACCTTTAACTGAATGCCAAGGTGCTCACACAGCATCCAGCAGCACATACTCTACTCCTGCAGTGCTCAGGTACCAATGGATCAGACAATTCACAGCCAACTTCACAAGCCAGCTGGCAGGCTCCACTTACCGTCTGCCCATTCTCTCCTCCCGTTCTCTCTCCTCTCTCCGTCTCAAACGATCCTGGTTTCTCTTCTCTTGCTTTTCTGCCACTGTTTTCTAGGAAAAAAAACCAGCCCACATCATATTTCAGCCATACAGTAACAGGTCAGAGATCTGCAGGGGGACCATCCCCAGAGCAAGACAAAGAACCATTTCACTGCATTTTATGTGCTACTCAAGATCTCTATCAAGGTTCTTATTTTCCTCACTGACCTCAATACACTGTGAATGAGGCACAGGAATCACAACTCCTGCTCGTGCAGGCTAAAGGTCTCTGTTTGCAAGCAAGGGCAGTACCACAACCCATTACAAACCTCTTCAGAAAACTCTTAATCACCTCAGCTACTCAAGACCTTTCTCACTGTGCAACTTCAGTTCAAACATTGTGTTAAGAGATCTCAAAGTCAAAAACCCAGTGTGACAAATTTCATCTTATCAACAAGAAAAATACAGGTGACTGTACCAATGCACTCAGGAATAAATGACAGCAGTGGCCTGGTTTGACCAATTCTGAAGGTACATATTTAGTTACCCAGAAAAGGTAGAAGAGAATCCAAGACAAGGCTAAACTAAGCTCCATTTGAAGTTTCAGGGATTCTGTAATTGGAGTATTCTCAGCTTTTACAAGCACTCTGCAAAGAATTCGGTATTAATTTAATAGAAGTGTTCAATGTCTTCGAAACTACAAAGGGAAGGTTTAAAAACAGAGAGGATTACCCTCAGCTGATCCAGTTTCTCACGAATCTGAATGAAACCCAAGTGTAATTTGCCTCCAAAGTGGTCAGCAAGACGCCTGTCGTTGTCATGGAGACCCAGATACGCTGAACAGACTTCACACACACGCAGCTTCTGCTGCTGGAAACTGGATGCAGGCATTGAATTTCGGTATTCTTCCTAAAGGGAGGCAAGAAAACCCACACAAGTGTCAGGGAACCCTTACATTATCACAACCCTCCAGGAAAAAAACCCTGCAAAGAACTGCTTTCAAGAATCAAAGCCCACCCTCCCACAAAGGAGGTGCCACACAAACGCTCTGTGGGCACAGCTAACCCCACAGTCTATCCCTGCAAAGGACTAGTGACCAGACAGCCCAGAGGACAAAGCCCTTCCCAGCCCCAGACTCAGCTCTCTGAACTACAGAAAAGTTTCTAAAAAGCTTTTCATCCACTGCCAACTGCTTGCTGGCACATGGCTGAGACTGGAAAAGGAGGTGCTGGCAACACAGGAGCAGAGGTAGGAAGTGCCCAGCCCCTGTTCCAATCCACAGGAGAACCAACACCATACCTCTGCCTCTTTCTTTTTTGCTCGGACTTTCTCCACTTCCATCAGGATCTTTTGAGACTCATCAACATTTCCTTCAGCTCCCAGCTGTTCAGCCTTAGCTAGGAGTTTTCCAATGTCTTCATTCAGCTCGTGTACTTTCTCTGCCTAGAGAGAATAGTTAGTTTTTAATAAGACAAAAATGTGATAAAGCTTGCAGGACAGCTTTTCCTTTAAAAAATACTGTTTAACAAAATCAGGTGTTGGAAGATGACCATAAATCTCCAAAAGTCAAGAGTCCCAACAAAAGGGATTGGAGGGTTGATCACAATACATTCACTAACACCTGGCAAAGAGAGAAACTGGGCATGGAGAGGACATGATCAGTTCTGCTGCAAAAAGGGTAGCACAGAGTCCCCAAAACCAGCTTCAGGAAGGTCCTGTATTGGCCCAATGAAGCCAGTTCCCAAAAAGGAAACTCCATGAGCATTTGCCACATGAAGAGACAGCAACCATGGGATGGATTTACTATCCTGAACTATCAATTATCAGTGGTGTCAGAGACAACAGAGCACCAGTGCTCCCTCAGAGACTTTCAGAAGCAGTGTTTAATGAGAGACCAATACCTTTGCAGACACTTCAGCACTGATCTCTTCCTGTGTCTCGGCCAGGCGTTTCTTGGCCAGTTCTGTTCTCCTATCACACTCTGCAATGAAGGATTCCAGGTGATCCATGGCCTGCATGAGCAGACAAAGAGTTAGAAATAAAGATGCTCTCCATGCCAGAGGTAGCTTTGACAGCTAACAGCTATCTGGTGCAATCCCTGTGTAATGCATAAACAATCTCAAGAACAGATGCTTTGAGGTAAAAAAAAACAAATAATACTTTGCAGAACAAGTAACATTTGACCCCTGCCTGGAATCTGACTCTGACACATTACAGGATGCTCACATGAATAGAGCTTTGCACTAGAACTTCCACTGTAGGAACAACAGGTGTAAAGACAAAAGCCCTGGAATAACATGAAAAGGGAAGACAGAATTGTTCTTCCCCTTGATCTGCCAGAGGTGAAACCACTGAGCAGAAGGCTTTAAATGTTAAATCTCCTTCTGGGGCAGGGTAGCAGGTTACAGCAACCTGGGACAGAGCAGCAGGTGTTGGATGCAAGGAATGCCAGAGGAGCCTCCCAGCTAGTTGAGCTAATGGGGGGTGGCAAAGGCCATAATTACTTGTACAGTTCAAGTCAGCAATCAAGCTGACAGTCAGGAAGGGGCTGCACATCCTGCACTGGTCACACATCAACTATCATGACGAACTGGAATGGTCACTGAGCTCCACTGTTCAGCCCAGTAACTTCAAGAGGCAGTTCCCACCAAAGTAACTAAAATTTCTCCATACTCACATCCAGCTCAAAAAAGAGATCTCTCTCTTTACTTGCAATCTCATAATCTGCTCGCAGTGCCAAGTCATGGATCTTTGTACATTCTCCCAGGTCCATTCGCTGTGGAAAAGAAACAGGAAAGCTCATGTAAAAACCCTCCATTATGGCAACAAGCAGCAGGTGCTTGGCTCTTGCCAACTGCATCATAGCAAAAAAAGCCTTTTTATGAAGAGCTTGCTTGTAACCTGTCAGTAATTACAACCAGCCAGAAGAACCACACTGTTCTTGCCAGAACCCCTTTTCTAGGTGTTTCTGGAATGACACTAAAACACCCTAAATGTTTTAAGCCCAGTTCTACTCCTGCTTTAGGTCATAGCAGTGCCTTAGAAATTGCTGTGAGGGAGCTGGGTCTTCTTTAACAGGCCCCAACTGCAGACACCTCCTGTCATGGAGTTATAGCAAAATGTAGCTCTTATGTTTAAAGTTCACCTGGCAATGCACATCTGTGAAAGGACAAACCCTAATAACATACTGAAAGGTACCAAAATGCAGGACAGAGACAGAATGCTTCCTATCAATAACAAGTGGACTTAAAGGAATATGGGTTACAGCCCTTAGAAATGCACAACCCCACACTCAGCAACAACAGACTCTCAATTCTACTGCCAGCCCCTTCCCACATCCAGCTGCAGCCTGGAATTTTAAAGCCTGCCCAGCAAAGCTAAGTCCTGCAAATAAGGCCATGTAATGAGACACCTAAGAGCATCTCTCTTCCCAGAAAGCTCTGACTTGCATGCTGCCCTTCCCTCCCACTGCAGTCAATGCTATTTAAATTTGTTATTTTCCCCAACCTAGTAGTTAACAGCCACATGAACCCAAGTTGATTATGCTCTCAAAACACAAAAACGGCATTTCAACATTATCAATTTTGTAACAAAGAACGTTCCTCTTATTCTTATAGGAGAAAAAGACTATGACATTTTGAAAGCCAAAGTAACAAAAGCCCTAATTGTGAGCCACAGTAGGAATGGCAGGGTCAATGTCAGTGCATGAAGGGACACCCCAGCCCTCCATCCTCTTCTCTCCCAGTCACCACCAGTCCCAAGGAGCCCAAACACAACCATGTACAACAGGTGTCAGCTCACTGAACTGCAGAAAAAGCTGAAGTGGGATAACACAGAATCCCTGTGGAACATCACAAATTAAAGCTGAGGTCACTTCTGTGAAACAATGCACTTGGACAGCAGTGTTTAGCAAAGCAACTAAGGCAAACTCCACCAGTTAGGACTCGGGTTTGCAGCAGTTACCTGTAATTAGCCTTTCTTTTTTTAGACAAAAAAATAATTCTGGATGACTTGCCATTATTTAGCCTTCCTCATTTTGCTCAAATTTACCAGAATCAGGAGGCCCTGGGCTAAAGAAACAGACACTGGAGCCAGAACAGTCCTGCTGAGCTCTTGAATGGTGGAAATTTAATGCCTACAAAAAAAAAACCTATGCTGGTACTTTCAGAGCTTGATCATGTTCATCTTCAAGCAAGACTCTTCAAAGAATGCTAGAGAGCTACTGTTATTTTACCACAAAAATAACTTTCTATGATGTGACATATCTTTTATTCTTATGGTCATGCTACTGAGATCACTTTCCAAAATAGGGAGAAAATAATGACATGTGATTGCCACAGATCATAAATATTCTTAACTGAGCTCTTCTTGCAAGCTGAGCCTCTAATCTCATTCCAGAGAAGGGGCTCCAACCCAAAACTTCAGAAGAGCCAACAATGTGCACCTGTTTGTTAAAAGGCAATGAATCCCTCAACCTCCTTCCCAAGAGAGAACATTCAGGTCTCACCAGCTCATAAACCTCAAGTCTTCCTCCCTGTCCTTTGAGATGTTCTAGAGCAAAGAGATTTTCACAAGTACTGCTCTCTTGAGGGAAGACCACCAGACCAACGTGCCTTAAAGCATCCTCTCATCCCAGAGAGGACTGTCACTCACCCTTCCCACAGACGTCCTGACTTGCTCCAGTCACCACTGGCAGGTTTATAACACAGTAAGTGAGACAGGTGACCAGCAGAGCCTGAGTAAAGATTTAAACCTCCCATATACACAGATTGAAGACATTGAGATGTCACTGATTAGTCCTGCTCACATTTGCTGAGCAGTCCACATTCTGAGGTATCTCTTATGTTCTCTGCTGAACTGCTACCTCACCACAAAGTGAAATTTCCACAAAGAAGGCTTTTTAATAGTGGTTAGAGCTGCAGAGCTTCACCCAAGTGAAAAAGGAAAACACAGATGCCCCACAAAATAATTCTACAACCTATAGATTTCAGTTCAGTCATATTGCCCAGTCAGGGACACAATTAATTCCCTGAATGCAACTTCCAAGTTATGTTCAAACTGGGCAGCGTTCAGGCTCATCTGTCCAATTCTGGAGCTGAAACTGAAGATGATTACCAGCTGTAAATAAGATACAGGGATTCTCCTTGGTCTCTGTGGCTAAGGAGGAAAATTTGGGGAGATGTTTGTTTAGTAAGTCCACGGGCTTCTAGAGAACCACTGCAGCTTATTTAGTGACAAGTTTAGATGAGTTTCTGGGCCCAAAAAGAGAAGAATCACAGGAACAATCGAACTTACAATGACAGCTCTTAGGACAGGAATACTGGTCCACCTAAACAAAGCAAACATCAACAGGCCTCCTGCAGCTCTCAGGAATATTCCAGACCTTTACTTACAGCCTGGACTCCTCTTACTCTGCACCTGAAGGTCAGTGAATGGGACTCCATCACATTTCACAGAGCACAGCTACCCAAGGGATCAGCTTCCTGCTCGCTTCCAATCAGCCTCCCACTAAGGAACGTCTGCACACACCAAGGATGCAGCAGGAACAATGCCTTCAGGGGGAGGATGCAACACAGGCAGCACCAGAAGGCTTGGAGCATCTGTTGGAAGTTTCCAAGAGACCCAAGGCCCTGATTTCTGCAGCAATACACCTAGGGATGGATGTTACCCCCCCAGGCTGAGGCCACCTCGCCCACACAGCCCTTCCCTGGTGGAGCACCGTAAGGTGCCAGTGGAGCTGCCCAAGATCACAAGGAGAGCCTGCACATTCCAGCTCAGCTTCATGCCACGCTGCTAGTGCTGACAGCTGAAATGCTGTTCCTGTTCTGGACATCACATGTTCTTTCGACACAGAACTGGGGCACCACTACTTGGTCTTGCCCCCAAGCACATGCTGACAGCGGTGCAGAGCTCCACTCCAAGGCCACCACAAGATCACCTGAGTGATCCATGAGATCACTTGTGCAGGAGCAGTTTTATTCCATCCTGCTCCTGCAATTTCTGAGCACAAACTCCACACCAAGAGGGAAAGGACAACTCAAGACAAGTAACACCAGAAGCAAGAGAAACGGATTCCTCAAGGTGCTTCTCTGCCATGGGAAAATCACAACTCACCTGAACACCTCAGACTTTGGCACCAACACCAACAGTCACACACATCACTTAGTTCAACCCCTTCAACTCACTATTTACCCTCTTCCTGGAAACCTCCCAGAAGAGGTAGGCAGCCTGCAACTTCAAAACACTGTCTGGGCCCCAAAAAACTGTTGCAGAATCAATCTTGTGCCAAAAAATACACGCTGACCACAGTGATCTACAAGAAGGATGGAGGTTTAAAACTCTGAAATGGAACTGGGGTGACATGGAGGCTGATGGGCAATCACTGAAAAAAACCCATATCTGACCTTCAAATGAATAAAAAATAAATACACAGAGATTGGTATTCAGCTATTCCAATCTTATTCTGCAAAAGCAGCCACCGAGAAGCTAAAGTTTGAGCACTCAGAGCCGAGGTAGCTTTTGCTACAGCTCCTTCTAGCAGTGCTGCCACAGCCCTGCTATGGCAGTGACACAAGCAGGGGCAGCAGTGCCAGCCCTCCCTTTCCTGGAGATCCACTGTGTCCAGCCAGCTCCCAAAAGAGCAGCAGGAAGGACTATAAATAACCACGGCATCTTTAAACAACCTGGCTAAGTGGATGGACGCCGTGAGTCGGGCCCGGTTTTTGGTGCAAGCAGAGAGGGTGAGGAGGGATTTCAAACACGCCCATATTCATCCCCATCCTGCAATTGTGTAACCCAGCAGCAGTGACAAAAGACACGTGCTGTTCTGTTCCCCAAGTCGGGCTGCAGCTTTCATCTGGGAGCACACACTGAACACTTAGCTCACTGTTAAAAGCCCACATCACCTTGTGCTCTCAGAGGGAGCACGTGAGCCAAACCTTTGAACACTGGCCAGCTCTGTTCCCACAGCAGGAGCAGAGGGAACTGGGTGAGACCAGTGGGGCAGAGAGACACAAAATACCAACCAGCTCAAACCAACCACAGCTGGAGCTGTGACCTGCCTTTGGCACCCCATCAGAAAATGATGAAAAGCTGCTGTTCCATCAGGGAATGTCCCATGGTTGGAGAGAGGAGACAGAATCTCCAAGGATTGTTGCAGCTGCTAAGGAAACACTTGCTAACCTGAAGATGCAAGAGGGAACTAGGGCACCCAGGGCAGCAGTCTTGGAACCACCACAACACAAGTTTTAGGCTCTGACCACCTCAAACTGCTAAGAGAGAAATGATTTTGCAACTGCACGTGGAATTGTGAGAGAAAAAACATTTCATGTTTAATTTAAGAGGTCCTGACTTCAGCAGTTCCATACACAGGTTACAGAAACCAGAACTGGGATTGTGAGTGCTCTCACCTAGAAGTCACCCATCCTGCTCAGATGAGATGTACCAACACCCCCCTCACCAGAATCCCTTCTGACAGAGGACATACTTACTGTTCCAGCCAGGATATCATGGGGACAGCAATCCAGGAGGTGGCTCTTGCAAACACGATCGTCTGTAAACTTCACCCTTTGTCTGGTTTCATCTCCTGAAATTCATGTGTGGTTTAAATAAGGAGACATTAGAACACCAAGGGAACACAGGCGTCAGCACGAGCATTTCACCTCAATATGCAGATTAAAATACTTGGCGCTCCTGCTCCCCAAATTTACTCAAAAAAAAACCCAAAAGCTTAGAGGGCAACAGGATATTCTGGAACACTTATAATTGGCAACAAACAGTGTTTTAGCATTTATTCATCCAGGACACCATGTTAAACACAGTGCTGGCGAGCCAAACAACGTCCAAGGCCTGTCATCCATATAAAGAGGCAGCACAGCCAGAAGAGAAAAGGAGACAAGACAGGCTGGCTCGCAGCCAAAACCTGGTATTTTTTCCATCCCTTTTTGTTTGACTGTGAGGAAGGGGCAAGAGATACCAAACCCCACGGATCAGCAAACAGGGCCGTGCTGGACAGTTTTTACAGACAACTGCTCTTTGCTCACATGGTAACTGAGCCACCAGCCCGTCTGGTGTGGGACCAAACCGAGCAGTGTGCTCTCCCAGGCCGTGCAAAGGTGGAGCTGGCAGGTCCTGGCCTGGAACACACCACGTGTTTCCCACCCACAGCCCACCCTCAGAGGACATTTTACACTCAGGAGCCACTTAAAACGACACAATATCAGAAAAGCAAAAAAATAAATAATAGAAAAAAAATTAAAAGAAACAAAGTTAGTCAATACACACTGCGAGCTCCAACACATACTATACCCATCTGCATTCTTCAAGACCTCAGCTGCAGAATTTTATGCCCATTGTTGAAAAGTTTTAAAGGAAAAGCTTTCTTGCCCACACCTGCAGTAAGGAAGTCAGGGGAATGATACATAAAAGTAAAGGCAAAGTGGTAATGGTATGTGACAATTTTAAAGCTCATCTGTGCATATGACACAGGTATGTGTAATACTAAAGTATGAATATAGTTTAGGATTCACAAGCATCCAGGAATAATGTTGTGTCTACTGAATTTTTTTTTTTTTTTAATTTTTTCTTTTCTTTCTAAGCTACACTTTTAAAGTTACTTGTGAAAAAAAAGCAAACACTTTTTTTTTTTCGTTATAACAGCTTTAAAAATTGGTTGTGACTCACGGCTCGATGAACATGAGGCTTTTCTGCAACTCCCTTGCAGATTGATGTAGGCAGGCAAAGATACACTGAACCTTTATAAATAAAATAGAGGGGCCACAATTGTTCAGTTTGTATGAAATAAAAATATGGGAAGCAATTCAACAGCAACTCAATACACAGAGAAAGAAAAGCACTTATTCACTTACGAAACAAAGTGCAAAGTGCCTGAACAGCCCTGCTAGCGTGCCAAAGGGAATTTTAAACACCCAGCGAGTCGCAGAAGGGAGACACAAACCGCAGCGGGGCCGTATTTTGCACGGGCTGTCTCATTTCTGGAGCCGGGCCGCGGCCGGCGCTGCAGGCACACCTACCTAGTGCCTCTGGAGCTGCGGGCACGGAGCCGGCCCTGGGCCTGCCCGCTCCGCCGGGCCCGGGGCGGCGGGGCTGGGGCGGGGCGGGGCGGGACC
>JAWWEW010000033.1:2645028-2670074 GCA_035583185.1 Anabacerthia variegaticeps | reverse complement strand
CGGGCCCGGGGCCGCGCGGGCGGGGGCGGATCGCGCCGCAGGTCCGGAGCGGAGGCAGCGGCCGGGCCGGGCCGGGCCGGGCCCCGCGCGGTGAGGCGGCCGCCGAGGCCGCGGCGTTTCCTGCAGGCCCCGCCCGCCCCTACTCACCGTCCCGAGCCGTGCCCATGAGCTGGTCCAGCAGGGCCCGCATCTGCGCCTGGGCCGACATGGCGAGGCGAGGCCGGGCCCGAGGGGGGCGGCTCCGACCCGGCGGGGCAGCGGCAGAGGCCGAGGCCGGGCCCGGGGCCTGCGGCGGCGGCGGCTCCGGCGCGGCGGCGGCGGCGAGCGCTGGGCGGAAGTGGCCACACCCCGCGCGCGCGGCACGACGGGAAGGGTAGTCCGCCGGGGGGGCGGGTGGGAGCCAATGGGAGGGGCCCGAGCCAGGGGGCGTGGTCGGGTGAGGGGCGGGGCCAGATGGGCGGGGCGGGCAGAGCGTTGGGTGAAGGGGCGGGGTCGGGAGAATGGGCGTGGCCGCATCGAGGGGCGGGGCCAGGCGGAAGGGGCGTGGTCGGATGAACGCGGTGGGCCCAGCAATTGGCGAATGGGGCGTGGTTCAACGGGGGCGTGACCTGATTGGAGGGGCGTGGTCATGTGAGGGGGCGTGGCCGGGCAGGGGACATTGATGGGACGTTCACGGGACATTGATGGGATGTTTTTGGGACATTCAAGGGACATTGATGGGACATTCTCGGGACATGGATGGGACATTGACAGGACATTGATGGAACATTGGCGGCACATTGATGGGTCATTCATGGGATATTCACCGGACATTCACGGGACATTCACGGGCCATTGATGGGACATTCACGGGACATTGGCAGGACATTCACGGGCGCCCCCAGCCCGGACCGGACCCATCACCGGGTGCCCCGGCCCTGCCCCCGGCGCTGGCCGGGTGTGGTGGGCACAGTAGCCGTGTCCTGGCCAGGAGCAGGGCCGGGGTGCGCTGGATGCGGTCCCCATGGCACCGTGACATGCGGGACCGCCGCGAGGGATGCGGAGGGGCTGGGGGGGAAAGGGAAGCCCCCGCTAAGGGCTGGGCCCGGGCAGGTGGGAGAAGCAGGAGGCAGGGTGGAAGCATGGACAAGGGGGCGAACACACTGGTATGGTGGCACAGCGAGGAGGGGAACGAGGACAGGACAGCACAGGACAGGATAGGATAGCACAGGACAGGACAGGGCGGGACGGGACAGGATGGGATGGAATGGGATAGGATGGCACAGGACAGGACAGGATAGGATAGGATAGCGCAGGGCAGCACAGGATAGCACAGGATAGCACAGGAGAGGGACAGCATAGCACAGGACAGCACAGCACAGGATAGCACAGCACAGGGCAGGACAGCATAGGATAGCACAGAATAGCACAGGACAGCACAGGATAGCACAGGAGAGGGACAGCATAGCACAGGATAGCACAGGACAGCACAGCACAGGATAGCACAGTACAGGACAGCACAGCACAGAATAGCACAGGACAGCACAGGATAGCACAGGAGAGGGACAGCACGGCACAGGACAGCACAGCACATCCCGTGGCCACTCCCCTGGCTGCGGGGCAGGATGAGGCCATGGTTTTGCAGGGGTGCCTGGGCTGTTGCGGAGTTTGCCGCTTGCTGGGTGCCCTGTCCGGCACTCTGAGCTCCCGCTGCAGCTCCCAACACCCCACGGGCTTCGCCTCCGTCCCTTCCCCGTGAGCTCCCGGCCCCAGCCGCCCGAGGGATCAATCCCAGCGGCTCTTTGTGCTGCCACCGGGACACAAAGGCAGTGAGGGGCAGTGCCGGAGCCCCGCCTCGCAGGATGCTCTGCACTGCCATAATCACGCCTGGCTTTCCCCCATCAGCTCTAAAGCTCCTTTGGCTCCAAGGGAAAGGAGGAATAAGCCAGCCCCGAGCAGGGCTGTGCCGTGACCCCGCTCAGCAGCACCGTCCAGGGTGTGCAGAATCAGCCCTCGAGTGGGGGCTCTGCAGGCAGGAGACCCCTCCCCAGCGGGATGCCTGGCCCTGGGAAAGCCTGGAGCAGGGATGGCCACCCTGGGTGCTCAAATGGGTGCAAACCCACATGCCCAAGCCTCTCCCTCTGGCTCACCCCTGGAACAGTCCTGCTGAACCCTGAGTGTTCCCTAAATGCATGTTATTCCTTCCCACAGAGGATGGACACCTCATCACTCGCAGTTCTGTGAGCCAGCAGCCAAGCCGTGTGCTCCCCACACCCTGCCCCACACCTGGAGCCCCACACCAGCATGGCCAGACCCTTCTCTCCTGGGCAAAGGGACGGTGCAGCCCTCACCTCCTGGCCGGGCTGAGCCAGAGGTTGTGAGAGCTCTCCAACCTCCTGCACTGCAGCAAAAGGGTCTGGGGCAGAGGAGGGTGAGGATACCAGAGGCAGCCCCCCTCCCCTGGGGATCCTGGTGGTGGGATCACATTCCCGAGGGATGCAGCCAGTGGCCATGCCAAGCTGTGCCAGGCGGGTGGGTGACAATGGGTGACATCAGGGAGCAGCCCAGAGGGTGCCCATGGCTTATCAGCCCACACCCTGTGTTTGCCCAGCAGTGCCCGGGCAGGATGGCTGGTGGCTGGTGGTGCTGCCTGTTGTGAGTGTGTGGAGAGAGGAGAGGCAGCTCTGAGGAGCCAGTGCCGGTGCTGGTGCCCAGCTCTGCCCCCGCTGGGTGCTCAGGGGCTGCCCTGCCCAGGTTGCCACTCTCCTCGCCAGTTCTGCACCATGCCACGGGCTCGGGATCCCTGTTCAGCACCCTGACACAGCTCAGCACAGGGCGCTCAGGGCAGGAGGCAGGGAGGGCTCAGGGGGAGCACACAAGGAGCTGCAGTCACCCCAAAACCAGGAGAGAAAGGCAGCTCTGGAGCAGGGCTGTGCCTGTCCCCAACCCCAGTGGCCTTTGTCCTGCTCCCTGCATGTCCCCAGCACCAGTGACAAGGTCCAGGGTGTCACAGGTGTCAGGGCCCCATCATCCTATGCCCCCTTGAGGTCAAAGGCAGGCTGTCCTGTGTCCTCTGGCCATCCCGTGTCCCAGGACACCCTCCATCCCCCAGCCATCCATGCCCCCTGGCCGTGTTCTGTGCTGCCCTGCTGGCACTTCCTGCTGCCAAAGCAGAAACAGCACCTCTGGCACATCCATCTTGTCATCTGAGCTGATTGCCATTGTCACCATCCTCAGCCCCTCGGGTGCTGTGAGGGCCAGCGTGGCCACAGGCCATAAGCAGAGACAAGGAGTCCCCCAGTGCCCCAGCCACGGTGACAACGCTGCCATCCAGGTGCTGACCCTGCTGTGGGGCTGACCCAGCCACTCTCCAAACAACATGCCCCCCATTTTGTAGGCACATGTTCCAAAACCCCTCCTAGGGCTGGTTAGGGAGCCCAACATCCACCTCCAGGGGGGCACAAGGCTGGAGATGAGGGGTCTGCACCTGGAGCACCTGGGAGGACCCCACAGAGAGGCTTTGCCCACTGCGGTGGCAGCCCCTGTTTGCAGAGGCATCGCTCGATACGCAGTGTGTTCTTCAGAAGATCCCTACTCCAGGAGTCAAAATAGCATGAAATTTAATTTTACGCCTATTTGACAAAGCTTGATTTCGCCTCCAATCAGCGGGGAGATAAGAGCCCTCGGCACAAGTGTGCGGGCAGTTTGGCAGCTGGGGCTGCCGATTTAATAGGTGAATTTACAGGGACAACACTTGAAAATCCCCTGGCTAGTGAACCATTAAGGTGAGCCCTGCCTTCCGCGCCCGCGTCCCTCCCTGCGCCGCTCTCCCGTTGCTGGGTGCTAAAGCAAACCCCGGCTCTGTTTACCGAGTCTACTATTACAATACGGCTACCAAATATTTGCCAGCCGTCAGCTCCCGCTCCGCTATAAATACTTCAGACCCAGGTGGAGGGCCGGGCAGGGGGAGCGGCGCGGGAGCCTATGCATGGCCGGGCGGCAGCGCCAAGGTGAGTGTGAGCCGCGGCCCCGGAGATGCCCTCCTGCACCAGGGTGTTTCCCAGGCTGAGGGTGGCAGAGGGGCAGCCTGGTTCTGCCACTGGGGTGGCCCTGCTCCCCTCTCCCCACAGCCCCTCGGGTGTCTGAGCACCCCACAGCCCACCCTGGGGCAGCACCAGGGGTCCCGTGGTGGGGACAGCACAAAGAGGGATGCACAGTGACCCCAGGGAAGGCAAGGACAACCTTTTATGATGGGTGCAGGTCCCAGTACCGTGTTTGTGTGGCTGGGGCAGGACTGGTCTGCAGGATTTGAGCCCTGCCCCAAAACTCTCTCAGGGCTGGGGTGGTGGCAGTCCCAGGTGGGTGACCAGGGGTGCCCTGCAGCAAGGTGGGGCTGGGGGCCCCTCGGCACAGGGGGCGTGAACTACAGAGGGGCCTCATCCAGCTTAGCAAGACCCAGCCATGGCTGGAGCCCTCCAGGGTGGTGAGGGAGGGTGGTGAGTTCACCACTTCACAGGGCATTGTGTGAGCAGGACATGGGGCTCAGTGTCCCTGGTACTCAGCCTGGCATGGCAGGGTGGGTGCTGAGCCCAGGATAGTGGCATGGGTGCTGAGCTGAGCTCCATTCACCTCCATGCACATCCCTGGAGTGAAGGGGAACATTCCACTGCCCCACAGCTCTGAGGGATGTCCCCACTGCCCCATGGCTCAGGGCAACCTCCCCACTGCCCTACATCCCATGACTTTGTGGGAACACCCCTGCTGCCCCATATGCTGTGAGGTTCCCATTGTCCCACATCCCAAGGATTCACATGGACATCCCCCCTGCCCCACACCCCAAGGCTTGATGGGGACATCTCTGTTGCCTGATGTCCCAAGGTTCAATTAGGATATCCCCACTGCCCCATGTCCCACGTGGCTTGGGGAGGGGTGGCATCCCTCCTGCCTCGTATCCCAGCCTTGTTGGGGACATCCCTGCTGCCTGCCCAGTGGGGATGTCCCTGCTGCTCCATGTCCCAAGGGGAACATCTCCACTCCCTTGTATATCCCATGGCTTGGTGGGGACATCCCCAATGCCCCACATCCCATTGTTCTTGCAAGGGACATCCCCACTGCCCAGCCAGCCCCAACCACACAGTCCCCCTGCCACCTCAATGCTGCAGGGCAGCGGGTCGGGGAGGGTGCCCTGGTGTGTCACCCTGACCCTGCTGTCCCTGCCCGCAGGGTGAGTCTGGGTCCCGGGGTGCCCCCGAGCACCGACATGGCTGCGGGCGTCATCCAGCCCCTGGCCGAGCTGCGCCTGCCCTCGCCCTTCCCACACAGCCTCCTGCTGCCCACGCACCCCAAGCCCGACTTCCACGACCTCTCCGAGGAGGAGGAGGAGGAAGAAGAGGAGGAAGAGGAGGAGGAGGAAGCGGAGGCAGCGGAGGAGAGCGCGAGGCCAGAGCCGGCCGCCCCCAGCACTGCCGAGACCACCCTGCGGCTCCTCAAGTTCTCGGAGCTCATCAGCTGTGACATCCAGCGGTACTTCGGGCGGCGGGGCCGGGACGAGGCCACCGACCCGCTGCCCTCCATGCCCAAGGACTGCGGCTCGCCCGAGGCTCCGCGGGGCAGCGCGGGGGCCGCGCACCGGCTGGGCCCGCTGGCCGAGCTCTTCGAGTACGGCGTGCACCGCTGCCTGTCCCCGCGGGCGGCCGGCGGCCGGACACAGCGGCTGGAGAGGAAGTATGGCCACATCACCCCCATGCACCGCAGGAAGCTGCCGCCCTCCTTCTGGAAGGAGCCGGGCCCCGCCGGCCTCCTCCACGCCGGCACCCCCGACTTCAGCGACCTCCTGGCCAACTGGACGGTGGAGCCGGGGCCGGAGCTGGCTCGGCCAGGGATGGAGGCTGAGCCCTTTGCTGGGCTCTGACCCCACCGTGGCCTCAGGGGCCCCCGGTCCCGCCACGTGCCGCCCGGTTAATGATAAATCTGGTGGCCCCAGTGCCAGCACCGGGGCACCTGGAGCTGCAGGGCTGGAGCTGGTGATGGGACGAGCGAATAAATGACTCCCGCCAGGCGCCAGCACGTGTGGTGTCCTTCGCCACCCGCCACCGCGGTGTCCCCACTGCCAGGGACAAAGGGCCGTGGCTCGGCGTGGCCCTCGGGGGCAGCGGGGAGCGCGGTGCCGGCAGGAGCCAGCAGCCCGTGTTTACTCTGCGGCACAAGCCGGTGGATCCCATTCCTTATCTCGGCCGCGCCGGGGCAAAGGGCAGCGTGGGGCCTCGTAAAGCACCCAGGGCTGCCAGCACCCCGTGGGGACCCATCACCCCCTCGGGGACCCCCATGGTTCCCCTGCCCCACGGCACAGCCAGGGATCCGGAGCCACGTGGGAAAGCAGAGCTGGTCCTTCCCCACGGCCCCACACCAGACCTGGCTGTTACCAGGGCCCAGCCCAGGCATCCCCTGCTTTGTGGTGGCTCTTTGTTGGCCTTGAAAGGGGAAAACACCCGGGAAGAAGGGGCAGCCAGCCCCTGCCTTGAGCACTCCAGTCCTGCTGGGGGGCAGCCCCCAGTATGCAGCCTGCCCCCAGCTTGTGCCACCTCCCAGTAGCAGCAGTGGGGACAGGGCTCAGCTGAGCCCCAAGGAGACACCAAGCCTGGGCAGTGGCCTCAGAGGAAGAAGGGAAGCAAGAGACAGGCAGCACCACAATAAAAGTACAAACAGACTTTATTTCAGCACAGATCCCACAGTTGAAAGCCCCTCCAGACACCAGGCTGCCCTGCCCGAGTGGGGAGGGTGCAGTCTCAGGGTAGGGGGCAATGCCAAGGAGAAGAGGAAGGATGGGAGGATTGAGGTGTCAGGGCTGGAGACCTCCTCATCACCCTGGGGAATGCAGGCTTTGCTCCCAACCCCTAGAAAGATCCAGGGCTGGTGCTGAGATTTGGGGTGCCTGACAGGGCTCAGGCTGCAGGAAAGGGCCAGAACACACCCCAGGAGTGACTCTGGACCCCAGTGTGGGAGGAGGGGAGCAGCAATGGTGGCAGGAGCGGCAGAGGGGCACAGGCTGCAGGACCAACAAAGGCCCAGGGCAGGCAGCTCTCACCTCCCCATCCCTACCCCAAGCCCCAGAGGTGTCTTCCCACAGCTGGGTTGGGGTCAGAGTGGCTGAGGGAGCCAAGAAAGAGCCAGAGGCAGCAGCTGCAGAACCACGGGAGCCCTTTTATTGCACAGCCAAGCAGGGCATAGCCCTACTCCAGACTGAGGGCAAGGGAGGCAAGAACCTACCCCAGAGCTCAGTCTGACCCAGCCAGCACAGGGCAGGGGAGAATGGGGCCCTGGGGGAACAAGGGAGCCCCATCATGTCCCCTTTGCTCCCCTCCCAGGCCCTGAAGCCAGGGCCAGGTACCAGACAGTCTGGGCTGGGTGGATGAGACAACAGAGGCCACACGGCATGGCACGACAGAGGACTATGCCCAACTCAGCAGGGCGGTTCTGCTGCCCTGGAACACTCCAGCCTTCACCCAACCCTCAAGGAGAGCCTATCCCAGGAGCTAACAGAGCCAAGGATGCATTTTGATCCCTCGGGGAAGCAGAGGAAGGGGTGAGGAGGCAGCAGACGTGGGAAGGCAGCAACGGGCAGGAGAGCCAGGGCAGCACGGCCATGCCAGTGCTCCGGGCACTGCCTGCACAGCCTGGCCCAGTCCTCCCCCCACCTCCTGCAAAAGGGGGTCCTCAGCTCCGAGGGGCCAGGACATGTCTCTGCTGGGCAGCACTGCATCATGTCTGTGCCAGCGAGAGCTCCTCCAGGCCCTCCTTCCCCAGCCGGTACCTGGCGAGGTCCTTGCGGGTCACCATTCCCACCACCTGCCAGGAAAGGGACAGGGCATGGCCTGGTGTGGGCACAGAGAGAGCCTGGGGACAAGGGCAGCGTGTCCCTGTCCCCCTGAAGAGCTCAGGCAGCACTGACACAGCGAGCAGGGACTCACCTCGTTGCGATTGTCCACGACCACCAAGTGCCGCAGTCCCAGGGCTCGAAAGAGCTTGAACACCCGTGGCAGAGATGCCTCCTGCAGGGCAGAGCAGGGCTGTGGGGGCTGCAGCACCCCCAGGCAGCACCCACCACCCAGCCAGGACCCCCGAGGTGCCACACACAGGGGTCCTGGCCATTACCTGGGGCACAGTGTAGGGAGAGGGGTTCATGAACTCGCTGAGGTCGATCATGCACTCGCGCTCGTCCTGGGAGACGTGGATGGACTGGATGGGGGGGAAGCGGGGGTAGGCATCCCGAAAATCCTTCAGCTTCAGCCGCCGCTGCACCAGGCTCAGGTTGGCCCTCTCCACAAACACCTTGGGAGGAAAGAGACCGTCAGGGACTGTCCTGCAGAGCTCACGGGCACCAAGACAAGGAGACAGGGAGGGAAGAGGGCAGGAGCATGGGGTAAATGGACCATCTGCAGCAGCACAGCCTGCCTCCCACGCCCTCGGGAGTTTGTGAGCCCAGTGGGGTGCAGGATGATGCTGCAGTAACCCCAGCAGGGCATGGCAGTCCCCACCATCTCCTTGGGTGAGCTGAGGGAGGTGACAAGGACCCTTCCACTGACTCCTCTCAAGCAAGGCAGGACACAAGGGGCCTGAGGCAGCAGCGAGACAGGAAAAGCAGGGCCCAGACATGACCCAAACAGCCTCCACAGAGCATCACCCACCTTGTGCTTCAGCAGGACGATGAGCTGGGAACGCAGGATCAGACCCCGCAGTCCGGCCACCTGCAACAAAGCACTGTGGGTGAGATGGGCTGGGAAGGTGAGGGTCCCACACTGCCCCTTGTGTGGCCACCCTGCAGCTGTGTCCCCTCCCAGGGGGCACCCAGCCCACCTGTGTGGTGTCAGGGTTGCTCTCCACCACGGGGAAGCCGTTGTGGTTGGAGGAGGTGTCACTGAGGATGTCCACGACTGTGCCCACCCGCTCGATCCTCCGCAGGCAGGTGACAGGAGTGCTCATGACCTCCCTGCAGGGAAGGCTCCAGGTGAAACCCAGCCCCAGGGCAGCACAGAGAGAATCACAGAATGGTTGGGGTTGGAAGGGACCTTAAAGATCATCTCATTCCACTCCCTTGCCACGGGCAGGGACACCTTCCACTAGCCCAGGTTGCTCCAAGCCCCGTCCAACCTGGCCTTGGACACTTCCAGGGATGGGGCAACCACAGCTTCTCTGGGCAACCTGTGCCAGGGCCTGCCCACCCTTACACCCTAAATATCCCCCCAAAACACACTCATCCTCACTGCTGATGCCTCCTCTGTACCTAAAACCTGCCAGGGAGAGGAGAAGGAATGCACTGCAGGCCACATGCCTGCTGGGGAAGGAGCTGGGCTGGTGGCACCAGGGGAGAGCAGGCTCCCAGGACTGAAGTACCACCACCTCCATTCCCAGCTCAGGCCAACAGAGTGGTCCAAAAGCTGCTGCCACAGGAGTGACAAGTGTCCTCCATTCCACATACCTGGCCGTGAGGGAGTGGGATGTCACTGGGGCCTCCCAGTGCAGGAAGGGGACGCTCTGCAGCTGGATGTGCATGTCGTAGAGCCCCTGCAATGAGAGCCAAGTCATCAGGAGAAGCCTGGTGAGATGCCAAGGAGCACAGCCAGGCAGCAGCTCATCCCTCAGAGCAAGCACATGCCTGTCCTGGCCCACCATGGGCCTCCCCAGCACCACCAAACCTGACCCACAGCCACATCCCGTGAGGACACCAGCTCTTACCTCCACAAAATAGTCTCCTACAATCTTTGCAGTCATCAGCACCAGCATGATGGGGAAGCCATAGGTGACATTGCCTGTTGCCTCCATCATGATGACGGTGAGGCTCAGTGTCATCCGCACTATCCCACCTGCCAGAGGCACCCAGAGGGGTCAAGGGTTTAGGTGGACAGGCAGAGTGAGGGGACAGCAGAACACCTGAGGCCCCTCAATCTCACAATCAGGGGTGCCTTGAATGAGCCCAGCCCTCAGTGGTGCCTCAGCATGGCCTGTGCTTGGCAGGGGCATTAGGAAGTTGACAGTCAGGCTGGGTTTCAGCTGGGGAAGAAGCTGTACCAGGGAAGCAGGGATTGCTTTTACCCATGCCACCTTCACCCCAGCCAAGACAATGCCATGGGGAACTCACCCAGCTGTGCAGCAGCTCCCATCAGGGCGTACTTCCCAGGATCAGCCCAGATCTGAGCACAGGAGAGAGAAGGAGGTGTCACACGCTGACTCCAGGGCATCCTGACACAGTGAGCAGAGCCCTGGCCCTCAAAACCCCCCTCCGAAGTGGAGAGAGGTGCCTGAGGCTGCCTGCACAGCCCAGCTGCTGGCAGGGCTCCACTGGGATGCAGGAAGGCCCAGACCCAGCTCATGGGTGCCATAGCTCATGCCCCTCAAACCCCTTCCAACCCAGGACTCACCGAGCCCTTGGTCAGGTAGGACAGGGAGATACCAAAGAGCCTCCCCCAGGCTGCACCGATGAGCAGGGAGGGGATGAAGACCCCTGCAGACACTGTCAGGCCGTAGGTCCAGCAGGCCAGGAAGAAATACATCAGTGTGAACATGCCCAGAGTCATGGGGTTGTAGGAACCTGGAGTGGGCACAGAATGGAGAGTCAATGCTGGCCCTGCAGCCCTGAGAACCCTGCAATGGGCTGTGGCCACGGGAGAACACACAGAGCAGCCTAGTGGCACATTCCCAGCAGCAAGAGCCCCTCTCCCTTGGCTGCACCTTCCACCCTGGCACCATGAGCCTTTCAAACCGGCTCTTCAGGTTATTTCTGTTCCCTCCAGGGCCCCACCACCCAGCTGTGGCCATCCCATTCCTCCCTCTCAAGATCTGTGATGAACCATCCCCTTCCAGCCTCCCACAAGGCAGCTGGACAAACTTCAAAACCCTGAGGGACCACCAGTGCTGGAGGATGAGGTCAGGAGGACAGAGATCCTACTGCCAGCTCTGGGATCAACTCTGCAGAGCAGGTCCTGCAAACCCCTCCCATCCTGCAGCTCCCACGGCTGCTCCAGCCAGTCCCAAGCTGCCCCATGGAACGGGCTGTGCCATCACAGCGAGACCCTGCTGACCCCACAACTTGGCCAGCTGCTATTTTAGGATTGCTGAGCAGCTCAGTCTAGTTTAAACAAGCACTTTGCAACCCCTCCTTCACAGAGAAGTCAACAAACTGAAGCCCTGAGCCAGGGAGGACCCAGCACTGCAGGGAGCAGCCCCAAAACACAGGATGGTCATCTCTTGGCTTCAGGTGGCCAAACTGCACCCTCTGGGCTGAGGATCTCTCTGCCCCCTGCTCATGTCCAGCTGGGCACAGAACTCAGAGCAGCAGGCAGAGGGCACACTGTGGTTACATCAGGTCCAAGGGAAATGGAGCTGAAACCTGGGAACCAAACTGCATTGCTCAAGCAAATCCAAACCCCAAGATCCACCTCCGCAACCTGCCCAGAAGGTAAAGTCGTTCCAGGGCAAGAGGCCCTGCTAATTAAGAAAACAGCCAGGAACATTCCCACAACAGACTTCAGACAGCGAGAGAGGGTCAGACGTGCTCCCAGGCAACTCAGAAGCAACAGCCTGCAAACATGCACAAACAAAACCAGGGCCTTGCCCACAGTCTCTTGAAGCCACAGCCTGTCGGCCAAATTCGTAGGTGGCACCAGGAGTGGCATCCACCCCTCTTCCTTCCATTGCTGCAGCAAAGGAGCAGGCAGAGTGTTTTGGGAAGCCCTCCTGGGGGCTGTGCTGATCACCCTCTGCCTCATCCAAGGAGTGGCCAGGGAACAGGTCAGCCACCTTGCACAAACCCAGTCCCCCTCTGCTCACATTGCAGGACTCCCTTGCCATGTGCACTGACCTGGAGGGTCATGGAAGAGGTTGACAACGCTCTTCTCAGGTGTGTTGAAGAAGGCAGTGGCCATGGAGTTGTACTCTCCATCAGCACAGAAAAGCTGCAAAGGCAAGGTAAGGAGGAGTTAGAAGTGGCAGATTCACGCTGCCCTGCACAGGGAAGGCTGCTCAGGGGAACGTGTGCCAGCAAGGACACCTACACCACAACACCTACACACCATCCTTGGGTCTCCAGCTCTGCCTGCAGGAGAGTGTCATCTGCAAGGTCCAGTACCCCAAAACCCAGCAGGGTCTTGTCTCCCTGCTCAGCCCAGGCTCAGGGTGCCCCCAACCCTGGATGCTGTTCTCCAGCATGTCCTACCTGCAGGGGATATGCCACGGAGCTCCCCTGGATGGGCTGGCAATCTCTTGAGCAGTAAATCATGACAAACCCTACAGTGGCTGTCACTGCTGCCACCAGCATGGCCTCGACCACCTGGAGGCAGGGCCGGTGGATGTACCTGTGAAGGGGACAGGAATGAGGGTGGCACCTGTGGGTGTGGGCAGGATCATCCACAGCCTGCCTTGGCATGTCACATCAGGCACACAGACAGGCTCTGCTCCCTTCCCAGACCCTGCCAGGCTGTCCTGGGGTTTGGAAAGCTGGTGACAGGTATTGGCTGTACCAGACTGGGCATGGGTGTTGGATCCCACCCAAATCCTGCCCTGCTCCTGTGCTTCAAGGGAGCACAGAAGGCACCAGCCAAGCCACGTCAATCCCCTTCATTACCTGTGAGCTCTTACCTGATCCGAAACATCGTCAACCAGTAATTGAGGGCATTAAACAGGGCCCCGAGGATCCCACCTGCAAATGTGAAAGATGAAAAGCTCAGCACACAGGGCCCAGGCTGCCCACAACACAAGGAACCCGTGAAGATCATCAACAACCCACCCAGCTTACTGCCAGCCCTGGGACATGCAGACTGTGTCCCTGCAGACAGCCAGGACCTGCCACCAAGAGGAGCCTGGCACCAGCAGCGGGCTGGCTGGGGACCAGTGTCACAGCACTGGCACCAGGCAGGTGAGGGACAGGCCAGCTCCATGGGCATAAGGGGTTGCCCATGACTGCAGTGCACTGACCTCACTCAAGATGGGTTAAAGGGGCTTGACTTTACTACCAGAGTTGGGCCAGGATCCAGCTCTCACCCCCGCATAAGCCCCACAAGCAGCTTCTGCTCCAGAATTTAATGGATTCCCCATTCTCCCCAGAAAACTGGATGCCAAAGCTTTTTAGACCCAGACAGAGAGAAGAGGAAATTATTCAGACAAATCAAATTGAAAGAGCAGCACTGTCTTACCAACCACTCCCATAAAGATGAAGATAGGAATTTCCTGGATGGTGTATCCCATTTTCTGCAAGCAAGAAAGAAGCATGTTTCAGATCTCCTGGCCCATCTGCAGCCCCACACCCAGTCACTGACTGCTGGGACAGCACAAATCTGTGCCAGCAAGTGGCTTCCAGAGCTGCCCCAAAGTCTCCCCTGGACACCCCACAGCCCCCAGACCCAGCAGTAGCTGCAGAAACTCCTCCTGCTGGGGCTGGGATCTGGCCAGACTCCTCAGCCTGCCAGGGCAGAGCCCTGGGTGATGTTTTAGACAAAGTGATGGCCCCAAGCTGCCATGGGCTGTTTGCAACCCCCCCAGCAGAGCCCTGCATGGGGAACACCTTTGCCATACCTCGCTATCAAACCTGCCAAAGTTGATGAGCCCAGGGCTAGAGAGATCCCAGGCATTGCCGTGGTAAACACTCAGGACAGAGTTCAGGGTGAACGTGGAGATCATGGAGGCAAAGAACTGCAACAAGATACAGCCCAGAGTCACTGCCAGATGCCCTCAGCCCCACTCCCTCACCATGTGCCCCTCACACTACCCCAAACCATCCCCAAGGCCCTTGGGTAGGGCTTGGTGCCCATGATATGGTGGGGACAAGAGGTCACATTTCCCATGGAAGCACTTTGGGCAGCTTATGCTGACCAGGGGCTCACTCCTTTTGCCTCTCTGGTGCCCGGGGGCTCAGCCCAAGGCAGCTCCCTTGGGAAAGAACTGGCAGCAAGATGGAGTTCAGCCAGGTCCAAATTCATCCCCTGAGGATCAGGACACAGAAGGGGAGCTGGGATGCTGTTCCCTGGGAGTGATACACACGGCTGCCTTGCTGGGGCAGGGATGTCAGAAGGCCTGGGGCTGCAGGGCACTGGGAAAAGGCAATGCCCCAAACCAGAGCCAGCAGCCCCCCGTTGCTTCCCAGCACTTACAATTCTCCAAGTCAGGAACTGGTTCCAGAAGGAGGCTCCTTCCTCCAAGCTGAACAGGACACCCCCTGAAAGTACAAGACACAACACCTTCAGAAGGGGCACGTGCCACCCTTGGCTCACAGCACCTGCCAAGGCACCCGAATTCACCCCATCCCGTGTGCCCCACACTGCCCAGGCTTCCCAGGCTCCAGAAAAGCCACAGGCAAGCCCACCAAGCCAACAATGATGTATTAATCACAGTGAAGCCCCACATTGCGTTCCTCCATCCCAGGAAGGTAACATTTGGGATCCAAAATCCCCTCCTCGCTTCCCAAGACCTGTGTGGCACAGCAGGAAAATCTGGAGTGGGACCAGGCACCTTGCAAAAGGGCTCCTGGCAGTGCTTTAGGCAGATCCCAGCAGCTGCCTGCAAGTAAGTGGGGGCAACAACCCGAGGAAATCCATGCCCTGGCACTGCTCAGTGCCAGAGAGCCAAGACACATACCCACAGGGGCACCAAAGGCAGCTGAGACACCGGCAGCAGCTCCAGCCGAGACAAAGTCCCTCTTTTCCGTGTCCCTGCGGAAGTACTCGAAGATCTGAAACACCAGAGCAAAGGCAGGTCAAGGGCTGGGCACAGGCATGAGTTTAGGGGAGACACAGGGTATGCCTTGTATGATGCCAAGCCACCAGCATGACCCTGAGGAACAGCCTGGTCTGGCATGGGAGGGGCACCTGCAGCACAACCCCTCAAACTGCAACACCAACCTTGAAGTCTCGCTTCAAAGACGTGGATCTTCCCTGGGAGATCCCAGCAGCAATCACAGATCCAGAGTGAATCATGGGTCCTTCCTACAGGCCAGAGAACAGCCACATTGGAAAAGGAAGAACAGGGATGGGTGGATGTTGCTCACCAGCTCACAGCCCTGAAGCTGGACAGGAGGATTTCCCACGGGGAAATGTAGACCTTGACATTTTCCCTCTTCCCATCCATGGAAGTGTTCAAGGTCAGGTTGGAGAGGGTGAGCAACTTGGTCTTGTGGAAGGGGCCCTGCCCATGGCAGGGGGACTGGAAGGAGATGGTCTTTAAGGTCCCTTCTAACCTAAATCACTCTGATTTTGAGTAAAATTCATTCTAGCCAGTGGCTCCCATGGCCACCTCCTGTTCTCCTCAGTTGAGGAGGGCAGGTGTTTCCCTTGCCTGCCTCCAATCCCACAAGCCAGAAAGGTCCCAATGGAGCACCCAAGTTTGCCCCATCTAATATTTGCAAGGACAGCCACCAATGCACACAAGCTGCTACTCTCCTGCCCTCAGCTGAGCCACACACAGGGTGGCATGGTGGCACCACGCTCCCCAGGGGCTCCCCAATACTGGCCACACCAGTCACCTTGGCCAGCAGATACCAGGGAATACACTGGGAAGTCATTACAGGGCCCCCAGTGCCCTGTCCCCAGCTCAGTGACAGGTATGTGGGTACCACCACATGTCAGAGAGCACTTGGTGCACATCACCTTCCCAACAGCCAGCCCACCGACCACCGACAGGATGACCCCGCAGACTTTGATCACCAGGGTCTGCAAAACAGAGACAGACACAGCTTATCACAGGAGTGGCACAAGGGACAAAACCCCAGCAGCCACAGGGGACACAGACCAGCCCTGTGGCAGGAACAAGCAACCCCAGGCAACTTGTGATTCTCAGCCCCTCATTGTGGCAAATGAGGTTGGTCCATTTTCTTCTTGGCCAGAGCAAAAATTACCCACAGCTGCTCTTCCCAGAACTAGATGCTGATCCCAGGGTGGGAGGTTTAACCCCTTGGCACTGGGGAGAACATCCACAGAGCCAGGAGAATGTGCCAGCTCCTCCTCTGCCACATGGGCAGGCACCACCACCCCATGGGGACATGACATGCCCAGGCCATCCCACCACCTCCCACTTCTTACCTTGAGGCGGACAACATGTGGAATCTTCACCCCGTTGAGATAGCACTTGATCTGGGGAATGCCACTGCCAGCTGCCACAGGCTGTGGGGAGCAGGGAGAGTCAGTGGCTGCCACATACAGGATGGGGACACACGCTGGCCACCCACCCTACCCTGCCTCTCAGTACAAGGCACACCCAGCACACCCTTAGGGAGACTTAACATGAGATCAAAGCTTATCCACAGGCTCTGGAGATGGGTTTGAGGGAGGGACCCACTTCCTAAGGGCAAATGCCCCAGGGAGAAGGAGCTGGCTGGGTTCTTGGGGATGCTCAGCTGTTCCCCTACTGTGTCACAGCCAGAAGCCTGTGCTGCAGAAGGCTCACATCTGGTGGCCATGGAGGACAAGGACAAAGCCACAAGGAAGACACTGAGGATTAGATTGATCCAGTCTGTAGTTTGTCCTCCAGAGTGTGTCCCCAAGGCACCCAGCCAGACTGGTCTCTGTCAGGGTTCATGCACACCTGCACAGCTGAGCTGGGGCCACGGCTTGGGAGAGCTGCACCCACACCCAAGGCTGGAGCACACCCTCTGCCCCCAGGCTGCCAGCAAAGGGCAGCACGTCCCAGCAGTCTGACAGCCCCAGAGAAACTCGACAGCACAGCTGGAGCCAACACCAAAGAACTGGTGCTGCCAGGAGCCAATGTGGCAGAAACACACTTGCTCTTACATAAAGTTGCATGTTTTCTGAGAACACGATCCTGCTTCGCCCATTTAAAGAACCCAGAGCAGTTCCAAACTCTTACCTCTATGAAAGCAACGATCACAGAGCCCACCATCACCACGCTGGCGTTCAGGGTGGCCCAGAGCAACAGGGAGAAAGACAGGCCCCCTTTGGCTGTGAACTTGTCAATGTCTGGGGCAGCAGCTCAAGGAAAGCCCAGCGTTGCTTGGGTACCCTCCCTCCCACCACATCATATCACAGAATGGTTTGGGTTGGAAGGGACCTTAAAGATCACCTGGTTCCAACCCCCTGCCACGGGCAAGGATGCCATTCACCAGATCAGATTGCTCAGCACTCCTGTGTACTTGGGGCAGCCAGGGGGGTTGCAAGAAGCCTCCTCTGTTAGGACAGTGCCCAGCCACAGCTCAGCCCCGCAGCACCTTGGGCAGCAGGGTCTGTGCCACCAACTCCAGGCGAGGAATCACTGCCCTCTTCCCCACAACCCCCTCTCATGGCTTCCAGGAGCAGAGACCCCACTGTCCCACGAGGATACTGTCCTTCACCACGCGGTACTTGAGCCCAGCCAGGTTCTCCACCACGATGTCGATGAAGCAGGCGACGAGGCCGGTGAGGATTCCGATCATGGCACAGATCACCCAGCGCTTGATCTCCACTGTCCGGAAAGCCTGAGGGGTAAACAGTGGTCAGACCCTGCTGCCAGCCAGCCCAGCCCAGCCCCTGCCAGCACTGGGGGGACTCCAACCCACCTGGCACCTTCCCCAGCACAGCCCCAAGCCTCGGCAGCTCTGAGGAGAGCCAGGGAGCACTAATGCTGGCTGAGCCAGTGAAGCCAGTGCCCTTGTCCCTCTGTGGGGTCCCTAAGGTGCTTTTACAGCTTGCCTGCCTGCATTAGGCCACTCATGTTGGGACTCTTGCTGCCCCCAGGGCAGATGCTTCACATGACTCCCAAAGTCCCTCTGCTCAGGGACCTGCCCCATGCCACCATATGGACCCAGATTAGCTCCCATTCCAACCATCCCATGCTGGATTCTTGCTGCTGAGATTTTATGGCTTGTCACAAGCTGGTCAGTGTCTATAAACCCCTCCCAGCTCACACACAGCTTTGAGCATCACCTCCCCTGGCATGGAGAAACCCCCCAGCACTGGCAGGGGGTACAGCCTCCCTGGGCCAGCCCAGCTGCAGGGACAGTGGGCAGGAGGGTCAGAGCAAGACTCACCGCGTGGTTTATCCTCCTCTCCTCCTCCAGGAATAGTTGGTTTTCGCTGTTGTCATAGTCCAAGCTCTAGTTCAGGAAAGGGAGATGCTGTTACCACCTACTGCAGGGGAGGAGAACCCCCCTACTGCCCTCAGCCCCTCATGCTGCTCCTCCATACTCCTCTATGATTTTCCTCCCTCGATTGCACTCCTTCCCCACTGAAACCCCCCCAAGTGGGCAGCCATGAGCCCCTGCCACTCATACCTCACCTGCTGCATCCCAGAGACGAGGGGAGATGGGCACTTACTTCATATTTGAGTGACAGGAGCTTCTCATTGTGGGGGATCTCGTTGGGACGCTGCCGAGGGAGCTCTGTCTCCTGTGGGATGTGATGCACATGATAGAACAGTCAGGTCTGAGTCCAACGCCCCCCATGCTGTGCAACTGCTGGTTTAACTTGTTTTCATGCTCAGGGAGGACTATAGGTGCTAGCTGGCTGGCAGGCTGGGATCTGGGATGATTTTCCACCAGTTGGTGGATGTGTGGGATTTAATGCAGCTGGACCAGCTGTCAGGTGTGCCCCCTCACCAAGCACCTCTCCATCCCTGGGCAGGATGTCTCCCCAGGAGCAGGTAGAGGGTTTGCCCAAAGATACTGACCCAGCACTGCCTCTGAGCAGCTCCATGCTTGGAGTGGAGAGGGCAACCTTTGCAACTTTTCACCTCAGCAGGAAATTCCTTTGGCCAAAGGCAAGGAGCTATTTCAAGCAGATCCATGTTTTTGGGCAGAAATCAAGTTCTCTTTCCCAAACCCCTCTCACCATGCAAGCTGTTCCCAGCTCTGAATTAGAGCATTTACAGAGGATGCCAGAGGGGCTGCCAGGGCTGCAGCAGCTGCCCATGCCACAAAGGTCACCTAGCCCAGGAACAAGCAGGATGTGAGGGGGGAACAACAGCAGCCCTAAGTGGAAGAAGGGAAGGGGTCTCAGTACCAGTGGACCCTCTCTGTGGCACTCACCAGCTCATGGATGTCCTCGTTGAGGTCCACATTGCTCAGCTGCCCGATGCGCAGGAAGGAGGAAGGAGTGAGCTGAGGACAGAAGGGAAAATGAGGTAAATTCCTGAATGCACTGCAAGTCTCAGCAGGAAGAAGCAGCAGGCTTGCAAGATGCTCGTGCTCTCCCTCCCTTGCTGAGCTCTGCCTGTCTGCCAACCACCAGAGCCCCCCAAAATCTGCACCCTGCTCTTGGAGGACGCATCAAGGAGGTCGGATCCACCATCCCAGAGGGAGCCAGAGCTAACAGCAGCCTGCTGGGATTTGGGCACGCTGCTCCAACCCATCAGCCAGCTCACCTGGGGAAGGTGCCAGCCAGCAGTGGCTCATTCAGAGCTGGCCACCGAGCGTGGTGCCCAGCGTGGGCAGCAAACCTGTGCTGTGCAGCACGTTCCACGCTGCCCTGGGGCTGGGGAGGGTCACAGCCTCGGGACTCCACAGCCACAAGCCCAGCCAGCAGTGAGGGATGGCTGAGGGCACATCTGGCTCTGCCATCTGCTCCACAGCAGTGGGTCCCAGCCAGGGAGATGAGCACACCAGCATGATGAGCACACCAGTGTGTTTGTCAACCTTAGAGCAGCCGGGAGCAGAGTGACAGCCAGGCTGGCTGCCAGCCAGCAGACAAGAGAGGAAGTGGGTACAGCCTTGGGGACATGAGAGCCACTCTGAGTCGGCCCCAGCGTGATGGTGGGAAGGAGCATTTGCATCTTCCTCTGAAGAGTAGGTTCTCCTTTTACTGGTGACCACTCGGGCTTGTTACTGGCAGGGCAGTTACACAACATGGGAGTTTTTGGACTATTTGAGGCAACTCTGTCTCATGGTCAAGGTAGGCAGGGGCTCAGGCTGCAGCTGAGCCAGCTTCCAGCTGGGCAGTGCCACCAGGGGACCTGGAGGGAGCAGGCAGCTGCCATCCCTGCTCCCTGTGAAACACAGGGATGCTCTAGGATATGAGCAGCACTGTCACTGGGCCAGCCCAAACACCATTCCTCAGCATTGAGATCTTCCCCTCCAGAGCCTCACCCCTCCCCAGCAGCCAGATGAAAGGACTGGAAGGATGGCAAGCAAGAGCAGGACCCTGGCATGTTGGTGGCTCCCTGCTGGCAGGTCCCATATTGAGCCCCTGCTGCTTTAATCCCCACCCCAATCCCGCCTGGAACGTGCAGGTCAGAACAGTTGGGAGCTGTGCACGTCACTGCAGATGAAGAATATCCCTTTGTGTTTGCAGCCTGACCCATTTTCCCATTTCTCTGTCTGCTCCACATTCTCATTCGCTCCCTGACCTGCAGACAGGTTCTGCCCCAGCTTCTCAAACCCTCTTTGGTGCCTTTAGTCCCACCAGTCCGAGCCCAAAGTGTTTCATGAAGCTGTTTTCAGACACTGGTTTGGCAAGACCAGCCTGGGCTTTGGTTCTGGTCTATGATGGCTCCACAATCCCTGTGGAAAGGATCCAGGTGGATGCCTTTTCCTGGCAGTCAGAGCAGACCACTGTGGACTCCTACAACCAGGGAACACACAAAGCTGTCACCTTCCTGGATGGGAACTTCAGCAGAGTCACGAGCTGGAGGCAGGAACTGCCCCTTTCAGTGCCCAGCTGGTATCCAGCTGCTCTGGTGGCAGGCAGAGGTCCCGGCCAGGCCCTCTCCATCCTGGGGAGAGGGGAAGGACATGGTCCTCACTCTGAAACCTGGGAGGGACAAAGTTGAGACCTTGCAAAGGAACCCACCCCCACCTGGCCTCAGGAAGCACAAAGATTTGAGGTTCCTGTCAGATGCCACATGTCCAGGGCAAGATCACGGCAATGGGATGGAAAAGGTCACTCATGCCACGTTCCCTGTGTAGGCCTGGGCTCAGAGCTCAGACAGGATCAGCCCTTCATGGAAAATTCTCTTTCTGTTAGCCACGAGGGTCCACAGAAAGACCAAATGTGGCTGAACCAGTGACACCACACCACATCCCCCATTTCTCTCTGGAGCAAGCACCCAGGGCACAGCAGCTCAACTCCCGAGGGATGAAGCACCAGCAAGACCCAGATGAAAGGAAAGGTGCTGCAGTTCAACCTGAAGCTGAGCTTTTTGAGACAAGCAGTGTGTTTTTAACATGCTCTCTCCCCTGCCCTCTAAGTCCAGTCCTCTGGGATCTGCAAGCAGAGGGTTGGCTCCCATCTCGCCTGCCACAGGGATCACATGCCAGGAGGGCAGGAAAAGGCTATTTCCATCAGCATTCAACTTTGATAAGAAGAAAAGGAGGGATTTAGGCAGCTGGGAGCCAAGACAGAAGGTTATTTGTGCACGGCTCAAAAGATTCACTGAGTGATGCCCTCCTTGGATGTTTTCAAACTCAGCCAAGGCTGAGCCCGAGTACGTGTGATGTTGGTATGACTGTGGTACACAGATATCTCCACGTAACAACACACACTGCTGCCAAAACCCAGAGGACACGGATGGATTAACAGCTCTCCTGACCCAGGAGAGGCCCTGGGGCCAGCTGAGCCTCACTCCAACATCAGCACAGGAACAGTGACTGCACCCAGCCCGGCACTCACCCTGTTTGGGTGGTAAAGTTAATTCCTTACTGATTTTGAGCTCTGCAAAGGGATGCCTGGAGACTTGATCTGAACCAAAACCAGTTAACATCTGTGTTAATAGGACAGGGCTGCTCCTCAGAGGGACCTCACCAGGCTGCACAGAAGCCCCCAAAGTTCATCAGAAGCAAATACAAAGCCCTACACTTGACATGGATGAGTCCCAACGGTCAGAAAGCAGCTAGGTTGAACAAATCTTGCAGCAACCTGGCATGTGAGAGGAGTTGGTGGCAAAAATCTGCAGAGAAGGTGGTCAAACACCTCCTGTGTGGTGCATGACCATAACCAGAAGGTCTGAGGAAGGCTCCACCTGGCATCTGCAATAGCACACCTGGGACTTGGTGTTCACATTGGGCTCCCCAGGACAAGAAAGGCAGAGAGTCACAGGAGTGAGTCCAGCAAGACACTTAGGGGCTGGAGCATGTGGTGAGACAGACAAGGAGAAGCTGCTGCCAGCTCCAGACATCCAACAGGACATTACAGAGAGGGCAGAGCCAGACTTTCCTTGAAGCTTTGCATTGATGGGACAAGAAGCAGTGGATAAGGTGAAGTAATGTTCACCCTGTGGGTGGTGACACGCTGAACATGGGGCAGAGTAGATACCCAAATCGCCACTGGATGTGGCCCTGAGTGACCCAGCCTAAGGGATCTGGTCTTAGCAGGGGCTGGGCTAGAGACTTTGTGAGGTCCCTTCCCCCTTCATCATGCTGGCTGCTCCCTGCAGGACATCACCCACCCTCAGTGACCGCTGTGAAGAGACCCCCCATACAGTGCCCCTTGTCATAATCCCATGCTCAGTAACAAACTGGAACCACATGACTTTCTGTTATCGATGAGATAAAGCCACAGCAGGAGCCCACAGCTGTATTGCAGAACCTGTGGGAGGGAAGGAAGAGGATTTCCAGCCCTCAGGACCCCTTTGGCCCTGGCACGCTCTGCCAAGGAGCCCCTGGTACCAGCCTGGGTGTGTGACCAGCTCCAGGCTGTGTCACTGACACTGGAAACTGTCACCACCTACAGCAGGGAATGAGGGAGATGAACTGCAAGGCTCTTGAAATCCCCCTCCTCTGACACACAACCGCAGCTGAGACAGGCTCCAAACCAACTCAGCATCACCCCCAAAATGCTCCACAGCAGGAGAGAATGGGGCTCCTCACCTCCAGGCTCGTAACAGGGTACAAAGCATATGGACTCTCCCCGAGGTGCCACCACTTGGCTTCAGTTTTGCTTCCAGCCTCCCACTGCCACTCCAGGGCACAGCTGCTCCTTGACCCTCACCTGCACGAGCCTGGGAGATGCCTTTATTGCCATGGCCTTTGTCCAGGCACCTTGTCCCATGTGTCCCCTCTGCAGAGGAGCAGCACAAGGATAAAGCACTGCCACAGTCCCCAATAGTGTGAGCACCCAGCAAACTTCCTAAAACACCCCTCTGCTTGGAGAAGCTTCTGCAACCATTCCAGGGCAGTGGCTCTGCAGGGAGGTCACCTCCAGGCTCCTAACAGTGGAATAAACACAGAGGGGTTAAGAAGGATGAGCAGCCTGGTCCTCATGGTGATTCCTTGTTCCAGGCACCCTCTGGAGCAGCAGCGTTATACCAATCCCAAAATCAAGGCACTTCAGCACAAGTATCTTTGACGGCAGTGAAGAAGCAGCATTCTTAGTCAAAAAATGCCTAATGACAGTAATTTGGCTGCCCTTACTAAAATTGTCCACCCACTTTCCAGCCTGAGAACCAACACACATGGCTCGAGAACAGAAGACAGGGACAGCTCACAGAAGCGATGCTCAGATGTACAGGAAGACTCACTTCTTGATATGCTCAAGGGACTGAAAAGTCCTGGTGAGAGGATGAAGGCTTAGTCAGCTCTGGAACAGCACTCAACTGGCCCCAAAAGCAGAGCAGCCCCCAGGCACAGCCCTGTTGCACCCCCTCTATGGCCACAGGGGTGTTTATCCAGCCCCTCCTCACCTCCTGTCCAAAAGCAGCTCTCACAGCTGTCAGCTGGGGAGCTACAGACCCATGTTTCCTTTGCTGGCCTTAAGATCACTTTCATTTTCATTAAACAAGCATGTGAGAAAGGAAAGAAACTCCTCTGGAGACATTTTATTGTACTACCACAACCCAAGTTTAAATCTCCCCTGAGTTAGGCAGCTCCAGCCTGTCTTTGTTTCTCTGCCAAGAATGTCCTGCCTTCCCACTTCAATCCACAGCTCCTCAGCATCTGGGGCAAAGGGAGAAGCAGCTGCCCTACACTGAAATGCAACCCAGCCAGGTCAGTGCCACTGCCAGGGGTGGTTTGGAGCTCCAGCAAGGGATTCACTCTCCTCCTTTGCCAAGGAAAATGCCAAGTAGTTCCTTGCCACCAGCTGGGACCTGAGCTGCCCGTGCTGTGCAGGGACACAGTGATGATAAATCACATTGGCAGGGCTGGGTCTCCACCTCCAACTGTCCCTGCTGCAGAAGGGCTGAGGCATTTCTTCCAAGCCACACGGAAAACTCTTTCCTAACTGACCCACAGCCACGAGATCTGGTTAATCCCTATTTTAACACCCTTCAGACCCGCAGGAGTCCCCATGTGCTGTGAATATACAGGGTCCTGCTGTGCTGCCCAAGAGGATTACTTTTATTTTCATCCCAGAACAGTTGTCATGGCACAGGTGTCTCCTTCCAGCCACCCTTCCCTGCTCCCACAGCACCACAGGAGGCTCTTCCTGCCTAATGAGCCCTGCATTTCCCTCTAATTAGCCAGCTGTTGTGACTTGCCCAGGAGCAGGGCAGCACAGAATCGTGCTGGGCGAGACATCCCTGCTGCCAGCTGCCAAAAGCTGGCACTGCTCCTCCCTCTCTCCAAGCTCAAGTCTCCCAGAAAACACTTCACAGGAAATCCAAGGACGTCACCCGAAGACAGTCCCTCTCCCACCTGGGGCTGGCACAGAAGTGCTCCATGGACCCAGCCTGGCATCCTGCCCACACCACAGCCCAGAACTGCCTGTCCAGCCCCAGCTTTGCTCTGTAATGGGTGCCAAGTGCCTCGGGATTCTTCACTGGAGGACAGACTGCCAGGCAGGCTGCCCGAGTGGGGACACTGGAGAGAAGTTGTCCTCACTTAATTATCCAAAATTAATTTGCCAGAAAGTCCAGGCCACCCCTGGACTTGCTTTTTGTAACTCCACAAACCCTGTACAATGCTCTCCACCGCGCCAGTGTTAGGTGCTCTTGTGTCTGAGCCCAACCTGGGCAGCAGCAGCATGTCAGGCAATGGGCTCTCAAAGAATAATGGTGCTTTCAGCTGAAATTAATTTAAGAGAGACAAATTTTACACGGGCAGATAGAGATAGGACAAGGGGGAATGGCTTTAAAATAAAAGATGAGAGATTTAGATTAGATATTTGGAAGAAATCCTTTCCTGTGAGGGTGGGCAGGCCCTGGCACAGGGTGCCCAGAGAAGCTGT
>JAWWEW010000033.1:2590211-2644582 GCA_035583185.1 Anabacerthia variegaticeps | reverse complement strand
GCCGAGCCCCGACACCCCCACCCAGCCCCGGGGCGGCGAACGTGCTTAAACCCCGCAGAGGGCTTGACCCCACCGAGGGGTTAACCCAAAAGAGGGTGTAACCCCCCGGCCCCTCCGCCGCTCCGGGGGCGCCGCACACCGCCCGCCCCCCCGCTGGCCGTACCCACCTGCCGGGCCGCCCCGGGGCCGGTCCCGTTCAGCAGCGGGGTGGTCTCCCCCGCACGCCCGTCCTCGTCGTCGTCGCGGTCGCGGCCGGACCAGGACACCTTCTTGGCGACGTTGGCCATGCGGGGCGGCGGCGGCGGCGACACCGGCCCCGGCCCCGGCCCCGCCGCCCGCTCATGTGACCGCCCCCGCCGCGCCCACGTGACCGGCGCGCCGCCGGGACCGCCCCGCGGCACCATGGGAGATGTAGTTCCCCGAGCACAGCACCGGGGGGCGCTCGGGATGGGATGGGGCGGGGTGGGATGGGATGGCATGGCATGGCATGGCATGGCATGGCATGGCATGGCATGGCATGGCATGGGGAGGGATGGCATGATATGGGATGGGATGGCATGGGGCGGGATGGCATGGGATGGCATGGCGTGGCATGGCATGGCATGGGGCGGGATGGCATGGGACGGGATGGGCTAAGCTGAGCTGGGCTAGGATGGGTCGGGATGGGCTGGCATGGGACGGGATGGCATGGGGCGGGACCGGATGGCATGGGATGGGACGGGATGGCATGGCATGGGGCAGGACGGCATGGGGCGGGACGGGATGGCATGGAATGGGATGGGATGGCATGGGATGGCAAGGAGCGGGATGGGGCGGGATGGGATGGGAGGGGATGGGATGGGGCGGGATGGAATTGAATGGGACGGGATGGGGCGGGATGGGACGGGCTTATCTGGGCTGGGATGGGACGGGCCGGAGCCAAGGTGACGGCGGTCCGGGAGGTATGGGGCCGCCGCGAGGCTTTGCCCCACGCACACTCATTCGGCAGCACGGGACTCTGGGGACACGGGATTCTGGGGACACGGGGCTCCGGGAGCGGCCGGAGCCGGCGCTGCCCCAACTCTCCGGACACGGAATTCTGCAGGGCAGGTGTTTGGGAGGGTGTGTGTGCTTCGCCTGACCTGCCCCCCCGGCACCCCACAGCCCTGCCTCGCCGAGCAGCACGGGGGCACCGACGGCAGCGGTGTGTCACCGCGGCCCCTGCTGTCACTGCGGTCACGGGCTGTCCCGTGCTCCGCTGGCCCCGCTCTGACTCAGGAGCAGGGGACGAGCGACACGGGTGACCCACGCGTGACCCAACCCGGGCTCAGCTCCTGCCCCACTGCAGGTGGCACCGAGCGCCACAGGGAAGAGCAGGACGGGAATCAGTGAGGTTTCTCCGCTGTCCGGAGCATTTTAATGGGAAGGATGGGCTGTACATCTTCAGGCTGCGGTCCCCCCTCTGCCATCCTGGCTGCCGAGGCCCCTTTCCCTCTGCCCCACCTCCGGTGCTCTCGGCCCTGGAATGTCCTCCCTGATGGATGTCCCATCACTCCGGGAGGATGCAGGTCGTGCCGGCACCGTTCCTGCCGCCGGGCTCGTCATAGGCAGGGCTGATGGCAGGGACACGCCACCCTCCGCACCCCGCCCTGCAGGGAGGCATCGGCCAGCGTGAGGAGGGGGCCACGGGGCAGCCCCCGCCCCGTCGCCATCCTGGCCACCTCTCCGGGCAGGAGAGCCCGTCTCCAGAGAGCAAAGTCAGCCAGGTGACCCACGAAAGGTCCCGCAGTGCCGAAGTCCCTGCTGGGGTGGCCCTGCTCCCCTCCCAGCACCAGCGAGCCCCCGGGGCGGATTTCATAGCCCCGCTGGAAGCCGGAGCCGGCAGCCAGCAGTCTCCTGTCCACGTAGAAGCGGTACTGGCCCTGGCCGGAGGACCAGGTGAGGCACAAGTGGTGCCACTTGCCATCCAGGAGCGGCAGCGCCGGCAGCTCCCGAAATTGCCCGTCGCCCAGGATGAAGCGTGCGGAGCCGGGGGGATCCACACCGTGGCCAAGCACGGCCAGCTCGCTGAGCCCCTCCTGGGTGGAGTAGGAGAGCAGGGCACCGAGGCGAGGGGCTGCGCTGGCCAGCCAGGAGCAGAGGGACAGTGCCCGCAGCCCCCGGTGCGGCCCCAGCTCCAGGACGGCCCCGTGCTCGGCCGAGGTGTTGGGGAAGAGCAGGATGGCACCGGTGGGGCAGGCAGGGGAGGTGGGCACCGGGGGCAGGGGGCCGTACCTACCCTCTCCTGGCTGCTGGGGGGCTGGGGGCTGCTGCTGGGGGACCATGGTCACCCGTGCCGTGGCCTGGGGTCCTGGCGCTGCGTCACGAGGGGTCTCTGCATGTTCTGGGGGTGCTCCACCAGGCCTGGCATCAGCAGGCAGCCAGTGCCCTTCCTCCTGCCGGCGTTGCTGCCACCGCCTTGTCTTTGGGCGCCGGGGGATGGCGGTGCCGGGGACAGCCTGAACTGGTGGCTCCCGCTCCACGTGGCTGCCCCGGCTCCGGGCAGTGTCCGGCGGGCCGTGTGGCGTGGTGCCAGCCTCCACCATGGTGCTCAGGGCACCCACTGTCCCCTCCAGCCGCTTCAGCCGGCGGTGCAGCCTCCGGCCGGTGGTGGCCAGGCGGGCCAGCTCGGCGCCCAGGGCGGCTCGGGCAGCGACAGCCGCCTCCGCCTGCTCCGCCAGCGCCTGGAAGCGCCCGTCGATGTTGTAGGAGATGTTGTAGTTGCTGGCGATGCTCTGGAGATGGCTTAGCGTCACCTCCTGGAGACGGAGAAACTGCAAAGGAGGGGGGTGAAGTGGGGTGGACCCACATCCCCACGCCGGGCCCCTGCCCAACCCAAAATGCGGGGTGCCCCCCTGGCACAGGCTGGGCAGCGCCCCCTCCCCGGGCACCCACCTGCTCCTCCAGGCGCCGCAGCCGCAGCAGCAGGGGGCCGGGGCGGGCCGGGGGTCCCGGGGGCTGGGTGAGGCCACCCTGCAGGGTGACAGCGAGGAGCAGGCAGAGGGGCAGTGCCATCCCCGCCATCCCCGCTGCCGGGATGCTGCAGCACTTTCTGCCTGCGGCACGGCCGGCCCCGGCCCCCGAGGTGCCCCCCCCCGGGCAGCCTCCACCGTGATGAGATCTGCAGCCCCCGCTGGCACGGACCAGCACCGGGGCTCCCAACCCGCGGCCCTGGGCCAGCACTCTGCGGGGGCGGCTGGCCCCGGCTCAGAGCTCCCGGGGCAGGGGCCAGGCGGGGGCTGCTCGGCTGTGGGGTGGGGGAAGGCGTGTGGGGGACCCTGGGCACGGGGCTGGGTGAAGGGCAAAGGAGACGGGCAGAGCAGTGCAGGCAGGGCAGTGCAGGTAGAATTGTGCAGGCAAGGTGAGCAATGCAGTCAGTACAGGCCGTGCAGGCAGGGCAATACAGGCAGGGCAGTCTGTACAGTCAGTCCAGGCAGGGAAGGGTAGTCTGCACAGACAGTACCAGCAGTACAGGCAGAGCAGTGCAGGCAGTACAGGCAATGCCTGCAGTACAGACAGTGCAGGCAGGGCAGTACAGGCAGTGCCTGCAGTACAGGCAGTACAGGCAGTCCCTGCAGTACAAGCAGGACAGTACAATCAGTGCAGGCAGGGCAGTCAGTACAGCCAGTGCCTGCAGTGCAGGCAGTATAGGCAGGGCAGTACAATCAGTGCCTGCAGTAGAGGCAGGGCAGTACAGGCAGTCCAGGCAGTCCCTGCAGTGCAGGCAGTACAGGCAGGGCAGTACAATCAGTGCCTGCAGTACAGGCTGTACAATCAGTACAGGCAGTCCCTGCAGTACAGGCAGTACAGGCAGCGCCTGCAGTACAGGCAGGGCAGTACAGGCAGTGCCTGCAGTACAGGGGGGCCACCACGAGGCGGCAGCACGCGCGCGCCGCACCGCAGGCCGTGGGCGGGGCTTCAGTGGGGAGATGGGCGGGCTTAAGGTGATAAATGGGCGGGGCTTCAGTTGCTAAACGGGCGTGGTTTCATGGGTAAGGGCGTGGTTTCATGATAGTAGGCGGGGCTTAAACCGAGCCGGGCCGGGGCGTGTCCCCCTAGCGGAGGCGGGGCCATCACAGTCACGCCCCCTCTGCGCCCCGCCTCCTCTATGCCCCGCCCCCCGTCCCCTTGAGGCGCGACACAAGATGGCGGCGGCGCCGACCCTGGCCCGGCGGATCGCCCGTTCAGGTGCGCCCGGTGCCCGCCCCGACATGGCCCCATATGGCCCCCACACCCCCGGCCGTCGCTGCGCGGGCGTCCCACGTGTCCCCCTGCCCTGGGTTTGGGGTGTCCCCGCACCCTCCTTCAGTGGGTCAGGGTGTTCCCCACGTGGCCCTCACTGTGGGCTGAGGTGTCCCTATATCCCCCATCAGTGGGTCAGGGTGTTCCCCATGTGGCCCATCGTGGGTTGGGGTGTCCCAGTCTCCCCCTTCACTGTGTCAGGGTGTTCCCCATAGTGGGATGGGGTGTCCCCTGTCATGGGTTGGGGTGTCCCTATATCCCCCTTCACTGTGTCAGGGTGTTCCCCATAGTGGGTTGGAGTGTCCCTGTATCCCCCTTCAGAGTGTCAGGATGTCCCCCTGTCCCTCGTGGTGGGTTGGGGCGTCCCTATATCCTCCCTCAGTGTGTCAGGGTTACCCCATTGCGGGTTGGGGTGTCCCTCTATGCCTGTCAGGGGGTCCCCATGGCCCCCCCCGTCCATGCAGAGCGGTTTTGGGGAGCACACCCCATATCCATGTGGGCCATGCCATGCCCATTCCTACCTGCCTGTGTCCCCCAGGTGTGCTGCCCCTGTGCTGCCGCCCACCAGCGTGGGGCAGGGCCCCCCGGCAGCCCCCCGGCCTCCTGCTCACCCCAGGCCGTGCCTTCAGCAACAACAAGATCCAGGTGGACCTGGACGAGAGCTCAGGTATGGCAGTGCCACCCTCAGCCCCTGGGCGTCGTGGGGCACAGGCAGGGTCCCTTCTGTCCCTACCCCTTGTGGCCCTGGGCATGGAGAGCCACCAAAGGCCCAGGTGTTCCAGCTGCAGCTGGTTAGGACCTTTGGAGAGAGGTGTTTGGGGTTGGAAGCCTTGCTGGTCATGGGCACTTCAGGTGGCTGGTGCTGCTGGGGTGCCACAAGCAAACCCTGGCTGTCACTGTCCCCTCTGTGGGGTCCCTGCTTTGGGCACCTGGTAAGGTGGCAGTGCTCCTTCAGGGAACAGCCATTGGGAATTTCTGCTGCCAGGAATAGCTGTCATGGGGCCAAATCCCTGCACAGAACAAAGGTGCCTCTTCTTGTGGCTTCCCAAGTCCTGCCTTCAGGCCCCTGGGTGTGTCCTCAGACTGTCCCCAGCCTGGGCATGGCTACAGCACCCAGACTAAGCACTGGGGGAGCACCTTTTGGGGTGGGGTAGGGCTGCTGGGGAGGGGACAGGGGCTCAGAGCATTTCCCATGGTGCTGGCAGGCTCAGACAGGTGTGTGTGACAGTCAAAGCTGTTTGCTGGGTCAGGAACTGCAGGGTTAACCCTGCCTGTTGAGCCCGGAGAGAGGGGACCATTGGGCAGCGTGACCCCAAAGGACTTTGGGACATGTGAGGTGCACCAGCTCACTGGGCAAAGGCAGGACCTTGCCCCTGGCCTTGCAGCTCTGGGAGGTTTTTAAAGAGCCAGGAGTGGGAAGACATGATCTGGTGAGCAGGGAAACAGGGAGGCACGTGGAGCTGCCCTGGGCAGGACTGTGTGCTGCTGTGATGGGGAGTCTGATACCTCTGTGTTTACCCTGGCACAGGCATTGCCATGATGAAGTTCAAGAGCCCCCCGGTGAACAGCCTGAGCCTGGACTTCCTCACTGAGTTTTCCATAAGCCTGGAGAAGCTGGAGAACGACCGGGCCTGCCGGGGTGTGATCATTACATCAGTATGTGCCCCCTACTCGTGTTTGGGCTCTTGGGTCACTGGCCACTGGCACAGGAGGGCCTGGAGGCAGCTTTGATCAGCTCTGGGAGGAGGGGAGGGGGTTCTTGGAACAGCTGTGGTCTTTCTTCCGTGCCCTTTTCCAGCAGAACAACAACAACCAAGTGTTGTCGTTTGTCAGGAAAATCAAATCTGCTTATCTGCCAACCTGACACATCCTGTGAGATCTCCTGGAGGAGATGCCAGTGTTTATTTTCAGGCGTGGTGTGGGGACACGGTGGTGCTTGGGAATGGGACAGGGCAGGCTTTGTGCTACGTGGCTGAGGTGCACACACAGGGACCCTGACAATGAGAACTGTGCTGGCAGCAGAGTCCCAGCACTGCAGGCCATGTTGGTGGGATGATCCAGGCTGTGGGAGCACGGGGGAGATATTTTCAGAACCCCAAAAGACCCTCTTATCACATACAGTTATCACTTTCCTCAGGCTGCCAGGCCAAGGGCTAAAGGGTGATCAGTGACTCTGTATTTTCCCAACTCCAGGCTATCCCCAAAATATTCTCATCTGGGCTGGACATCACTGAGATGTGTGGGAAGAGCATGGAGCACTACGGCGAGTTCTGGAGAGCCGTGCAGGAGTTGTGGCTCCGCCTGTACGGCTCCAACATGGTCACAGTCGCTGCAGTCAATGTATGTCCTTTGGGCCCACCTTCCTTGTCACCTGTCACTGCTGTGGCTTGTTTGCACCACGTGGGCAGGGACAGCTGAAAAATCAGGCTGAAACAAATCCAGAAAATGTGTTTGTTGGGGTGTTTGGGTGAAATCTATGTGTGTGGGAAGGTGTGGAAGCGTGGGATGCTGCAGGCTCCCTCTAAGCTGCAGGCACTGCTGGGGAGTAGCAGCATTTCTGCATTTACACCAGGTTTTGCTCCTCCAGGTGTAGTTCTTGGCCAGCAGGGAAGTGCTGTTGAAATCTTGATGTCTGTGGATGGGTTGTTACATGTTTGGTGTCTTTGTTTTCATTTTCCAGTGTAGTGCTGCCCTGGCAGCTCCTGGTGGTGTCTGTCCACAGCCCATCTTTGAAGGCAGCTGGGCCTTCCCACAGGCATCTTGTGCAGGGCTGAGCAGCACCAAGCCTTGGCAAAGATGGTCACAAATGGAAGGGAATGCTCCCCTATGAGGGTGGGCAGGCCCTGGTACAGGTTGCCCTGAGAAGCTGTGGCTGCCCCATCCCTGGGAGTGTCCAAGGCCAGGTTGGATGGAGTTCTGAGCAACCTGGTCTAGTGGAAGGTGTCCCTGCCCATGGCAAGGGGGTTGGAAAGAGATCACTTTTAAGGTCCCTTCCAACCCAAACCATTTCTATGAAATCCTGATAAACCTATCAGAAATCCTCTTTAGTGCTGTTTCAAATCAGGTGATCAGAAATTTGGGGGACATCTCTGTCACCCGGTGTCTTCCCTGCTCTGGAGGGATCAGTGAGGCTGGGGGATGTTTGTAGCCTTGTTCTAGACTCACTCCACCCTTCTCTCTGCCAGGGGTCCAGCCCAGCAGGAGGCTGCCTTGTCGCCTTGTCATGTGACTACAGGATCATGGCAGAGAACCCCAAATTCAGCATCGGCCTCAACGAAGCCCAGCTGGGCATTGTGGCTCCCTTCTGGTAGGCCAGTGCCTCCCGCTTCTAGTGCCATGTGTAGGTCTCTAAAAAGAACTCAAGGAGTTAATTAATGAGTTTAACTGGTCATGGAGGTGTAGGTGGTGTGTCAGTGATCAGGTAGTTGCAGCTGAAGGAGGTGGTACCTCACTTCACTCCTGTCCTGCAGGTATCTGAGAAGCTTTCAGGTTGCAGAATGTCCCCATGTCCTTAACCAACAAGGACCTCAGTTCTGACCCAACAGTCAACTCCAAAATTCTCCAAAGCTGGGAGAGCTCCCAGGTCAGGCTGGGTCTGGGAATATGCTTTTCTCTGGATACAGGCTGTGTACCTGCAAAATCCCATGATCTGGAGATCTCTGAAGGTGTAGGGGCAGTAATGTACTGAGGCATGGGGCCTTGGTTACCTTAAGAGCTTGTAAATGTGCTGTTGGAAAGAAGCTTTCACACCAAGTTTGCCCATGTCAGAGCAGGTGGGCACAGCCAGAACCTGTTCATTGAGGGGGAAGTGAGGAGCTCTCATGGAGGGAGAGAGAACTCTGTTGGGGTAATACCAAAAATGGCTCTTCTCACATGATCTTCATGGCGTGGCTGAGCCTGTAGCTGCTGTTCAGTGCCCTGAGCCTGGGGAGTGGGACCAGGGTGTTCTCAGCTCCAAGGTCTGGGTGAGCTGCCCCTGGATGTTTCTTTCCCTGACCTTGGCTTTCCCTCTTGTCTCTTCTAGGTTTAAGGACACATTTGTGAATGTTGTGGGGCAGCGAATCGCTGAGCGCTCCCTCCAGCTGGGCTGCCTCCACCCTGCCCCCGAGGCCCTCAAGCTTGGCCTCGTGGATGAACTGGTGCCAGAGGAGAAGCTCCTGGAGAAGGCTTCGGCTGTCATGGCACAGTGGCTGGCCCTTCCTGGTAAGGCTTTGGCAGAGGAAGAGGGGATCCAATCTGGGTGGGAAGGACAGATGTCAGGGCTGGTACCTGGGAGCTACCTAACAGTTTCCATTCAAAGGGAAGGTATGGGTGGCTGGGAGGTAGGAGAGCTGGGCACAGCAGCCTTGGGTGCTGTGCTGGGTGTGCAGGCACGTGGCTGCAGCTCAACTCGCCCTACTAGCCCTGCTGAGTCATTGTGGAGGTGCCTGAGCTCCAGATACAAACTGTATCTGTCTGTCAGAGGAGGTGTTAGCCCAGGAAAGCTGCCATGGAGTTGAGGGAATGGGCTGGGTGAGAGTGCCTGGGTGGCTGCCAGTCTGCTTTTGTTGTCTGGATCAACTCTTGGCACTGTGCTGAGCTGGGGATGGCAGTGATGGGGGTGTGAGGACAGACACACAGCACAGACATCATGCATGTTTGGGCTGCTCCATGACTGCAGCACATGGTCCTGGGCTGGGAGAGGGCTCTCTGCCAGCCAGGCCTGGGTTTGAGCTATCCCACTGCAGGCCACCTTTGTCCCTTGCTTATCTGGTGTTAGTGACACCTCAACCCTCACAGTGGGGAGCATGTCTCAGCTGTGCCCTCTCCTGACTTCCAGGAGGCACCATGCAGATCCTTCCCTGGAATCAGAGCCAGGAATATGTGCAAGTGGAGGTGTCTGTAGCAGTTTGGGGTTCCCAGTGTCCAGGGGGGCTCACTCATCATTTCACCATCGCAGCTGAAGTAAACTGAGGGTGTGCATAAAACATCTGTTGCACAGATGTGCTGCCACATCACTGCATCTGGCTCTGTGTGTGTGTGAGGTGCTGGAGGGCTCAGTCAGCTCCAGCAGCATCCACACACCCGTGTGGAATGGCATAGGCTCAGGGATGAGCTCAAGAGGACAATGCTGCTGGCTCTGATTTGGGGAGCAGACTGTCCTGCCAGAGATCAAAGGGATTGGTTTGGGGGAGCTTAGAGTTTCAAACGACAGGGAGTTTTGTTTGATTACTGCTGTCTTGAGCCCGGGGGTGTGCACTGAGAGGGGTTATTGGGAAGAGTCTGGGCTCTGGAGGGCACACGGAGAAGAAGGTGCATGAATTGTCATCTGTGCCAGTAGATCAGTCATTCCCCCACTGAGCAGTACAATCATAATTTATTGTATGAAAATTTATCCAGTTCAGCTTCCAGCCAGTGGCATTTTCTGACACCTTTCCCTGCTGGTTTAAAGAGCCCTTTGCTGTGAGATCCCTCCCCATTGCACCTACACGTGGTGGCAGTGGCTGAGAGCTGGTCAGGGCTGAGGACAAGGCATGTTCCTCATCCTTGCTGTCCTCTCCACAGACCACGCCCGCCAGCTCACCAAGTCCATGATGAGAAAGGCAGTGTTGGACCGCCTGGTAGCTCACCGGGAGGAAGACATTAAAAACTTCATCAATTTCATCTCAAAAGAGTCCATCCAGAAGTCACTTCGCATGTACATGGAGATGCTGAAGAAGAAGAAGAGCTGAGGATCCAACTGCCCCGGGGCCAGTCCTGGGAAGTCGAGTCACCCTCTGGAATGCTGCAGTGGCTGTAGGATTTCACAGCAAAGCTGCCTGCAGTGCCAGCAATTGGTGACGTGCTACTGCTCCCATGGCTGTCCCAGCCCTTCCCTATGTCCCATAGAGTGCCTGACACCACTGCTGCCTTCCCTGAGAGTATGGGGAGCCTGCTCAGCCCCCCTGAAGGATGGACAGGGAGAGGGTCTTGACGCACTGTGGCCTGAACCCGCTGGTCCCTGGATATCCTCCCTCCTGTCCAACAGTTAATCATGAAATGAGGTGTGTCAATAAATCTTCAATGAGGTAGGAGATGGATGCTTCGTTCCCCAGCCTGCCCATGGTCACAGTGTCCTGGCTGGTGGCTGGTCCCCAGGCTCTGGTTCGTGGTGGGCTGGGGGAGCTCTGCCCTGAGCTACGTATGATGAGGGGTCTGGGCATGGCTGGCTGTCGCCCTTCTCCAGAGAAGGATCCAGAGCAGCTGAGGCACAGGGCACGTGGATGGCGCTGCAGGGAGTGCCTTCACAGGGGTTAGTGATGGGAGCTGGAGCTGGAATCACGGTCTGCAGCTGCAGGAGGAGGAGCTCAAGCCGTGAGCTTCACCTCGACCGGGTAGTGGTCGCTGACTGCCAGGGCCTGGAGAGGGTGAGAGGTGTGGAGGTGTAATGCAGGGGGTTGTCAAGCCCCTCATTCCTGCTGGTGGAGCCAGCAGGGAAATCAATTGCCCTACTAGAACCTTCTGCCTCCTGAAGGGGAACACAGTGTTCCAAACCCTGAGACACAGGAGGCTCTAATTTTGACACCTTTCATGGAGAGATGCCCAGGTGTGTCCGGGGGTGGGCACTGGCAGGGGGACACCTGCCCTCTGAGACCCTCATGTCTCACTTGGGAGCTCTGTGCCAGCATTGCCCCACACCCTGGAGTCCTACCTGCCCCTGACCATGGAAGACCATGAAAAACCCCATGCATCTCTTCTCATCCCCATGGGTACAAGAAATCCCAAATTTGGGACAGTGACTCCAAATCCCCCCCAATCTCTTTCCCCCTTTGGGTCCCTTGTTGCCCTGAGCCTGCTGAACAGACTGGCAGCCCCACAGCCAGAGCTGCCTGGGCCAGCTCAGCTTTGGTGCCCATTTGAGCCCCGGGTTTGTGAGCCCAGCTCACCTCCTCCTGGTCCAGCTGGAAAGCACGCTGGAAATTGTAGATAGCAGCTGAATTGGCCACGATGCTTCTCTTCAGCTTGGCACCACACACCACAATCCTGCCAGGGAGATGTGGATGGTGGGTCCCCCTCCTGCCCCACGCTCAGCTGCTGGTGGTGTGGGGCGGGCAGGAGGTCCCTGGGGTGCTGGGGAGGGGGATGGCAGTGCCATGGGGGTGGTGCTCACCTGTCATAGGCACAGTCTGACTTCCCCACAGTGGTGTCAGTGCTGTCAGGGATCAGCCACTTGAAGATGTCGCTGGTGCGCAGGCGAATGGATGACCAGTCACTCGACTGGACGTAGGCACAGTCGGCATTGAAGTCACCCAGGAACATGATGTTCTGCAGTGGGGTAGATGGGGAGGCTCATGGTCTGGGAACAGGGCTGCCCCCAACAGCAGCTCCCATGGGGGTCAGCCTGGGTGCCTGGGAATCCCACGTGACAGGGCAGGAACAAGGTCCCCATCCCACCACCCCTGCACCAGCTGCTCTTGCCTTACAGCAGGGACCCAGTATGGGTCCAACAGTCTCTGTGCCCACCCCCGTGCACCCCCAGTGTTGGTGACACTCACATCAGTCCCCCACTTGTTGACAATGTCCAGGTAGACGTCGTAGAGCGCGTCGATCTCAGCGACGGCATCGTGCGGGGCTGAATGCAGGGGCACCAGCACAAACTCCTCCACCTCTGCCAGGGGAGAGGGATGTCAGCCCCACAGCCACGCCATGCCACCACCCAGGGCTGCTTGTCCCCCCACTTACTGGTGCGGGGTGCTGAGACCCTCAGGATGAATGGCTCCCGGCTGAAGACGTCCTGGCGGTCCTTGTATTGGTATGTGTCCACCACAGACACGACGTCTGTCCTGTGGGAGCAAAGGGGTGGTGACCCTGGGGCTCAGCATGGTCTCTGCATCCCCTCCATGGTGCTGGTGGCCCTGTGGTGCCGTGGCACACATGGCAGCACCCCCAGCCCTGTTACCTGTAGATGAAGAGGTACATCTCCTTGTAGTTCTCCCGTCCCAGGGGGCCACTGATCTCGTAGTCGTATGAGGACTTGGATGCACTGTGGAGATGCAAAGGCAGGATGGTGAAGTGGCTGCCCCCAGTGACATGGCTGGTACCATCCTGGGTTGGTTTTGATGTGTCCAGAAGCTGGGCAGACGTGGGGTTGGCACCAGCTAGTCCTGCTCTGCTGTCCCTGTGGGTCACTGTGCCCCACCATGAGGTGACTTGGGGTGTTGTGGCTCTGAATCCCCCTCATGTCCCACCCCGGGGTGTCTCCTTGGGCACAGCAGGATGCTCCTACCACCCCTTTCTCTGCAGGGACGCTCCTCGCCTTCATTTTCAGCAGAGGTGAATTAGGTCAGTGAGCAGCCTGGGGCCCTGTGGTGCCTGGCGTCACCCTCCCTGCCCCGGCTGTTTTGTGGCTAAGCTGGAGGGGACACCAAAGGGGCAAGGACAAGGGCTGGGCAGACCTGCTCAGGAGCACTCGCCACATTTCAACACGGCTGCAGCTTCCGCCTGGGCTGGAGCCATGCCCTTTCCTAAATGGGGTCACCACCCAGCCCACAGAGGGGCTGCCACCCTGCTGTGGCCAGTTTTAGCCCACCCCAGCAGCCCCTCTTTCTTCCTCCTGGGGTGCCAGAGCCACCTGCCTCAGAGCATCATCCACTGCTGGGTCCATCCCAGGGTCCTCCTGCCACTGACAGGGTCTTGGGGTGCAGGGTCTGCTTCTGCCCACCCCCTTCATCTCCCCCCCTCACCTCTGCCCTGTCCTGTCGGATTTTGGAGATGGAGCTTGCCAGAGATATAGCTCCTTTCCATCCTGTCTGCTTGGGTGGAGTTACAGCTTTCAGAAGGGATTTGTGCCTCCCATATCCCCCTTCCCCTCACTGGATTATTCACAGTAGCTTTCTCAGTGCCTGCTCAGTGCCCCAGCACTTTTCTCCTATTCCCCTCTCCAAAAACAAACACCCATGCTGATGGATGGTTTTTATTTGCCTTTTATTGCTCAGGCAGCTTGGCTTTCCCTGCTAGTGCTGCTGTCCCAGCCCCAGCCCCACTCGTACCTGTTGAGCTGCTCCATGAGCTCGGTGACAGCGCTGAGGTCAGAGTCCCTCACCTCCTGCACCAGCACCACGTCGTAGCGGCGCAGGATCTGTGAGGCCAAAGAGGATGGTGATGGTGGGAGGGAATGTGCTGCTGGCTGCCCGCTGCCACCCACCCCCCAGCCAGGCACCCTGGCATGGTTCTGGATACACCATGGGGATCTGCTTGTCCCTCTGTCCCAAGGCAGACATCCCTGTGGAGGGCTCAGAGGGACCTGTGGCTGTGTCTGATCCCTGACGTGGTCCTCACCATTCCTTCATCCAGTCAGGACATCCCCAGCATTGGGATGCCATGCCATCCTCAGCCACATCCCCCCAATGTGGCACAGGAGCCACATTTGGAGCCATCCCCACTGGCTGCACTCACGTTGGTGATGATCCCTGCCACTTCCTTGTTGGACATCTTGGTGTCACCAAACGCCTGGATGTTGAAGGCACCGACGCGCAGCGTGGCAGTGGCCGGGCACAGCAGAGCCACAGCCAGCAGGGACAATGTCAGTGCCACAGTCCTCATCCTGCAGGGAGAGGTGCTGAGTAGCAGAAATGGGAGCTCAGCTTGGAAAACCGCTTCTGATTTGGGGTAGAAAAATAAAAGGACATGCAGATCTTTCCTAAATCCTGCGTGCCATGGTGGGTACTGCCTGGAGCAACCTTTGGAGCTGACACGGGCAGTCTGACAGCTTGCTGGTTCCAGAGGAAGTTAAATCCTGTCCCATCGTGTTGAATTCAACTCTTCCAGCTCCTGGGATCACCCAGCTCCACTCCCTGACAGAATGTCTTCATCACCCTCCAGCTCCAGCCACCACTGCCGGCACCCCAGACTGCCCCACATCCTTAACCTTCACCACAGCCCCCACTGTTGGGGTAAGGAGAAACTCCTCATCCCAGCTCGTCCCAGCTCACCCCAGTCCCTCCCAGTTCGCAGCTGAAGGTGCTGAGCCTGGATCTGTCCTTACCTTGCCGAGTGCGCGGCACTTCTGCCCTTCCAAGAGCAGGACGGGCAGCTTTATTCCCAGTGGAGCTGCCGGCAAAGCAGGATGAGTCGGACACCCCCGTGGGGGTTTTGGCATGACTTTGGGCTCCTTCCCACATTGGGAAACCAAAAATCCCACAGGACGACAGGGTGGGGCCGGCACAGCCGCCCCTGTGCTGACATGGCAAAGGGCAGCCCTGGAGGCTTGGCAGTGCTGGGCCATCCCAGTGGGAATGGTGGGCACGTGGGACCCAGAGGGCTGCAGCCAGCTGGGGTAGCCCCCCAGATCACAGAGGGGGCACGGTGGTCGGGCAGGAGGTGAAGGGCGCTGACCTTAATTGGGTGATTCAGACGGTGTAATTAGAGGGAAGAGGAGGAAATGGCTGGTGTTTGGGTCAGGCAAGTGAGTACCGCCAGCCTCAGCTGAAAACCCCTGCAGCAGCCCTGGCAGTCACCCAGAACAGCCCTACTGGTGACCCAAAACAGCCCCAAATGTCACCTAAAGCAGCGCCAGTAGGATTGGTGTTCTCCATGCCAGCCCCCAGCATCACTGTGCCCCATGGCATCACCCCGGGGGGATGAAGGAGCAGGTGGCTCTGAGACAGGGAGATGGTGGCTGCTCATGCTGGGACTTGCTGGGTTCTCACATGTGACACCAAGTTTTGCATCCTCACACCCAGTCTCGGGATGAGTCCAGTGTCACTCAGTGCTGTGTCGGCACCGAAACCCCCCTGGGAAGCACCAACCCCCCTGGGAACTGACTCACATCCTTCACTTCCCTGCACCCTCATCATCAGTGTCCCGTCATCGGCCCCGCAGCCAGGCAGGCTCTTCCAGGATGTGTAATGGAAGAGCATCCTGTGCCCTGGAAAGTGTGGAGCCTCCCAGGCACATCCCGGAGTCCCTGCTTTTGCTGCAGGGACAGGCAGTGCTTGCCACCCTGTGGGGCCAGGTCTCTCCATGGCAGGAGGGTCTCCCAGCCCTGGTTCCTCCCTGGCAGGGGGCTGGGGGGCTTGGGTACTGGGGGCTGCTGGGGAGACTGAAGGGACCTTCCCTCCAGAGTTGCAGAGGCTGAAAGAGGCTCATTTTTAATGGAAGCAGAGAGAGCTTAACGGAGCATCCCACTCCCACAAGACCCCAGAGAGCGGCTCCTTGCAGAGGTGGTGGGCAGCTTGGCTGGCATTGGTGGCAAGTGGGCTCCCACGAGGGATGCAGGTGCACACTGGGGTGTCTTCGTAGCGACTGGCATGGGGATGGGCTCAGCGGGCTTTCAGGGTCACCTCCACAGGGAAATGGTCGCTGACAGCCAAAGCCTGGGTGTGAGAGAGAGCAGAGAGGGTCTGAGCTCATCCAGACCCACTGTCATGGCTGGCTGGGACCCCAACATTCCACTCCAACCCCCAGATTTAGAGTGTACCCCAAAATGCTCAGTCTGGGGGGTTGATTGGGGTCAGGCCACCCTTGGGTGCGCCCTGAGGAACAGGGAGCCCACCCACACTCTTAGGAGGTATGGTAGGATGGATCCAGTGCTGGTGGGCCCATGTGCCCTGGCCCCTGACTCACATCCTTGTTCTGGAGGTGGAATTTCTTCTCGAAGTTGTTGACGGTGGCGGAGCCGGGGTCGATGTCTTGGCGCAGGGCGGTGCCGCAGGCGACGATGCTGCCGGGGCATCATCACGGGGGTGTCAGTGCCCAGCAGACCCCCGTGCCAGCCCCCCTGCCACGGCACCCACCGGTCATAGGCACAGTCGGTGGTGTCGGCGACGGTGGTGTCGGCGCTGTCGGGGATGAGCCACTCGCAGGCACGGAGGGAGCGCAGGCGGATGGACGGCCACTCCGAGCTCGTCACGTAGGAGCAGTCGGCGTTGAAGTCACCCAGGAAGAGGATGTCCTGCAGGGCAGCACCCGGTGTCCCTGCTCATGGACCTTATGGAGCAGCAGGGGCTCCCTAAAATCTTAATGGGTGGCAGCAAACCCCCCTGGGGCTCCTCAGTGTGAGGGGACAAGCCCCCGGTAAAGGCAGCAGATCCACCCAGCAGCTCCCTGCCTGGAGATTGCTGGGGTGGCACCTGCTCTAATGGGTCCAAGTCCATCCCACCTGCCTGCCCAGCTGCCCTAGGGAGGAGTCAAGCTGGCTGGCATCGCTTACATTTGTTGCCCGCTTGTTGATGACATCGGTGTAGACATCGTAGAGTGAGTCGATCTCCTGTGGAGCGTGGCTGGGCTCCGAGTGCAGAGGCACCAACACGAATTCCTGCACCTCTGCCAGACAGGTGGCCGTCAGCCCCCACCCCGGGTGCAGCACCTGAGAGGGGAGCAGGGCCACCCCAGGTACCGTCTGGGAAAAGGATGTTTGTGGTGGTGTGTGTGTCCTCCAGACTGGAATTTCCAGTGGGGAGCTGCATCCCTTTGCACCTCCTACTGTCAGCTTTTCCAAGCCACTGTAGTTTTGGGAAGGAGATGGGGATGGGAAACAGAGAGGATAGTGAGTGTGCCCCTGGGAGGTTCTCAGGAGGTGAAGGTGATGGCATGGGGTAGGAGATGGAATGTGGTGGGAAATGGGACGTGATGGGAGATGGCAGGGATGGGGGATGGTACATGATGGAAGATGGCACCCACTGGAGGGAGCAGATGGTGGTGGGATATGGCACAAGGTAAGAGGTAGCAGATGATGGGAAGTAGGACACAATGGGAAGCAGCTGGAGATGTGAGATGGCACACAACTGGAGAGAGCACATGGTAGGAGATGATGAACAATGGGAGGTGATGGGAATTGGCAGGAGATGGCACATGGTGGGAAACAGCAGGCAGTGCCAGCCATGCTGGGCAGGTATGTAGGACCCCTGGGCACCTACGGGTGGGAGATGGTCCCACTGCAGTGAAGGACTCTGGTGGAGCCCTTGAACTGGGCTCCAGGCTGGAACACCCCAGCTGGCAGGCACAGCTCCAAGCTCAGCCCTGCATGGAGGGGGACCTGTGCTGGGTCTGCCAGCTCTGCTCACGTGTGGTGGGCGAGGAGAACTTCACAATGAAGGGCTCCCTGCTGAAGGTGTCGGTCCCACAGGACTCACAGCCATCGTCATAGTAGTAACTTCCCAGCACAGAGACCATGTCTGACCTGAGGGAGGAGAGCAGGGCAGCCCCCAGCACCGCTCCTGGCACAGGCAGGGCCCCTGAAAGTACCCATTGCCCTTTGGGAGGTGCTGGAGAGGACAGCAGGTGACAGAGGGGATGCTGGACCCTGGTGGCATCTCTTACCTGTAGACAAATAGGTACTGCTCCTTGTAGCTGGTCCGACCCAGGGGGATGCTGTCCAAAAAGCTGTACGGCTTCCCAGATGCACTGCAGGTGAGATGTGGAGGGGGTGAGACGAGGTTCTCTCCAGCTAAGCCAGATGTGCCCTGGCATGGCAAGATCCCAGCTGGGATCCAGCCCAGCGTCCCATTTGCAGTCACCCCCACGCTGTCACCTGTTGAGCTGGTCCATGAGCTTCTTCACAGAGCTCAGGTCGGCATCCCGGACCTCCTGCACCAGGATGATGTCGTACTCTGACAGGATCTGGGGGGACAAGCTCAGAGCTGCTCGCCCCTGGCCGATACAAGCTCATGGGGGCACCCAGGGGTGTCTGGGCTGGGCTGCAAAGGCTCCCAGGCTGGCAATTGAAGACCAGCAGAGCCTCTTCCACCCCTCCCTGGGTCTGCACCAGAGACCCCAAAGACCCTACAGCAGCTGTGCTGGGATAGACAAAGGGATGGGTTCCCCCCTCACACCCCTTCCCACCTCTCTCTCTGCCAGAGCCACAGAGGGGGCTCCTCTGCTGGTGTCCTCTGGCTTGGAAGGACTCTGGGGTCACACAGACCCATCAGCCTACTACCCATCATCCCAGCAGCTGCCCTGAGGGAGGAACCTGGGCAGCACCAAGCATTGCCCATCCTGGGCTGGAGGTCAACAGGAGGTGGGAGATGGTGATGAGGGGCGAGCAGATGGGTGGGTGGAGGGAGGCTTAAATAGAGGGATGGATGGATGGGTGGATGGATGGATGGAGGGATGGATGGAGGCACAGACAGAGGGACAGATGCCTCAGTGAATGAGTGGATGGACAGATGGTTGGTTGGGTGCAGGGATGGAGGTAAAAGTGATGGATGGACAGGTGGATTGATGGATAGGTGGATGTACAGGTGGATGGATGGATGGACGGATGGATAGATGTTTGGATGGATGGATGGATGGATGGATGGATGGATGGATGGATGGATGGATGCCTACAGAAAGCAGGTCTCCCACTGCCCCAAGGTGACTGCATCCCAGAGAGCAGAGAGTGTCCTGGCCTGCTCCTCTCCCCTGCACTCACAGAGACGATGATATTGGCGACGGTCTGGTTGGCCATCTTGGTGTCCCCAAAGGCCTTGATGTTGAAGGCGCCGACCTTCAGCGTGGTGGCCACGTGCAGCAGGAGAGCTGCAACCAGCAGGGACAGCACCAGCTTGGAGGCTGCCATCCTGTGTGCAGAGCGACGGGAAGGGGCTCGGCCCTCCTGGCTGCGAGAGGGATTTGGCACAGATGGTGGAGGTGATCGGCTTAATCCCACTGGCCATACTGGTTTCACTGGGAGGTGTCTGTTTTCCAGTGAACCACCAGGATCCAGGGATTGTGCACATCCGTCACATGGGGCCTCATCCTGCCTGTCCATCCTGGAGGGAGGCCAGACCACCCACAAGGCCAGAGTGGAAAATTCACAAGCAAACAAGCAAATGCCACTTCATGGTGACACAGAGCATTCACTTCCTCATTCCCCATGCTCAGCCTGGACACCTCCCCTGGCAGGGGATGGAAGGCAGCTCCTGGGGGCACCAAGGTCCCCTGGCTTGTGCCTCTCCCAGCTCTTCCTGGATCTGCCAGAGTCCCCAGAGACCCTACACCAGCTGTGCTGGGACGGAAGAAGGGATGGATCCCCCCAACACCCCTCCCAATCTCCTTCCCCACCTGGAGCATCCTCACCTAGGGTACCCTGCCCTTCCTGTCCCCCAACACTGCCCATGCCCCATCCTCACCCAGGCTGAGGCAGCACAGCAGCTCCCACCCACGGGGGAAGGCGTTTGTGAAGTATTTCCCGTGGCACTCTGCTCCCTTGGGTAATATTTCACCCGTGTGTGGGATCTGAGCCCTGCCCAAGCCTGGGTGCCCCAAGCAGGAGCCTGATAAGATGGGCTGAGAGGATGGGCAAACACTATAGATTTTGTTACACCCAAGGCTGATCCGAGGAAGGTTTTGCTGCCTCAGGGTCCACTTTTCCTTCTGGGGCAGCTGCTCCACTGAAATCCTTACCTTTCCCATTTGCACCCTTGCTATGTCTGCAAACGCCTCCCTCTAACACCACAGTCCCACCCGGCTGGTGACACAGGGATTTAGTAATGCCAAAAATTGCCCAAAGCCCCACAGATCCTCCCCACTCCCAAGGGGCACAGCAGCCTCTGCACCTCCCAGGCAGACACACCTGTAAGGAACCTGAGCTGTGCCCAAGCAAAGCATTATGACAAAATTAAGCTGGAAAAGGTGTCCCTGGCAAGGGGAGATCCTGGGGCACGGGAGGAGAGGGGAGCGGGACGTACCTTTGGTGTCGTCCAAGGACTCTGGGAGGGGAAGGATCTGCACCTGCATTTATGGGGAGGGACACGCTCCCCTTGCCAAGTAGTGGCCCAGCCAAGGAGCATGCGAGGCCGCAGGCTCCATATGGCATTTTTCACGGAAATAAAGGTCTGCTTGGTGAAAAAAGAGCCCTTTCAACCACTGCCAATACCTCCCTTTGCAGGTAAGGCTGAGACCGTGCCGGGGTGGATTAAAATGCCAAGAGATCTGCGAGGTGAAATGGATCCCAGAGACCACTCGTGGGGAGGCACATGGGCAGCTCTCACTCATGACCAGACACAATTTCGCTTAAAAACTGTTTATTTCACCAACATGAACAGCTCCCACCCAGCACCCCACACTTCCAACAAGGTGAGTGTGCCGGAGCCAGAGGGGTGGGAGCATCCTGTGCATCCCAGTGTGGTGCTGCCAGCTCTGGTCTTTGGGTGGGAAGCCAAGCTGGAACTCCCAAAAAAACATGTGCCTGCCACGGTGCCTGTTCCCAGACCCTCCTCAGGCAGTCACCTGGCTCAGACCCCATTCCTGGGAGCACTGTGTGGTGCTGGGGGTGGCAGCCCCTCCATTCCACCCGCTGCCCCTGCCCCAGTGACCTTGGCTTATGTTCCAGTGCTCCCAGTGCTCCCAGTGCTCCTGGCCTCCAAAGGCAGCTGTTGTTTTTCCCAGGAGGGCCATGCCAGGCTCCTGCAGTGTGCAGTGGTCCTGAGGGGCTGGGGAGGCCCTGCCAGACCCCTCCCCTGGAGCCAGCACACCCCAGAGCAGTGGGATTAGGGCTGAGCCTGGACCCTCCAACAGGTTCCGCTGGTTGGACCCAGGGCCAAAAACCCCCCTGGTCAGTCCCTCCTCAGGTCAAGACTCTCTCAAGAACCAGACCCAGGACCAAGATCCCTATCGGGCCAAGATCCCCTCAGGGCCAGTTCCCTCCTACTTCAACACCCCCAAGACAGCCACAGGCCCACTCCAGGTCCAAGACCTCCCCAAGTCCAGGCTCTCCCCCAGGCTGAAACCCCCTGGCTCATCCACCCAGGGCCATGATCTCTCCAGGGCCAAGTTCTGTCCCTAGTCAAGACCCCCTGAGTCAGCCCTGGGTCCAACCTCCAAGGACAAGATGTCCTTGAGACCCTCCCTCAGCTGAGCTCCTCAGGACCAAGACCCTTCCAGGGCCAAAATCCCTCCAGGGCTGGTTCCCTCCAGAGCCAAGACCCCTTGGCTCAATCCCAGAGATTAGCCCTGCTGGGCTGAGATCCCTCCAGGGCCAAGACCCTCCCTGAGATCAGTTCCCTCCCAAGCTAAGACCCCCTGGGTCAGCCCAAGGACCAGCCCCCAGGACTGATACCCTTCAGGGCTGATATCCCCCCAGGGCCACTACCCCTCAGGTCCAGGTCCCCTCAGCTCCAATATCCCCCCAGGGTCAATATCCCAGGTACAATATCCCCCATGGCCAATACCCAAGGTCCAATACCCCCCAGGTCCATGTACCTGCAGGATGAGCCCCACTGGTTCAGCTCCAGGCACACCCCCCAGGCCATGATCCCTGCAGAGCCAATACCCCCTCTATCCACTCTCTCCCATCCCGAGCCCCCCTAACCAAGACCCCCTCTATCCTGGCTGTCCCATCCCGAGCCCCTCTATCCATGACACTTGCAGAGCCAACATCCCCTCTATCCACTCTCTCCCATCCCAAACCCCCCTAACCAAGACCCCTGCAGATCCAATACCCCCTCTATCCACCCTCTCCCATCCCAAGCCCCCCTAACCAAGACCCCCTCCATACCCGGCTCCCTCCCGGCCGATCCCCCACCCCATCCCACCCCCGGCCGGCAGGGGGCGCTGCCCGTGGCGGCCGCGCGCCGCCTTTCTGTCCCGTCCGGGCCGCCGTAGCGCCCGCCCGCCCGTGCGCGCCGCCGAGGGGAGGCCGCGCCGAGCGGGGCCGGGCCGGTCCGGGCCAAACCGAGCGGGGCCGAACCGAGAGAGGCCGAACTGAGCCGAGCGGGGCCGGGCAGGCCCGAACCGAGCCGGGCCAAACCGAGCGGGGCCGAACCGGGCCGAGCCGAACCGAGTGGGACCGAAGCGAGCCGAGCGGGGCCGGGCCGGGCCAAACCGAACCGAGCGGGGCCGGGCTGAACCGAACCGAGAGGGGCCGAACTGAGCGGGGCTGAACCGAGAGGGGCCGGGCCGAACCGAACCGAGCCGAGCCGAGCGGGGCCGGGCCGAACCGAACCGAGCCGGGCCGAACCGAACCGAGAGGGGCCGAACCGAGAAGGGCCGGGCCGAACCGAGCCGGGCCGGTCCGGGCCATGAGCGACATCCGGCACTCGCTGCTGCGGCGGGACGCGCTGAGCGCCGCCAAGGAGGTGCTGTACCACCTGGACATCTACTTCAGCAGCCAGCTGCAGAACGCGCCGCTGCCCCTCGTGGACAAGGGCCCCACCGAGCTGCTCGAGGAGTTCCTCTTCCAGGTCCCCAAGGAGCGCGGGGCGCCGCCCAAGGTGCGGCTGGGGCAGGCCCCGGGGATGGGAGGATGTTTGGGGGGGGAAAAGCCCCAGGAGCACCGGGCAGGGGGTGTGTGTGGGGTGGAGGGAGCTGGTGCTGCAGCCTGAGGCCTGGGCAGAGCAGGACCGAGTCCCTGGTGGACAGCCAGGGGTTTGGGAGGGCGGGATGGGGGCCCCGAGGGGCTGCTGCTGGAGACAGAGGGCTTGGAAGGGCAGGGGGAGGTCTGTGAGAGGTTGCTGCTGGAGATCAAGGCTGTGGAAGGGCAGTATGAGGTCTCTGAGGGGTTGCTGCTGGAGACCAAAGCCTTGGAAATGCAGGACAACGTCCCTGAGGGGCTGCTGCTGGAGACCAAGGCTGTGGAAGGACAGCACAAGGTCCCTAAGGGGTTGTTGCTGGAGACAAAGGCTTTGGAAGGGCAGTATGAGGTCTCTGAGATGCTGCTGCTGGAGACCAAAGTGTTGGAAGGGTAGGATGGGGGGCTGCTGCCAGAGACCAGTCTTGGAAGAACAGTATGAGGTCTCGGGGGCTGTTGCTGGAGACCAGGGCTTTGGAAGGGCAGTATGAGGTCCCTGAGGGATTGCTGCTGGAAACCAAGGCTGTGGAAGGACAGGACAAAGCTCCTGAGGGGCTGTTGCTGAAGACAGAGGGCTTGGAAGGGCAGGGGGAGGTCTGTGGGGGGCTGCTGCTGGAGATTAAGGCCTTGGAAGGGCAGCACAAGGTTCCTGAGGGGTTGCTGCTGGAGACAAAGCTTTGGAAGGGCAGTATGAGGTCTCTGAGATGCTGCTGCTGGAGACCAAAGTGTTGGAAGGATAGAATGGGAGGTGGTTGCTGGACACCAGTTTAGAAGAACAGTATGAGATCTCAGGGGCTGTTGCTGCAGACCGGGGCTATGGAAGGGCAGTATGAGGTCCATGAGGGGTTGTTGCTGGAGACCAAGGCTGTGGAAGGGCAGGATGGGATCCCTGGGGAGCTGCTGCTGGAGACTGAGATGCCAAAAGGACAGCACAGGGTCCCTGGGGTGCTGAGGGGTCTTTTGGGACAAGACCTCCATGGCCTGGCCAGGACTCTCAGGGCTCTGGGGAGGTGTGGTGGGTCTTGAGAGCCCAGGGGGCCACCCACAGCCTCCCAGTGCTGCAGCTGGGCCCTGCCAGGGTTTTGGGATGGGCGTGGGGTGGAGCTGGGATGGGGGTCCCAGAGATCAGCAGTCAGAAACCACAGCTGCTGGTGAATATTGGGATGCACAGACCTGGGGCTTGGTGGGCTTCTGGCCCCAGCTCTGTCCCCCCCAGCTGCCCAGCAGTGTCCTTATTTGCAGAGGGAGGGAATATTTCTCTCCCCAGCAATGGCAGTCTCATCTCTCAGTTCGTGGGCAGCACTTTTAGGTGCAGCAAGCACCAGTCCTTGTGTTCAAATACAACCTAGAGCTTTTCAGTGTCACCAGGTAGTTGAGTGTTCCTTCAGGAAGCTTCAATGTGTGTGCTCTGCATGAAGATTGAGACCCTCACACCTGAGGGAAGCTCCCAGCCTTTACTGTTCCTGTATTTTCACTTGTTTCTTAGCTCTTCAAGAGCCCCAGTGTATTTTGCAGCTTTGCTTGTGTTTCCTTTCAGAGACTGAACTCGCTTCAGGAACTCCAGCTCCTTGAGATCATGTGCAATTATTTCCAAGAGCAGACCAAGGACTCAGTCCGGCAGATCATTTTTTCATCTCTGTTCAGCCCCCAAGGAAACAAAGCAGATGACAGCAGGATGGCTCTGCTGGGGAAGCTGGTTTCCATGGCAGTGGCTGTGTGCAGGGTTCCTGTGCTGGAGTGTGCTGCCTTCTGGCTGCAGGTACAGCTCCTGTGCAGGCAGGATGGCTCGGGGAGGGGGTGAGGGAGTGTTCCAGCATGGATGCAGTGAGCTGCTCACAGTCAGCTGCACTTCTGTGGCAGTTTCAGCTGATAAAACAGCTGCCCCCATGTCTGTGTCCATTCCTGTGCTCCAGCATTCATTTATGTGCTCCACTTGAAGAAAAGAAATTTGGGGGGGGGGGGGGGTTTTTAACGGTCAGTGAAAATTTTATTAATTCCCCCCAACCCTCTGCACTTTGAAAGGGCTCAGTGAAGAAACTGTGGCAGTTCGTTGTCACCTGTCCTGAAGAAGCCAGCCCTGGAGTTTGGGAGATAAACCCTGCCTGATGTGCAGGTTTCTGCATGGAAGAGGCATCTCTCCTGAGATTTGGGCACAAAATACCCGTGCCTGTCTTCCATGAATGCAATGTGTGTGGGATCTCAGGTGTCTCCCCCTTTCCCATGGAGATTCCCCACTGTAAACCTTGGGAAGTGCACCTTTGTTCCTGCTACCTGGTTGATGGAGGGGGAAGAGCAGAAAGGCTGTGCTGGGAGGGAAGGGTGGGAGAAGGCAGAGCAGCACTGTTTCCATGGGGTCCCTCTTTTCCCACCTGGTGAGCCTTGGGAGGGGAGGATATAACCTGGATAGCAGGAGAAGGTGTAGGGTTTTGCAGATTGCAGCTTTTAAAAGACCCGAGGATTGCACGGAATTTTTTCCACATTAAAAGTATCAGGTGTGACTGGGAAGTCACTGAACTGGTTGTTGTGGGTCTGAACCAGTTGAACCACAGAACTGTGTTAGAATCATGGAATCACAGAATGGTTTGGGTTGGAAGGGACCTTAGAGCCCATCCAGTTGCACCCCCTGCCATGGGCAGGGACACCTTCCACTAGCCCAGGGTGCTCCAAGCCCTGTCCAAGCTGGCCTTGGACACTTCCAGGGATGGGGCAGCCACAGCTTCTCTGGGCACCCTGTGCCAGGGCCTGCCCACCCTCACAGGGAGAAATATTGCTGAAGTAATAGTAAAAAACCCACCTGAAAGTCACAACATTGATCTGAAAGGTTTTAATTTGAAACCACAGATACTTACCACCATCTATTTTTATAGTGCAATATAGTGGTTTTATTTCAGTTTGAGTGGTTTGATGTGCTGGAGAGAGGGAAAGCACGCTGCTGTTTTGGGGAAGTGGGGGCACAGATGTTGGAGCAGCCCTCTGACAGGGTTTAATCTGCTTTCCTGGTGTGCCACCCCCTCAGCGAACCCCTGCCGTGTTCTGTGTGAGACTGGCCCGGGCCCTGGTCGATGACTACTGCAACTTGGTGCCAGGCTCCATCCAGACCCTGAAGCAGATCTTCAGTGCCAGCCCTCGCTTCTGCTGCCAGTTCATCACATCCGTCACGGCTCTCTACGACCTCTCTTCAGGTAAGTGTTTCCCAGCTCTGCCTTTCCAAGGAGGAGGTGCAGCGTAAGGCAAGACACATTAACTGTTGCAAGAGAATTAACTGCTCAGATCCTAAAGAGGTGTTACTGTGTAATTATTGCCAGAAGCTGCTCAGGGCTGTGGCTGTTGCCTCATCTGGCACTGGGGTGAGAATAAAAATAACCACTCCGTGGCTGAGTCACAGAATCCCAGAAAGGTTTGGGTTGGAAGGGACCTTAAAGCTCATCTCATTCCACTCCCTGCCATGGGCAGGGACACCTTCCTCAAGACCAGGGTGGTCCAAGCCCTCTCCAGCCTGGCCTTGGACACTTCCAGGGATGGGATATCCACAGCTTCTTGGGGCAAACAACAGAGTCTTTGCTGGAGAAGCAGCCAAAGGGCACAAAGGGCATCTTCTTCCACAGAGGGCAAAGGACATGGGGACCTTATTGACTGAGCAGCTCTGGGAGCAGCAGCTCATCTATCTGGGCTGGGCAGTCAGACCTGAGATATACTCAGGGCTGCCTGTCAGTCTGATTCCTTCCAAAAAGGGGGGAAACACCAATTCTGAATGTTTGCAAGCTGGAGCAGGATTTCTGTGGAGCACTGACAAGAAATAGATAACCAACAGTATATTTCCAGTGCCCTTTTTAATTGTATGTGTGAGCTGCAAGTGACACATCCTGTCTGAGGTTGTTGTTGCTCAAACACATGAACTTTACTCAGAAACAGAAAGCTCATGATAGACCAGGGAACAACCATGCACTGAATGCCAACATCACCTGTAATCCAGAAAAGCAAATGCCATTTGTTATCAATAAAGGAAATGTTTTGCATGGTCTTCTCTAGATAGACAGTTTGGCATTACTGAGAGTGAGAGACTTTTTGTTGTGTTTTTTTAAAGTATTTGGTAGAGCTCAGAGCATATTTTATCTCTCAGTGATTTATATCTGTTTTGTGCAACCACTTGGAAGTTCATCCAGATAATGAAAAGACATGTCAGAAAGGCAATAACATGAATTATAGGAAGTAATTTTTGAATTCCTCAGTTTATTTGAGATGTTTTTGGTGACACAAGAAAAGGAAGCTTGCTCTTCAGATCCAGCAGCCTGCCCTGTGATGGGATGATTGCTGGGAAGTCAGAGTTTCTCTTGTCTGTAGTCAAGTTCATGACCACCTTTCACTTCTTACTTGAAGCTTTACATAATCTTATAATCCTTTACATGTCATGTGATTGTGTTGTTGCGTTGTGCCTTACCTAAACAGGTTTGTTTAGGTAAGTGAGTCTTGAGGGAAAGAAGCTGAATGATTGGCACTTCTCTTCACCCAGCAAATTTTTCCTATTTCCCTTGCCCATTGTCCTTCCTGTGGCAAGGGACAAATGGAGACTGAATTCAGGGAAGAAATGAGCAGGTTGGGAGAAGGGAAAGCGACAAAAGAAGCTTTGCTGAGAAAGGGATAAATGTTGGCATTTGGTGGTGTCTTTGGAATAGGTGGAGAAGGTGAAGTTGGCAGGAACATGGTTGTGTCTTTCCTGGGACAAAAGAGCCTTTACCTTTGGTGTCTTGAGAAAAACAGCACAGCTGGAGAGGCTCTGAAATGGTCATTGTGACAGTGCAGGAAGGCTGTGTGTGAGAGACTAATTAAAGGCTAAATTAAAGTCCCATCCTTCCTTGCAAGGCTCAGCTTACCCAACAGTAACTTTCCTGTCTCCAGATGACCTCATCCCTCCCTCGGATCTGCTCGAGCTCATCGTTTCCTGGATCTTTGAAGACCCCCGTTTGATCCTCATCACCTTCCTGAACACTCCTATTGCAGCCAACCTGCCAATAGGGTTTTTGGAGCTCACCCCGCTGACCGGACTCATCCGCTGGTGCGTGAAGGCCCCCTTGGCCTACAAAAGGAAGAAGAAAGCCTCTCTCTCCAATGGACATGCTCCCAGCAAAATTGCCAAGGACTCGGCCTCGGGAGAAGACAAAGATTGCCACCAGCTCTACTCAAAGCTGCATCTGAGTGTCCTGCAGGTTCTTATGATGCTTCAGGGGCACTTAACGGAGAAGAACCTTTACGGGCGCCTGGGGCTGGTGCCTTTTGACCACGTGGTTCCACTGGTTGAGGAAATTAACAGACTGTCTGATGAACTCAATCCTCTCAATGCATCCAAAGAGATTGAACTGGCTCTGGACAGGCTGGCCCAGGCTTTGCAAGTGGCTATGGCATCAGGAGCACTCTTGTGCACTAGAGGTGAGTCGTTGGAGGGGCTGGCACAGACCCTGGCACGGGATTCTTTTCCTCCAGCGTGCAGAAGTTGGAACAGGGAGTTTTGGAGTGAGGGGAGTAAAGATCAACGTGCTCCCAGCAGAGTTAGTAGTTTACTCCTCTTAGAAAGCAATAGCACAGGAAATAGTTCAGGAAAAATAACTGAATGGAGAGTGAGAAAGGAGAGATCACTGATGGAGGTGGCTCAGGCATTTCTTTGATCCTCAGCCCTGCAGTGTGCACACGGGGTTGTGTCTGGCTGTCTGGCACAGGGACAAATTCATCTCCCTCAGAATTGCTTGTAAAAGCAGTAAAACAGTAAAAGCACTCTTGAATTGTGCCTCAGTTTGACTTCACTGAGTCTGCGTGCTGGAGGAGGATCCATGAAGCACATAAACCCACAAAGAATTCGAAACACAACCAAAACCTCTTCATCTGGAGCTTCTTGTCCTTCAGCTCACCACACTACAGTGTGTATGATTTCAGTTAAACTTATTTAAAAAGTCTGTTAACTTGGCTTTTTTCTGGCTTTCCTGGCTGCCAAGCTGGTTCTTTCCAAAAGACCTGCAGAGATGGAAAAGGGAAGTGCCTCAACACAGCTCAGGGTCAGCCAGACAGATTGTGTTCTTGTTATGTTCCCTTGAAAACAGGCAGTTTTGGGTGTGACCAGAAGGGTTAAAGCTCTCCAACCACTGGGACAGTTGGTGCACACCCAGCTGCAGACAGTGGTCTCTGCCTAAGCAGGCGCCTGAGGTTGTGGGCTGGCTGAACCGGTCAAAATCTCCATGTTCTTCTTCCTATTATTTTATAAAGCAGCTCTGAATGTAACAAAAACAAGCAGAATTGGAGTTTTTTGAGCTGATGGCTTATTTCAGCTGTCTTTGTTCTTAGCTGTTTACCTGGTACATTCTGAGCACTTGCTGTAGAAGTAGAAGGTAATTCAGTGTAAGGAGCAGTTGAAATACCAGGTAGCTCAGTGTTTTGGGAGTGTTTTTGTCTGCAAAGGCAGGAGTTTGTTCTCAAGCTATTCCTGGAAGCCCTCTGTCAACAGGGTATGTTGTTAAATTCCTTAGTTCTGGCTATTCTGCTTGAGCAGAAGTTTGGAGATGGTAAAAGAGATGCAATTTCTAGGTGATAGAACTCAACAAAAAACCAGCCCAACTCTTTCTTTACACTATCAGTGTTTCCAAAACACCAAACCAATACAAAACAGCTACTGGGTAACCTCTGCCTTGCTTTGACCTCGTGCCTTTCTCATCATAAATGCCATATTCAGTGGGCAGAGCCATGCCTTGTATTTCCTATGTCTTAGTTCCACCTTTTTAGTATATTGGTATTACAAAATCCATCCTGAGGCTTGAGCTGCCCTGAGTGTCAAACATGCAACAAAATGGCTGGCAAGGAAAGCTGGTGAGAGGGAAGAATATTTTCTCTCCTCTGGAGGTTTTTGGGCCTGAGAGTGGGATTCTGGATCTCTTGATGACAGATTGCTGATTATTCAGTAATTATTCACTAATTTGAGCTTCCTAGAAAGGACAGCGAAGAGGAAAACCACTCTGATTTCTGCTTTATCCTTATTGTTCTGTGTTCTGTCCTCTTTCAGATGACTTGAGGACTGTATGCTCCAGGCTACCACACAACAAGTAAGAGACCTTTCTGCAGCTGTGTTGTTTATGATGTTTGTTCCAAGACACTCACTCAAGGGCTGTTGAGACAAAATCTCCTCTAAAAATTTGTCATTCTGGAATTTGGCCTTTACTCACAGAGAGGTAAAGGTGATACAGTGCTGGTTAATTCTTCCCTGGACTCTTGACTGAAGGGGGCTTCAGTGGCTCCCACCTTCTATATGATCTTGCCCAGCCTGTGTTAGAACAAATACACAGAAAGGGAAATGAAATTCCAAAAAGGAACCCGCCCCAGAGTTGTCCCATCCCCAACTCCCTGCCTGTCTTCCCTCACCCTAAGCTTCATTGCTTCTTGCTTCTTTGCAAAAACCAACTGAGTTTGAAAAAAAGGGGGGAAAGGGAACAACAAAACCCCTTCTGGAAGGTGCGAAGAGCACACTTGAGTCCCTGTTCTCGGCACCACGACCAAAGCTGCTCTAACAATGCTCCCTCCTGTCTGGCTTTGTCTCCACAGCCTGCTCCAGCTGGTGATCTCGGGTCCAGTGCAGCAGCCCAGCCACGGGGCTCTGCCCCCCGGATTTTACCCCCACATCCACACGCCTCCGCTGGGCTACCCCGCGCACCCGGCGCTGCCCGCGCACCCCGCGCTGCCCGCACACCCCGTGCAGACCTTCCTGCCAGGAATGACATTCCCATACCGGCCCATCCGCTAGCACTGGGGCATGCCCGGGCTCCCAGCTCCCCCCTGAGCCTGGGGAGGCCTCGCAGATGGAACCAGACGTCTTGGGAACCACAGTTTTCCTCCCCGGAGCGAAGCGGAGCGCGAGGGATTGGCCCTCGGGCCTGGGTCTGGGTGGTTTGGGTGTGGGTGCAGATCGAAGGCAGATCAGGGGGGAAAAACAGGGGGTGGGAATAGGCAACAGAAATTCCAGACCTCTGCTGTGTGTGGAAATCTCTTTGCTGCAAGGGTCTGATCTTCCTCAGTGGTGGTTTCCAGCAGCCTGGATCTGGCTGCTCTGGCTCTGGGAGGGCCAGGAGAAAAGGCCTTGTGTGATTTCTTTTTGTTTTTTTTTTTTTCCAAGCTATTCCACTCCAGCCTGCTTGTTTCTTTGTAAATGTTTGTATCTATAGCTACAGAGTATGTGTACACTGTATATTTTTGGAACACAGACCTCCCTTTGGAATCACAAGGTAGAGTAAAGCAGCACTTCCTATTAAAGGAAACAATTCAAGAAGCAGTCAAACAAACCTGCCACTTTCTCTGTCAAACAATTAGAAGAATTAGAACAATTAAAACAATTAGATTTTTATCTTTCAAGGAGGCCCAACTCATTTGGTGTGTGCTGGGGAGGGGACAAAACTCAGTGACTCATTGACCTCCAGCTGGGGAAATGCCCTTTTTACACACCTCGATCAGTGATTCATGAAAATCTGGGGTAAAATCCAGTGTGTTTTGTTAATGCTGGCTGGAGAAATGGCCAGAGGGTGGCTGTGGTGGTGTGGGCAGCTCTGAGTGTGGCACAGGGATGCATGGAATCATCTGGGAAGGGCAGCAGAGCTTGCTGCTCTTGGCACAACAACCAGCCCCTTTGTTGTCGTGCTGTGCCTCTGTGAGCCCCCTCTGTGGGGTGAAAAAGCAGGGAAAAAGGGTTCTTTCTACACATCAGTGACTGTGCAAGGACCTCTGCTGGGCCTGTCCTCAGGGGAGGACATGGGCTGGCTGTGGGTCCACACTGGCTGCAGAATAAGGACAAATCAGATGGAATTTGATGAAGTCTGATTTGAATGAAATAGCTGGAAAAGGAACTGTGCCTGGCTTTCTCTGGAAAGGCAAAGTTAATAATAATAATAATGAAATAGTGAGGGTTGGAAGGTATCTCTGGATTTCGTCTAGTTCAGCCCCCAGATCACGTAGCCCAACTAATAATAATAAATAATAGTTATTATCATTATCACCTTTAGCTTTTGGTCAAGCAGTTGGACAAGGTAAGCATTGTAGATCCTTTCCAAATGAACTATCCCGTCTCATCTCGCTTTGTAGAGCTTCAGCAACAAGGAAAAACTCTTAAAAGCTCCTGATTTCAGGATCAGAGCCATTAATGCCATCGAGTCCCTGCACTGTGACAGGTCTGGCTCCTTTCCCACTGTAGCACCGAGGGCAAACTTCCGGCCAGGTGACACCAAGGGGGCGTGACCAACTCTCCCTGTCGTTCCCCGGGCGCCTGCGCTCAGGGGCTGCCCGTTAGTTAATTAACCAGCCCTTTAATTACCGGCAGCGCCCGGCACCGCCCACGTGGCCTCGGGGGGGAGAGCCGGCGCCGCTCTGCGCAGGCGCGGCGCCCCGCGGTCACGCGCGCGGGCGGCAGCCAATGGGGAGGCGCGTTACTGCGGGGTGCCCCGGCGGAGGAAGTGGCGGCCCGCGGTGTCCGTGCGCCCCGGCCCCGCTCCCGCCCCCCTCCGGGATGTGCTGAGGGCGCGTCCGCCGCCCCTCCCAGGTGAGCCCCGGGCACGCCGCCCTTGGGGGGCGGGTGTCTCCGCCGCGGGGAGAGCGGCCGGCCTTGTCATGGCGGCTGCCCCCGGCACGGGCCTGTCCGGTCGCCATGGCAACGCTCTCTCCCGGCCCTGGGCCCAGCGGCCGCGGGGAGCGCTGCGGGCCTGCTCGGTGACCGGGGAGCGCTCCCCTCCCGGGCCCGGTGACCGGGGAGCGCTCTTCATCTGCCAGGTAACCGGGGAGCGCTCCCCTCCCGGGCCCGTCCCCGTTTGCCCTTGTCCCCCGCGTTGCCCGGGTTTGTTTGGGTGCAGGGCTGGGGTCCCTGGTGAGCTTCAGAACCGCAGCCGGTGCCCGAGCCTTCAGCGTGGCTGTCCCGGCCGCTGTGCCCGCCCCGTGCCCTGGCGGTGGCCGCGGCTCCTTCCTCAGCGCCCTGTCCAGCCGGGAGGTAAAACACGTGTTTTATCCCCGTTCCAGGCATGGGGTTATTGTCATGTCGCACTGCGAGCTGCTGGAGTGTTTCGTTCTGTTCACTGTGCGGGGTCTGAGCCCTGTTCGGGCGGGGTTTATCCTGGGTTTGCCGTGCCGGGTGATCCTGGTGAGCTGCTGAACTTCAGACTCGCCGCAGCTCGTCATTCCCTGCTGAGAACGTGGCTCGCTGTCTGCCTTTTTGCTGACACATGCGTTAAGTACCTGTGCCGAGGTCACACCAGGCGCTCGGGGTGCGTGTTTTCCCCTCTCGGTTTGTTTTGATAGTTCCCAGTGTCCTCCTTTGCTGCTGAGCAACAAATGTTTTCAGGGGGCTGTGACTGTGTTTCCCCCTTGCAGTGGTTAAGACAAATTGGAAGTGTTTGTCTTTCTCCGAGCTGCATTCCTTTTTTTATGCACCACCTTACAGCTTTATCTGTCTGTGGGCATTGTGAGAACTTTCTACAGCTGTCAACACCTTCAGATTTCACCATCCTGCTATCTGTGCCATATCCCAAAGGATCATCAGCCACTTTGTTGCATATCTGTTCCTCTCTTCTTCCACCTAGTTATGAACCTGCTGAACAGATCACAGCTGGAATCTCATTCCACTATGGCTTCATGCTAGCTCCTTTTAATGTAATTAATTCTCTTAATTAACTTCTTTAATCTGCCAGAGACTCTCCTTAGCCTGGCTTAGTTTCCTTGGAAGCCTTTTGGAAGGGACACGTTTGGGAGTGTTTTGGGAGCACTAGTGCATGGTGTTTTCAGATAAACCAGTTGTCTGTATGAATAAACTCCAGCAGAACTCTCACAAGCGAGGTTCTTTTTAAAAAACAAAAACGAAAACCAAACCTAAACTGTCCCAATGTGTTATAATTGGAGTGTGAACTCATTTCCAAGATAAGACTGAGCACCCTCACTTCCTTTAGAAGCAGGGAGGGGTAGAAGGCTTTATCTTGCAGGTTAAAAAGTAGTTCTGTCATGTCTTGTTGTCTCCTTTAATTAGTGTTTCTATGCCTGGTGGTAAATAAAGAAACATTCAGTACTGTCTGAGTACGGTGCTGATGCTTCGTTTAGCTCTTTGAAGTTGCTGCTGTTTCTCTCAGCTGCTTTTGGGATGTACTTAAAGCAAGTTGACTCAGGTGTGGTAGGTGGCTGGCCTGTGAATGCCTCATTAAAACCATCCTTAATTTTCACTTCTTTTCCTAAACCAGTGTCAGTCATCCTGATTTCAGGTATCCAGGCTGGCCTTGGATGTGATGCAAAGTGGGAGCTGCCAGTGGAATTCAGAAAATGGTCTTTATAGTTGGGAGCTCAAAGCTTTTAACAGAACATGTGCATTTATTTTTGTCAATGAAGTCTGGTGCTTCTGTCCTGTCTGATGTTTTCTTGCCCAGTAAGGATGATCTTTATTTACATGTAGGAGTGTTTGTTCCTTCACAGATGGGTTTTTGGGGGTTGTTATGAATACAGGGGTTGGGCCAGTGTAGTCTGTCAGTGAGTCAGTGCTCGTCTCGCAGCCCATCGGCTGATGGGAACTGGTTCTGCCACCCCAAAAGCCATCCCCTCCTTTCCTATTTCCCACCTCTCTGCCCCCCAGCCCAGCCCCTTCCAGCATAATTTAGGGAGGGAGCAGGAGCAGCTGAACCTGTGGTTGCGGAGGCTGACTCTGGATGACAGTGTAAATACCTGAGGAATTAGAGGTGCAAATTGGGGGACTTCCTGGCAGAGCTGATTCAGAAATCCTCCTGGCTCTGCCTCCCTGCTCATCACGGGCTGCCAGCCATGGGGCATGGGCAGGAATTCCCTCCAGTGACGTGTTAAGATGCTTTTAAAGAACCACTTGGGCTTAAGTAACAGCAGAGAAAGCTGAGCACACAAATTTGGAAGCCAAGTATTAGCCAAAATCATTCTCAGAGTGGGATCATTCCCATTTTCCTACTTGTTTTTTTTAACCAAAGGATGTCTGATTCTTCCAATGCAGAGTATTATAAAAAGATTTAGAGCTTCATGTCCCCCATCCCCTTTCCTCCCTGCAGAAAAGTAGGAGCAGGAGCTGCTCAGTTTTCCAGCATTAGCTTTTAATTAAGTTTTTAGTTTCTCCTTTTCAACATGCTATGTGGCTGTCAGAGCAGGCACCTGTGCCAGAATCCATTTGAAATGTTCCTGCCTTAAAACAGCAAGCAGTGGACTTTTTGAGTTGAACCCGTGTCTCCTGCTGGAAAACATCACTGAGAAAGGAAAGGAAAAGGAGCCATTTTGGCTCCAATTTTAAATTCATGCTCTTGGAGAGGTGTGAGGGGCCAGCTGGGGAAGGAATGTCCTTTCCAAGCTTGCTGCTTAAAATGTGTTTTATTTGAAAGCACCTTGCTTGCAGTAGCCTCTGAAAAGTCCCATGTGTGTGTTCACTGTATGGATGCAGGTTTCTTGCTCCATAATGAAAACATTGTGTAGGAAATGGAGGCAGCCTCCAACTCCCCTCTCCTGGGCTTTGTACCATGCTAGGCTGCATTTCTGCCTGGTTTTTCAGTCACTACATATGTTTGCTGTGTGGCTGTTTATTCTAATTTAGAATGTTTTTTTTTTTTGTTGTTTTGTTTTCTGGAGGAATTTGGGTATTAAATTTCCCCTCCAGTGAGGTTCATGTTGCCAGCGTGCCTCTATCATGACCCTTGGGTTTGAACTCCCCACAGTGCCACTGTCACAAAGCAGATTTTCTCTTCCACGTCTTAACAAGAAAAGATTTAACAGCAAAACCCTCTTAGAGATTCTTGTTTGCCATTCCCTGGAGGAATTGCTGTATCTGGGGCAGCAGGAAGCCATGCCTTGTGCGGTGTTCTTTAGAGACACCTCATTCGGGGGCCAGCTCCTGTGAAATCCACGGCTCCACTAATGTTTCCAGAGCTGGAGGCTGAAAGAGCAGCCTGAAAAGCAACTCTCGTGCAGAACATTAACATTCCTGCTGCTGGGAGTCTGACAGGTCCGACTCCAAGTGGGCCAAGGATCAGGGATACGAGTAGCAAAGGATTTCACTAACAGTAAGTGGGTTTGTTTCAAATAAATAACGGCTGCTTGCTGCGCAGGTAGAACCACATTGCGCCTTCTCACTTCTTAATGTCCTTTTAGGGACTCTTTCAAATCCTGAGCCTGCATGGCAGGAGGCCAAAGCGTTAATTACAGTGATTCAGTGTGTTTTGCTTTCAGGCTTTTAGTGCTGTGGTGTGCACACCTCGGGCTGGGCATGGTGTGGAACTGGAGACGAGGCACAAATGTATTCCTTAGAACCGTGTTTTCAGAACTTCACAACTGAGGGAAAAATCGTCTGAGCAGCGTGGGGGAGTCTTTGGGAGCAGGGCTGAATGCCAGGAGGGTTTTCCTGGGTTGTGTGTGGCAGAGTCCAGAGTGCTCTGGCCAAGCTCTTGTAGCTGTTGGTTTGATATCTAATTGACTTGTTTGGTGTTAGGTGAGATTCTGATTTAGCAGGGTGATCTTCAGGGTGTGGCAGCCTGGGAGGCTGAGCAGGGGCAGGTGGTTGAGGAGGGCAGTTCTCTGCACAGGAGGAAGCTCCTGCTGAAGGAATTTAAATAATGAGGAGCTCCAAGTGTGTGTCCCTGAGTGACCCAGGGTCTGTGACAGGCTCAGTGCTTGTGATTCTGGTAGAAATGACAGAAAATCATGGTTCAAAAAGTGTTATGGACTGTTGTAAAATCACCTAATTAGCATCAAACCTGCTCCCAGCCACGTTACTACATTATTTTCAGACCAAGGCACAGAATCAGTAATTTTGTCCTAGATTCCTCATTAAGAATCTCACTCATTCCAAGCATCCCCTTCTGCTAATGCAGGGAATTAAGTGATGGCAGTTCTGGGCAGCACTCCCATGGGATGTGATGAAGATGCAGGGCTGGAGGTGAAACCATCACTGTTCTGTTTATGACCTGAACTCCAAGCCCCATTGATTTCCATAACTTACTGGGAACGAGGAGAACTGTCCTCTGGGATTTGTGTGCTGCTTGTCCCAGATGAACCCTTGTGGGATTCCTAGAAGGAGCAGGAGCATTAAATGGCATAAACAGTGTGACAAATCACCTGGAGAGGTGTGCTTGCACTGCACACATAGCACAGGGGATGTTGGTGTAGGCAGCACACTGAACACCCCAGCTTCCAGTTGCACCTTTAGATCCAAAGGAACTTGTCAAATCCCAGGCAGGGTGAAGAGATTTGCTCCTCACTGATGTTATGTGGGCCTGAGCAACCTAATCTAAGTTGGGTTAAACCCCAAAATATCTTTCCAACATAATTTTTTTTGTTCTATGACTGTACTGGAAGTAGCTTGGAACTGTCAGGCCAAGCATTTAAATATCGTTAAAAATTTGGCTTCTGTTGCTTTAATAATGTTGTCCCAAGTGCTGGAAGTGCCTCTTTGAGATTCTTAGTAATGAATTCATGTTTTCAAATCCAGTTGCACTTTGATTGTATTAAATGAAAGGAGCTTGGTGACAGGGATGTCTGTGTAGAACATTCCCTGTGAGACCAGTAACCTAAAAACACAGTAAGCTAAAAATGAAATGCAGCAGGGAAATCTTTAGTGCTTTGTGGAATTAGACTGGTTCAGATTGAATGGTTTAATGTAAATCAAATCCCCAGAGCCAGATGGCACAAGACTGAGACTTACAGCTGTAGAAACTCCTGCTGGCATTCTGGCAGTGACAGTCCCCAGACAATAACAGAGTTTGTGGCTGTTTTGGGTACTGTGTTGTTCAGTCACAGCTAAAGCCCTGCATTTTGGGTAGCTTTTAAAATTCTCTCTGGGCTTTGTTTGGTCCTGTTTATTTACAACTGAGACAGGATGCCAGGTGGCATGAAAATTTGTTTCCTGGAAATCTTGCCTTCCTGGGATTTGGGGACTGTCCACGTGGGAGTCACAAACAAGGATTTGGGAGCGACACTGGAGCATACAGTACCTCTGGTGAGCTCTATCCTGCTCTGTGTGTGTGTGTGTGTGCATCTTTTAGGGAGCATCTGTGCAATAAATCACAGCTACTGGGACCTGTCCATGGCTGCAGTGCTGGCACAGACACTCGGGGAAGGGCCAGCTCATGTCCTGCCCGTGCCCAGCGGGTCATCTGGTGTCTTGGGGATTCCTCCAGAATGGCCTGCAGAAACCTAATCTGTTCCTTCTGTGCTACAACAGCAGATAATCCTCAATAATCCAGCAGGAGAGTGCTCAAAGTAAATGCTTTGAATTCCAAAAGGTGAAAATCTTCAGCCCTGTGAGGATCCACACTGTTCCTGCTGGGGGAGGCTGGGTGTGTGTTCATGGGGATGGTGCTGCCTGAAATACAGAACCACAGAGCTTGCCAGGATTTTACTCTTTCTGGGAGGTTTGCTTCTTTCTGTTCAGGATGAATTGATTTCTGTTAGTTGTTAGGCAAAGTAAAAGGTGTTGGTGACCTTCACTCTTATCTTTGGTTCTGCAATTAAAGAGATTCCCTCCCGTTGGTTTTTGTGTGAGCACTAAACTTGAAGCCAGTACATGCCTTATATTGGGAGTTATGTATGTACACAACCCTAGTCACTATTTGTTTCACTTCTTAGATTACCTGGCTTTTATTCTATCAGGAAGTTCAGTGATCTTTGTTGCTGAATCATAAAATTTTTTGGGGGGAATTTCGTTACTTTATCTGGATGGAAGCTGAAATCCAAATAAAAATTAATGAAACCCATTGTCTTGTGGCAGTTCATCGCCTCACCCATTTTTACAGGCTGCACAAGGCACAAGTGTTGTTAAAACATGTCTAACAGTGCTAAACAAGGGAAACCTTAACTTGTAGAACCACTTGACCACTTTTTTGTGGGTATGGAAGTGCTCGAGGGGTTTTCAAACATATTTAAGCAGCTGCCTTCCACATTCTAGTAAGCATCAGGCTTTATCCTGCATTTGAACACCCCGCTGGATTAAGAGTGCTGGCTCTGTGAGGCTGCCTGTTTCCCTAGAAATGGGGGCTGCTGCAGATTTATGGGTTTTTTTGAAATGCAAGAATTCAAAGAGGGAAGGAAAACTTCCTGCTCTCGAGAAAAGCCTGAGTTGAGGTTTCTTAGCTGTGAAGCATCCAGTTCAAGTAAAGAAACTGGCCCTGCACCTGGCTGAAAATGAGAACTGCCTGGAAGGGCTGGTGGCAGTGACTGTACCAGCTCATTGTGCTCAGTGAACAGGGACAGATAATTCCTGGAGCCCCAGTCATCACTTGGGCCCGGTGTTGGGAGCCAAAGGCTTGTTGCCTTTTAGGCAGATTTGTGAAATGCTGTCCTTTAACTCATTAAAGCCAGAGCTTACTGATGCCAAAGATTTATGGCATTATTTTTAAATAGTAAGTTTAGGCCTTACAACGTGCTTTAAAAGTTGGCTAATGTTTACTATTTCTGTTCATTACTTCCATTACTGCTTAATATTTGTCATAAGAATTCAACAGGTTCCTCTGGGCTACCCATACACCTAAGGCCAGGACATTTTGTAAGATTTGTTTCACCAGAGCAAGGCAGAAGGGTAGTAGAAATGCTCAAAACCTTTATGCTTTCCTGTATTGATAATTAATTTGTTGTGTGCTATATCTGCAGGTTTTAGGTAGGAAAGGGAATTAAATGCTCAATGCTGACTGCAGTATTTTGGAAAAAGGTGTCCTCAGAACTTTTTCAAATGTGGAACTGCACAATCCCTTCAGAAGCATGAGGTGTTTGTTGCATAAAATAGGAGATGGTGGCTTGTTTATGATCTCCTGAGCGAGTGTTTCCAGTTGTGACAGCAGGGTGATGTCACCGTGCTCCCCTGGGAGCAGAGGCAGATGTTAAATCCGTGTCACCTCCCAGACTGTGGCCATCCTGTGAACAGAAGGCTGACACCTGAGGTAAAGATATCCAGAGCAATAAGATCACTTCACTTTGGCTTTTCTTGGAGCCTGCATTTGGCTTCACAGCAGCCACCCCTTGGTCTCACAGGTCAGAACCTGTGGTGTTGGTGTTGCTGCCTTGAAACCCTTTTAGGGTGCTTTTAACTTTCATCACGTCCTAGGGTTGTATTTTACACTGATACCAGGGTGCTTTTTTTATTATTTGTTGTGCTTCCAAACATGTATTTTGCCCTCTAGAACTAAGTTCACTCTCAGAGTGATGCTCTGGTCCCTGTGCTGGCTGAGAGTTTTGTTCAGGGCTTTGTCTGTGCCCAGGGGCAGGACTTGCTCTTGGGTGTTTGCCCAGGTATCCATGAAGAGCCAGAGGCTGTCAGCTGGGTGTGAAGGGAATTAATTTGCCTGGGATTTCTTCTCTCTTGGTCAGAGCAGCCATTTACCACAGCAGTGCCTGGCCAGGGAGGAAGGGGGGCAGCTCTGCTCTCCCAAAACCCTGTGGCAGGACACGGTGCCAGAATGTTCTTTAAAGGTGAGTCCCTGCAAACACAACCCATCCTGGGTGTCTGAATTTGAAGAGAGGGGAATTACCCTGTTCAACAAAAAAGTCATGGATTACTCTTTTAAGGCTGGCTTCAGCTCCAGGATAATGTGTAATGCTTGCCCAGCTCTTTGAGAATGTAGTGTTAGATACACATGGACTAATCCTCCCAGGAATGTGTCCTGTGCTGGCTCTGCCTCTCCCGCAGGGCCTGCTGGCTAACTCTGCTCCTGGGCCCTGCCTTTTGTACTCATTAGGAAAAATAATGGCTCTGGCATGGTGGTTTCATTCCTCTCTGATTTATTAATGCTGAGAGTATTGACCGAGGAGGACTGTTGCCTTACAGGAGCATCAAAACTTCACAAGAGAATTGCTCCTGTGGTGTGTCACCACTGTGAAATGATAAAGGGTCTGGCAAGGGTGGGAGGGTGGGCCTGGGGTCCACACCATCAGTCAGCAGTGGTGTGGATCCCATCAGCCACAGCCAGTGATCGTGCCCTTCCTTCCTTCCGAGTCCCACGGGGTAAAGCTGAGGCTTCTTAAAAGGTCACCAGCGGCTGGTGGAGAGTGTGTGCACTGCCACGGCAGGGGACAGATTCCAAGTGCAGCCTCCGAGGGCTTGAGCCAGTTCTGGCAGTGCAAAATGAGCTTTAAAGGCAGCAAGGAGTACTGGTTTTGTAGGTGCTTGAGTTGTTTTGAAATTGGCAGCTGGGCTGTCTGTGAACTGTGCAGCCACAGTGCTAGTATAGGCTGGGAAATGCCTGTGATTCTTCTTAAGGAATTCTTTGGAGAAGAACAAGTGATCCACATCTTTATATGGATATTTTTCTCCAGGAAATACGTAGGAGCAGTCACTGGGAGGAACGCTGTGTCTGGGAGGGATCCCTTGCTTGAAGAAAGTCACCCCATTTCATCTTTTCCAAGGGCTGTTGGAGCTCTCTCAGCACTGATGTTGAGTTCCAAGGACCCCGACATCCAGGCACTCCCTGCTCTCTGAATATCATCCTGCTGTGCTGAGGGTTGCTCTCTACCCTCTCATCCAGTGGAACCGCAGAAAAAAAGCTGTAGTTTGGGGACAGAATGTGGGTTTTGTGGCTTAACCAATTTTCTCTTAGGGGTGCGGTGGAAAGGAGGTGTTTCTGTATTTTTAGGAGAGCAATTGCACACAATTGTGTGCTATCAAAACGTATCAAATGGGGTTCCCTGCTGTGCCTACTCCTTTTGTGCTGCTTTGCCAGTCACAGAGCAACTGTATCTGGCAAAGTAAGTTAATAACTTGTAATTAATTGCCAAATTGTAAGTTCGGCAACTTAGAATTGACAAGTGGCAATTGTAACTTTGCTGGTTACAATTTTTGTGTTGAAGCTGCTCAAATGGCACATCCAGTCCAGTGTGTGTTTAAATGTGTTCCTTCTCAAGCTCTGAGCTATAAATCAAGAGCACTGGAGAGCTGATCATCCCTTTCAACAGAAGGGCATAGACAAACACTGCTGTGTGCTACTTTTCCCCTCATAACCCAGCATTCTGAAACCAAGATTTGAGAGGGTTTAAATTTTAAATTTGAGAGGGTTTAATTTTTTGAGAGGGTTTAATTTAAAACTGGGAAAAGAAAGTAAAAATTTTAAGTAATTTGTTTGTGTTAAGGGTGGTGGGTTTGGCTGTTTTTCCTTTGCATCCTGGTCTCTCTCTTTGTCCTGGGACTGGGAGGGCTGGAGAAAGAGAGAGAGAGGGAACTGACTCCTGGAGCTGCCGAGTCTCTGCCTGCCTTGTCTCACGTGGGGCTTTGTCCTGCCTGAAGGCTGTTCTCCATTCATGCATCACTGCTACAAATGCTTTTACAACCACTTTAGGTATCACTTACTTCCTTCCCTCTGGTGCCTTGTTACAAAAGGCCGAAGGCACCGCAGCGAGTGCCCTGTGTGGGGTTAGTGGATGGGGGCGGTGCTATGGAGAAAAGGAGTCCTGGGATTTCTGTTTTTGACTGCTCTGTGCTGGGCTGGAAAGGCAGCCCCCGAGAGAGGGGAACTGAAACTACACCAGCACAGGTTAAACAAAAGGAACGTTTGAAAGAGTTGGAATCCTCTCTGCATGTACTCACTGGAGATGGCAGGATTGTGCAAGAGGACTTTCTAAAGGCTCTTCTAGCAGTGCTTCCTTTTGAAGCTGCTTGTTCGGTTTTGTTTTAACAAAATATTGGTCCTGCACAGACATTTGAAGAGCTCCATGCAACATAAGGTACACTTGGCACGCTGCTGGCTTATTTAATGCAGCTCTTTTTGGAAGGGGTTGTGGCCACGTGCACAGCAGGCTGTGCCCACAGGGAGCAGGATGGGCATGGAATCAGGGCTGGAGCTGAGCAGTGAGCTGGGCTTATCCTGTGGGCAGCACAGCTTTGGGTTAGTTCTGGGGTTCACAGTGCCATGTTTTGTTTCATCTCTCCTGAAGACTCATTTTGCTGGGAAAACCAGCTTTATCAGTACCAAGACCCTCCTGGTGGGAGCGAGAGCCTGTGCTCCATCATTCCTCACGTGCCTCCTGTCCCTGCAGGCGTGAATGACAGAGGAGGTGCCCCCGACTGCACTGACCGACGTGAACCTGCGCCTGCTGTGCCACGATGACATAGACACGGTGAAGCAGCTCTGTGGAGACTGGTTCCCAATAGAGTATGTCACTGCCTGGGGGGGCCTTGGGGGGATCTGAATCTGAGGGTGTGAGCATGCACTGGTTCAGTTTGGAGCCAACTCCAAAGGCTCTGCAGCCTTCCAGGACAGCAGCAGGTTTGGAATCACCTGTGCACTGTGGTGATGTTGCTGTAATGGCCCTTTGCTGCCAGTCCTGGAGGAACCTGAAATCATCAGAAAGTTCCTGTATGCACATTTTGGCAGGAAAATGGGCTTTGTGATTAAGGCGCTTGGATCAGCTTCTTGGGAAAGGCTGTGAATGAAGTGGGGAGAGAAGCACACCTCCAGGAAAAAGGCCAGCAGCCCTTGCTTGTGAGAGGAAGTCGTGTCCTGGAGGCCTCAGAGCCAAAGCAAACCAGCATGGAGCAGCTGCTCCTCAGGGACTGTCCCTCTGAATGTCCCAGGGCAAATGAGCAGCACTGCCCTGGGTACTTGTTGCTCCCAAAGGTCTGGCTTAAAGCTGATCTCACCCTGTTCCAGGTCACTTCCCCAGGCCCCCATTTGGTAAGTGCTCATGACTTCACAAGCACAGGAGTGAGGAGTTTTTGCTGGGGACAGTGACAGACTTCTGGCCCAAAGCATCCAAGCAAACCCCAGCTGTAGGCTTCAAGGATTTTTTTTTTCTTTAGCTTCATTGAGAAGCCTTATAGAAGCTTTTAGCAGATTATAATTAAGATTGTATAAAATGCAACAAATCAGCAAAAGCATTCATAACATTTTGAGTTTGTAGGTTTCCTTTAAATGCAAGGCTGAAGTCTCATTTTGAAAGAAATGAGTACATGAGTCTCCCTTTAGTATCTGCAGAAGGAGGAGGAGAGTTGGAGGCCTGTGATGTGATTTTTTTTTTTGTTCCAATGTGCAGTATTTTTTTACACGTGTATCAAATTAATGAGATCCTTACGCTTTTAGACGAGGGCAGATGGATCTTGCATTTAAAAATAACTTGCTAAAGTTGGAATTAAAAGCTCTGGGCAGGGAATGTAAAATGAAAATGTGGTTCTCTTAGCAAGGCGAGGAGGCCATTACGTGATGCCATTGAAAGGACCAAAAGGGATGCAGCTGTTTCCAGCTGAGCAGCATCTCAGCACATGGGTTTTGCACCTCCAACCATGCCTGTTCTGTGTTCTCCCCAGGTACCCTGACTCATGGTACCGAGATATCACTTCCAACAAGAAGTTCTTTTCCCTCGCAGCCACGTACAGAGGCTCCATCGTGGGCATGATAGTGGCAGAGATCAAGAGCAGAACCAAGGTGCACAAGGAGGTACGTCCCTACACTGGGCTCCAGGGTGGCACAATCCACCTCTTGCCATGGTTAACAGGGCTGGGACCTCGTTGGGGTATTTTCCCCCCCCTCTATTCAGACACTTCATCCTGAATTAATTTCGGGGATGAAGCACGTTGTGATTTTCAGCTAACGGAGCCTGGGTGGGGAGATGTGTCTGAACACATGAGCCTGGTGTCACAGCCATGGCCTGATGGGAACCTGAGGGATCAGATCATGCAGGTGTAATCCCAAAGTGCCTGTGCAGGAGGCATTTAACTGTTGCCTGGCTGTGTTCAGTGTCCCTGGGCATGGCTGATGGCTGTGGGGTGTGTAGCTGAGGGAGAACAAACCCCTTCCTTTCTTACTTAAGAGCTTCCACAGCTGTACTGGGCGAGTCACTCTGGTGACTTCCTGCAGAAACTCCTCCATTCTCACAGTCCCTGTCTCAAACCCAGAGGGGAGGTAACCACGCTGCAGAGAGCTGGAGCTCCAGGGATAACACAGCTTGGAGGCCAAGGAGAGACAACACAGTGCAGCAGAGAGGGAGAGAAGTGATGGTCACTGAGCACAGCGTGGGAGAAGACCACTAAAAACCAGCAGGGGCAGTGCAGAGGGTACAGAACTCCTGAAAGGCCATCAGTGTTGTGGTTAAACAGTAATCCTGACATTCACAGGGAATGAGGGCACTGAGTAGCACGGGTCTCTTCACTTTAGCTATCTGGCTTCACCTCAAAGCTCATCAAAATCAGAAGCTGCATCTTCAGCAACTCTAACAAAAGGCTCTTGTTCCAGCCAAGCTGGAAGCCAAGGGCTTTTTCAGCCACTGCTCTGGACAGTTGGGCTTGTGGAACGTGCTCCTTGTCCTCTACAGCAGCACGGGCATCTCCAGCTGGCTCAGGTGGAGCTTGCAGGCCACAGGGACCTGCTGGGTTGATCTAGACACTGATGGGTGACCCCAGGACTGGCACTTTGAATCTTTTCTGGTAAAGAAAGCCAATATGTTCTGTCCTAAGCCCTCAAAAAATGTCTATAGTCAGGAAGCACCGTGATTTTTGTTGTGTCTGGGAAGATGATGTGAAAGTAGGAATTGCCACAAAGGAACCAAAGTTGGATTTTTTAACTTCCTTTCCAAAAGATTGTTCAGTGAAGTTTCCTGCTTTAGCCTTGTTTTCAGGTGTTGCAGTACAGGATTTTTGCTTTCTCCTGTGCCTCCTCTGGTATCCTACTAAATAACTTGTCATATCTCTCCTCAGGATGGAGACATCCTAGCTTCCAATTTTCCTGTGGACACTCAAGTTGCTTACATCCTAAGTCTTGGAGTGGTGAAGGAGTTCAGAAAACATGGAATAGGTAAGATGCTGCTAAGTGACAACTGTTGCTGTCATTTGCCACGTGTGGCCAGTGGGTGTGACAAGGAGCTCCCTCCAGCACATCCCTGCAGGAAAGGCTTACCCATGACTGATACCAGCAGGTGGGAAGGTGATGCACCCACATCCCCTCCCTGGTGTTAGTGCAGGTGCTCTGAGAGGTTTTTACTGGTTGTGGGCACAACACAGTATGCAAATACTTCCAAAGAGCACAGGGCTCTGCCCATCTTGTTCCCAGGGGCCAGCTGAGCACCCCAAAAACTCGCACTCCTGCTGCTGAGACTGACTGGGAGTGTGAGAGCTTCCCCCTGGAGCAGGGTTTGAAATGATATTCTCTCAGGGGTATCAGCAGCCTGATGCCTGAGGCAGAAAATAGAGCTGCTTTTAACCTTTCAGCTTCAACAGGTAGAACAAACAGAAAATGACAAAGGGATCTGGAAAAGAGTGTAACTTGGAGCTGATTAGATCTCAGATGGCTGTACAAGTCAGCTCTGAATGTCTGCTGCCACATGCAGTGCTCCTGCAGCCATTTGAAATGCTGCAGGCAGAAAGGCTTTACCTCTGTCTAGAGCAGGGTGTGTTCTGTCACCAAATACTGCCCTTCTGGGGCCACTTCAGGCGTGATCCGTATCTTGGATCCCTAAAGAAATGACCAAAGGAGTCCTTGGAGAGAGCACCGTGTTTAAACCTTGCATTGAAATGCCATTGGAGAGAAATTTTCTGTGCAAAGAAGAAAATAGCGGCACAGAATGATGTTCAGAGAAGGTGGTAAAGGTGTATTCTGTAAAATTGTGGTGCTTTTGAGTCTCCTTTCAATTTCCAAACCCTATTTTTTTTTCCTAGCCCCATCTTGCTGGAATTTTCTATGTCAGTATTTCCTGTATTCATTATATCTGCACAGCGTGTTCCTGTGCTCTCTCAAAAACTTTGAACTTGTACCTGTAGCAACACAACCTAAAGAAGCTGCTCTTGCTTTCTCTGAGACCTTCCTTTTGGGAGTTTTTCTACTGTGTTTGAAGCTGAAGCCTTTCATGCAGGAGGCTCTTCAGCCCAGGAATGCTGCTGAGCACTGAAGCCTGGATTTTTCTGTGGCAGACAGAAAAAGGTTTCGGTTTCTAGTTTTCTGCTATTCTTAAACCAGAGAGCAGGTGGATTTCTGTGAGGTTTTAAGACTGGAATATCTCATAACTAAATTGAACTGCTCTCCTGGTGATGTCTCTCAGTGTGTCTTTGGGCTTGACTGGTAAACATTCTCAGTATCAAACAGTGCTGTTGCCTTCTGCCCTGAAATCCCACGGGTCCTGCTGGAAGTTGTGCAGGCCCTGGGGATTGTGAAACAGCAGCAGCCACCTCACCTGTGTGTATTAGTCAGGCTGATCCTTTAGCCTGGTGTTACCACACCTGCTGGGAGAAGTTCCCCTGCAGGTTCTGCTGGGTCCATCATGCCATGCTGAGGTGGTGGGGATGAACCTCCAGGTCTTGTGTCTTGGGGCTGGATCATCCTCCATGCCCTCCTCTGGTTTTCCTGCCCCAAATCCAGGTTGAATGAGACTGTGCATCTGCTCTCCTCCTTAGGGGAGAGATCTTAAAATCCCACCAGTTCTTGGGATGTTTGGGTTGAGCAGACACAGAGCAATAATCTGCTTGTGAAACTCTGTTTTGACACACTGCTGTTCTAAAGGGCTTTAAAATAAATAAATGTATGTGGTGGAGCTGATACCATTGGAAATGACTCAGTGACCTTCCCCAAAGCCAGGAGCTGCTCGGCTGGGGATGGGCAATATTGTCCTGATAAGTCCCATGTCTGGCTCATCCTTGTGGTTATTGAGTCAGAGGTTTCTGTCTTTAAAATCTGGTTTTTGAAGCCATGCTCACTGGTGAAAAGAGATTTATATTAAAACCAAGTCCTCAAGAGGATCTGTGGGATTTGGGGCCCTCAGAGGTGTGCAGCAATCCCTACTCAGACCCTGGTGCAGGAGGGCTCAGCTGGGCCCCCCAACCCTCCTGTTGGGGGTCTCTGGGGAGGCAGCTCCACACTGTGATCCTGCTGCTCTTCCCTTCCCCAGGTTCACTCTTGCTGGAGAGTCTGAAGGACCACATCTCCACGACTGCCCAGGACCACTGCAAAGCCATCTACCTGCACGTCCTCACCACCAACAACACAGCAATAAACTTCTATGAAAACAGAGACTTTAAACAGCACCACTATCTCCCCTACTACTATTCCATCAGAGGGGTCCTCAAAGATGGCTTCACCTACGTCCTCTACATCAACGGTGGGCACCCACCCTGGACAATCTTATATCCTTTACCTGCAGGCTGCTGAGCACAGCCCAAACCATGGCTGGGGTTAACAACAGCAACCCAACCAAGTGTGGGGAATGATGGCTGCTCAGATGTGTTTAATCTGAAGCTGGAAGGTGATGATAGAGGGTTTTAACAGTGGTCCATGTGTCCCCAGGCTCCCCCAGCTCCTCTGGGAACAGGTCAGGAAGCCAGTGTAGGATGGTTGGAGCAAGTTTGATGCCAGTGATAGCAAATGCTGTTGTTAGGCCAAAGTGCTGGGTGAGCTTTGGCTTGTGGGGTGCAGGATTTGGCCTACATGGAACGTGGCAGAGAAACCCTTGGCCTCTCTTCCTGTGACCTGGGATCCCCTGTGAGCCTGGCCTGGATCTCAGCAGGCTGCTCTCACACTGACTTAGGCAGTTTGTTTCAGGTCACCAGAAACTTGATCTTTCCTGGGTGTCCCAACCTCCCCAGGCAGGTGGATGGATTGCCCCAGGAACTTCCATGGAGTGCAAAGGGAACTGACAGCTGCTTAGAGGAGGCATTTCCCACACAAGTTGGAGCCAGCATTCCCAAAGTGCCATGTTTTACAGGGCAGAGCAGACCTGCTTTTGATAGACATATTGTAGCAATGAATGCAAGTAGCAGATCTGAGCGAGCAGAGCAGCTTCCCCTGTGCACGGAAAGATTTAACTAAAGAATTAGCTCACAGTGTCAGTGTTGCTGTCCTTAACTGGTGGCCACTGACTACCTGCAGCACATTGGATCTACTCTAGCCAGCCTGAGCCCTTGCTCCATTCCCCAGAGGATATACCGACAAGCCCAGAGCCTCCTGTGCAGCCTCCTGCCCTGGTCTGGCATCTCTGCCAAGAGCGGCATCGAGTACAGCCGGACGATGTGACTGGAGGGTGCACGGGCACCAAGGTGGGTACTGGGCACAGCCCCCTCCCCTGCCCCACTGGGGCACCCAGGAGCATCCTGGAATGAGAGCATCCTGCTGCTGTGGAGGGTCTGGGCATGGCTGTGCTCCAGCCAGCAGCCAAACTCTGCTGGGTTCATTTGAAGGGAATTCACACCCTGGCCTTGCTCACTGGAGCCCAGAGCCCGACAGCAGGTGGGACAGGCTGTCTCTCTCCTTTTCCCAGCTGTTGAAGCACCGTGCAGGGCCCACAGGGACTGAGCCCTTGGTGTCCCAGCACAGGAACTGGAAGCCCATTTGCTCCAGCACATTTGAAGAGACCTGTAATTAACTCCCGGTTTCCCTAAGACACCTGCCCTCTTTTCTTTCCATAGGATTGTTCCTCCTTCCATGTGACCCACCCGGCTCTGCGCTGGTTCCAGTGATGACAGCTCTTGGCCAGTGACCCAGCCCCTGGGCGGGACTCCCTGTTCCACAGGGACTGACACTGGGAGACTTCACCCTTGGGCTGGGCCCCGACCCCCCGGTGGGCTGGGGCCGGCCTGGCCGCCGAGGTGTCTGTCACCACTCCGTGTGCATGTTGCACTGCCCCTGCCACCTCCCTCGCCTCCGGTTTGCTCCTTCCATTCACGGCATGTCGAGGGGTTGGTTCGGTGCTGCTCCCACTCCCCCCATGGCTGCGGGAGCAGCCGAGGGAGGGTCAGGGACGGGCACTGATGAACCGTGAGCTGGCAGGGGAGAGCCGTGCCCTTGTTGATGGGGAAAGGGAAGCTGGGTGAGGGGAAAGGGGGACTGAGAATCATGTTTAGGTCCTGCCACATCAGCTGCTGGTGCTTCCTGTGGGTAATTTCCAGGGAGAGTAACTGCCTCGCATGAGAAACTACCCAGCCCCACCAGCCCTCTGGAGTGGTGTAAAAAGCAGCATAGAATTCAGGATGCATCGAGTAGAAGGCAGGGAATGAAATTGCTATTTCATAGTGAAATATATATGTATTATACTGTATAGATCTTTCTGCCTTTGTCCAAGTTGAAATGTAGCAGGGGAGGAGAACTGGGGGTGTAGACTCTGGTCCAGAGCCCTTTTCTTTCCCTGCATGTGCCCTTCCTTGGCACCAGGCTTTTGCAGGATCTCGAGTGATGGAATCAGTGCACAGATCACAACAGTTTTTCCTTGCTGAGGACCCCTGAGCTGCTCACTGTCGTGTTTTGGGCTGTGGTGTGGCTCTCTGGGGCTGTGCTGGGCAGTGTCCTGGCTGCAGGACCCCTCTGGGGCTGGGCCTGACTCTGCTCCCTGGCAGTTCATGTCCAGCTGTGTGGGAGCCCCAGGGCTGCAGCCAGGCCACGGACCCTGCTACATTCCCATGGCAAATCCTCCTTCCCTGGCTGAAGCTCTTCCCCTGCTCAGCACCATGGTCCTCCTTCCCCTCTTGTTGTCTCATTGGGACTGGAGCAGTGGGGTCCAAGCTCCATATGGGACAGGGCCTGGGGGTGACACACTATGGGTCAGGCTGGGTCTCAGAAGACCTTGCAGCCCGGGTGGGCATAGGGAGCCCCTGGGGTGGGAGGTCACTAATAACAGGGTGCTGTGTGTGCCCAGTCCCAGCCTGGACAGCAGGAAGGCCCAGGATGGTGTTTAGGAGCAGCCCAAGGCTCTTTGGGGTGGTGATGGTCCTTCTGGGGCTCAGAGGTGGAGCTCAATGACTGACACAAGGTAAAGAAGTATTTATGAGGAGTCAGGGTGGTGCTGGTGGAAAGTCCATCCTGTGAGACCTCTGAGCCCCGAGATGCCACAGCTGCCCTCAGAGTGGGCCTCTTTCACCCCATCTGTCTCTGGTTCCTCTCCCATCCAGCAGTGCCAGTGGCCCTGGGCAGGGAGCTCGTCCCCCAGCCCAGCTGCCCACACTGGCAGGGGCAGATGGGGCAGGGGCACAGTGACCCCCTCCAGCCCCAGTGCTTCCCCAGGGCCTCTCACACACCTTCCAGCCTCAGTTCCACAACACCCTCGGGTGGGTTGCCACTTTTTAGTCTGGGGTATTTTTGCTCATCCACTTTTTAAACACATCTGTCAGTTTAGAAGTTCTTTAGCAGCCCAAGCCCTAGGTTTTCCTCAGCACTTGCTTGCTCTGGACCACAATGAAGCTTTCTCTCCTGAGTGCCTGGGAGTGGTGTGTGTATGTGTGTGTCCCCACTCTCTCCTCCCGTTACACAATCCCACTCCTCTGCTGCAGCACTGGAGCACATCCCGAGGGGAGCTGTGACTGGTCTGTGTCCTCCTGCCACCCTGTCCCGAGGCATCAGCCCTGTCCCCATGTCACAGCCCCTTATTTATTGAAGAGCCTCTCGCTAAATGTCTTCAATTAAACCAAACCTCTTTTCTGAGTTGTGTGTCCCTGCACTGGAACCTCCCTCCGCCTGTGTGCTCTGCCCTGCTGTGGGGTCACCACAGACCCTCTTCACCAGGGCTGGGGGGCTCCTGGGGGAGCTGCTGCCACCCCGAGCCAGGGAGCAGCTCTGAGCAGGCAGAGGGGGAACAGGGAGCAGCTCCTCCAGCACTGAGCGTGCAGGGCGGGTGGAGGATTTTTCCTAAGGCTCAGCTGAAGTGCGTCCTGCCACAGAGACGGACTCCTTGCTGGCAGCCCCACGTTTCAGGCAGGACAAAGACCCCTCAGGCACAGCCAGTGCCCAGGAGGTGCTCTGGCACCTGTAGTGGCCCCTGCCTGTAGCCCTGGGGTGCATGTGCCAGTCTGGAGTGACCCAAAAAACCTCAGCAGCTGCAGCAGGGCAGCACCTGAGCCAGCCCACACTCCCTCTGCCTCAAGGGGCTGCCACCAGCAGCCCTGGCCCTGTCCTTTGCCTCTGGCCTGCCACAGTCCAGGGGCCAAATCCGAGTGGGAGCCATGCCCCTCCAGTCCTGCACCCCCAGCTCTGGGTCCCACAGGCTCTGCCTCGGCCTTCAAGAACGATCCCAACTGCTAAACTTTCAGCAAAGCCATTTATTCCACTTTCCTGCTCCCACAGATCTCCAGGTAGGGTCCCACATGAGCACCCCTAACGCCCCAGAGGGAATTCATGGCACAGCTGCCCCGCTGCACCGGCACCCCAAGCGGGAGCCTGGTCACTGATGTGGGCAGAGGTGCTTGACCAGCAGCCCCGTCCTCCAGCCGTGCCTGTTGCCAACACAGCCACGTCAACACGGGGCATTTAAAAAACTGGATGTTTTGTTCCTTAAAAATAAAAAGGGGACCTGACAGCAGCAGTATGTCCCTGAAATCAAAGCGTAAATTCTAAGGCTCCGGCGCCCTCACGTAAGCACATGAACTCTCTGCAGGGGCTGTGCAGGTTGATCTGGGAAGCTCGCTAAGAGTTTAATGGCCATAAAAATAAAATCGCTTTTCCCTGCTTCAGACAAACCCAGACCCTGCCAGCTGGGCAGTGGGGTCGCGTGGGGAGCCACTGCGGCCAGCCACGGGTCGGAAAGTTAGAAGTCTCTTGGCTCACCCACTGTGGACGGAGCGCGCGGCAGGGTCACTCCATCGCCTCGCCCACCGCCTGCTCCGCCACGGCGTCGGCCCCCAGCCCCGCCGGCTGCTCCAGCGCCTCGGCCCCCACCAGCTGCTCCGCCAGGGCCTGGCCCTCCAGCCCCACCAGCTGCTCGGCCCCCGCCTGCGCCGCGCCCGGGTGCTCTGCCCTCTCTGCCAGCTCGTTGCCCGCTTTAGCCAGCTCGTTGCCCGCCTTGTGGCCGTGCAGGTGTCCCGCCGCCCCTCCGGCGTGGTCGATGGCCACCTTCTTCGGCTTCTGCGTGGCAGCCACCGCCTCGGCCAGCTTCTCCTCCGGCACCATGTTCAGGATCTTCAGGGCGAACAGCAGCTGGAACTTGGCCGTTCCAACGAAGGAGTTGGCCAGGAAGTTGGGCAGCCCGCCCATGCGGTCCTTCTGGGTGTACAGGGGCACGCGGACCATGCCCATCACCTGCAACAGCACAGGGCACAGCTCAGCAGGGCCGCGGCAGCACCAGCCCCCCCTCCCCGCACTCCCCTCTGCCCCACACCCTCACCCAGTGCCCGCCAGCCCACAGCCCAGGCCCGCCCTGCCCCGTGCCAGCTCCTGCCTTCCTTCCCACACCGGCCCCTGCCCTTCCCTGCCCTCAGCCCAGCTCAGCCCCTGCGCTGCCCCTTTCCCGAGCATCCCCAGCCTCCTGCTCTCCCTGCCCAGCCCCCTGTCCCAGCCCTGGCTCCGTTCCCCCTCCTGCCCCTTTTGGGGGGATCCCGCTGCCCCAGGCCACTACGGGGAGTCCCGTTTGCCCCTCCAGCCCCTGCCCTGTGCGGGGACACCACAGCTGCCCCCCGTGTGCCCCTCCACCAGGCCACAACCCAGCGCCCGCTGGCTCTGCTCACGCGGCTGCCGACACCCACCGAGCGGTGGGCGCGGGGGAGGCCCTGGCTCTCACTCTGCCCGGGGGCACCAGCCGCACTCAGCTGCCCGGGAGGAGGAAGGCGCCTCCCGCACCACCTCCGTGCGGGCCGGGGAGGACTCGGCGCACAGCGACATCACCACACCGCGGTCACGGTCCGGTCCGGGGCACTCGGCCCGGGGCAGGGGGGGATCCCCCCCTCGGCTGCAAACGGCCCTCGGCCACTTCCCTCGGCCGAGCGGGTAACGCGGGCTCGTCCCTGCGCGGGCGGACGCCGGGAAAGGCCGGAGCTGGAGCTCCCTACGCTCCGGAGCCCGCGGCGCGACCCCGGCCAGCTCCTAACGCCGATGCCACGGGCGGTGCGGGCACCTGCCGCCGGCAGCGCTACCTGCGGTGCATTCCCCGGCCGGGCTGGCCAGGGCAGCCCGGCAGACCCAGGAGGGAAGCGGCGCCTTCCCTGGGCTAACTGAGAGCTCGCACACCCCTCGCGGGTGTCCCACCTCCATCCCGTGGTCTCGGGAATGCACCGCGCTGATCTCGATGGTGTGCAGCTCCTCCAGGGTGAGCTGCCTGGCGTAGAAGTGCGCGACCACGCGGTGTGGCCCCTCTGTCAGGTGCGAGCACAGATAGTCAGCTTCCGTCAGGCGCACACAGCCCAAACCCAAGCCCAGCACCCGATTCAGACCGTCCTCCAGGGACCAGTAACGGCGATCCACGAACCCCCCGGGAAAGCCCAGCAGTCCGTCAAACCGCATCTGCATCTGCAATAGAGGCGCAGGGTGTTAATGGGGCCTCGGGGGGGGCCTCGGAGGCCTCCGGAGGAGCCGGAGGGGCGGCCTCTGCGGTTGCGGCGCATCCAGGGCCCGGCGCGGCCCGCGGGGCTCCCGGGGCTCGGCCCGGCCTGACGCTCCCAGCCTGCTCCCGCCTCCCTCCCACCCGCCCCGCGCCCCAACCCATCCCGGCACAACCCGAGGGCCCCGCCCGGCTGCCCCGGCTCCCCCCCGGCCCCGCTCCCCCCCGCGGCGCCGCCCGCCGCCCTCACCAGCACGGCGTAGCGCAGCGGGATGCGGCCGAACAGCATGCCCGGGTTGGGCGCGTACAGCATGGCGTGGCACGAGTGGCTCCAGCCGGGCCCGAGCCTCATGGCCTCGTAGCGGGTGAGCGGCTTGAGCTCGGGCACTCCGGGCACGCCGAGCGTGGGCAGCGGCGGCAGCGCGCCCATGGCGGGCAGCGGGCCCATGGCCGCCATCGTCCCCACGGCCGCCATCGCCTCGCGACACCGCCGCCCGCGCCGCGCACGCGCAGAGCACGCGCCCGCCGGGGGGGGGGAGCGGGGGTGGGCGGGGCCGCCGCGCGCGCACCGCCGGCCAATGGCGACGCGCCGCGCGCCGCGGGGCCAATGGGCGCCCGGCGCCGCCGGCCAATCGGGGCGCGAGCGCGCGCCGAGGGGCGGGGAGAAGGGGAAAGGGAGGGGAGGGGGCCGGGG
>JAWWEW010000033.1:2551773-2590111 GCA_035583185.1 Anabacerthia variegaticeps | reverse complement strand
GGGGGGGGGGGGGGGGGGGGCCCGCGGCCAGAGCGGCCAATCAGAGCGCGGCGCGCGCGGAAGGGCGGGGTGGCGCGGGGCACGGCGGGAAGACGCCGTGTAGGGAGGGGTGGCCAGGCCCCCTGGTCGTAACCACGCCCCCTTCGTGGCAGGCCCCGCCCCAATCAAAGACCACGCCCCCTTTGGCCCGGCCCCGCCCCCCGCCGTCCCTTCCGGTTCCCCCATCCCCCCATCTCCTCCATCCTCCCCCTTCTCCCTTATCCCCTCCATCTCCTCCATCCCCCCCATGCCCTCCACCCCCCTATTCCCCTCCATCTCCATCCCCCCCCTCCCCGCACTCGGACTCGCGTGGCTGCTCCACGGGTTTATTCCTACAAACATAGACGGGGAGGCGGGAGGGCCGCGCCCCGGGCCCCCCCCGCAGAAGCAGAACAAGGCACACGGCGTGGGCAGCGCCGGGCTCTGCGGGACGGGCTGGGGTGGGGTGGGCGGAGGGGTCCGACCCCCCGGGCGCCCCTCCCCGCGGGGCCCGGCACGGCAGGGGCAGCCACAGCTATGTACAGGGCAGTGACAGCAAAGGGCTGTGCTCGGTGTGTACAAAATATACATCGGTAATGTCCTTCGTCTGCCCGTCGGACCCCCCCGCCCGGCCCCCCCCCACGGCAGAGCAGGACCCACCGCCAGGGACCATGCACGGGCTGTGCCGGGGCGGGACCCCCGGGGGGCTCCGGGGGCGGCGGGGCCGGCCCCGCTCACGGGAGGCTCTGCTCGTCCTCCAGGTGCAGACGGGTCTGCTCGAAGAGAAGGGGCTGCGTGGGGCTGCCGGGGCCGCGGACCGGGAGCGTCTTGGTGAAGTCGGATGAGCCTGGGAGAGGAGAGCAGAGGAGAGAAGGGGGTTCAGGCGCAGCACTGGGAGCCCTGGGGGCAGAGGAGGGGGCTGGCAGGGGGCTCGGCCATCCCCTCCTACCCTGCAGTGGCCACGGGGATCAGATGCAGGCTCAGCATCAGGGCTGGGCACGGGGCACTAAGGGGACCACACACCATCTGCCACCATCCTGCAGAGGCCAGCAGGGCCCTGGGTGCTCACAGTGCCCACACGGCAGCAGAGCTGATGCTCAGGAAGGCGGTGGGAGGGCAGGGGTTCCTGCTGCCCTGCCTGGGGTCCCGGCTCCCAGGTGCCAGGGAGGGGAAGGCAGCCAGGACAGAGGCAGCAGGGCAGCCTGGCTGGTTTGCTGCCCCCTCCTTCCCTACCCCGATGGGCAGGACCAGCCCCAGTCCCCTCTCCCCGCTGCCAGCATTCCCGGGAGGGGCCCTGCTGCCCTACACAACAGTAAAGAAGAATGAGAAGACGTACCAGCTTACTCCTCTATACCAACAGAGCAGGAATCAGGACCCAGTGCTGCCCAAGACAGGAGGGAGGAAGGCAGACAGAGAGGGAAGGAGACATTAGAGAGGTAACTCAGAACAGACTGCGACTCTACGGAAGAAAACAGGCTGCAACGACAACAGTCAGAGGTGAGGACAGCACAGGGACCCACCGGGACCCTCCCTGCCGTGACAACACTGCCCCAGCCCCCCCGAAGCTGGCCCAGAGGCTTCCCCTCCCTTGCCCAAAAGCAGGAGCACATTTGGGAGCGCACAGGAGGCCTCTTGTCACATAAAACTCCCGTGGAGTGGCTGCAGCCCAGAGAGGAGAAAGGAGGGGAAGGACAGAGACACGAGGGTGAGGGAGGAGCAGAGACAAGGGGGGCCGAGTTCCCTCTGTGCTAGCCCCCCTGGCCCCCAGCCCTGCCCACGGGGAGGAAGCAGGAGCCCTGTGCTCCAGGGGCAGGTCTTCCCTGTCCCACCCCAGGGCTGCAGCTGGGGGGCTGCACACACTCCCCAAACCCCCCAGCCCCTGGAGCCACAGGCACAGCTGGCTGGTGGCTCCAGCCCCAGTGGCCCAGCCCATACCTGGCAGGAACACGTCCACGGGTGGGTCGCTCTCGGACCGCGTCAGGCTCCGGCTCTCGCCACAGCCGCCGTCCTGCAGCACGTCCTCCACCGAGGGCGGGCGGCCTCCACCTGCAACCAGCCAGGGCACAGCCCCTCAGCCCCCAGCACAGCTCCCCGGGGCTCAGGGACACCGTGGGGGCAGATCTGCCATGGCAGGAAAGCTCCCAGGGCCCCCCCAGCCCCACTGAGTCCCAGGTCACAGTGCTGAATGGCCACCTCTTCACACGCAGGCTCATGGTCCAAAATGTGCCCATCCCTCCTCTCTCACCCTGTCCCTGTGCCCTCTGGGTGCTGACTGTGCATCCCAAAGGCACGGGGCACATCCTGTGTGCCCAGGACCGTGGTTGTGCTCTCATCAGGACCCCAGTGGTGCAAGGAAACAGCTCATGGCATGAAGGCTCTCCTTGTGTAGAGCTTAGAGCAAGGAGAGATGCTTGGAGATAAACCACGGAGAGATAAACCAGGGAGATTTGTGGATTTTCCTCCCCCAGTTCCCAGAAAAGACCCCAGCACCTTTCCCTGGTGAAGCACAGAGGCTGAGAGATGCACTTTGGGTGCTTTTGGATATTTCTGAGCTCATTTGTTCGTTCCCTAATTGTCCCCATCCCAGCACAACAGGGCTGGACCCCAAGCCATGGTCTGGCTGCACCCCCAGCCAGGTGCACACCTACCCTGCTGCACAGGCGAGGCCTCCTCCATCTCTTCCCCTGCCACGCTCTGTAAGGAGGGACAGCACAGGTTATTTCTGCAGCTGGAAGCCTTTGCTGTGCTGTTCTCCTACTCTGGCTTTCTTTAGGGAGCTGAACACAGGGCCAGGACTTGTTCCAGGGCCACCCTCCAACATTGTGGCACCGCAGGCTGGAATGGAGGGGGTTGAAAGCCCAGCAAGGCCCAACTCAAACCCCTGCCCCAAACACTGCCCCAGCATGCTGGGGATGGTCAGCTCTGACATGCTGAGTGGTTTTCCAACAGCCCTGCTCCCAGAGAGGTGTCAGGGGCACAGGGAGTGGCTACATCCTTCCCATCCTTCCCCACAGAGCCCTTGGGTACATAAAGCAGCTCAGACTCCTGGCTCCAGGCAATGGCCCTTCTTGAGGCACCTCCCATGTCCCACAAGTCCCCCCAGAAGAGCTGTGGCTCAGAGCAGCTCCCCAGCAGAGCACCCACTCACCTCTGGAGAGCTGGTCTCCCTGAGGATCAGCTCACCCCCACTCAGCACTGGCTGTGAGTCAGAGTCCTCGGAGAGCTTCTCTTCATCCTCCTCGTGGATAGGGGAGGAGGGAGACCGTAGTGTGCTGTGGCAAGAGAAACTCCATTTGCAGGGAGCTGCCAGGTCCTGGAGGATTGGGGGCAGCACGAGCCAACATGCAGGAGGCAGGAGCTCAGACTATGGAGCTGAATTCCCAAGGGCCTCCTGTACTGGCTCCACAGGGAATGGCAGCAGAGTGAGAGAGCCAAGCCTTTGGCACAGCAACAGTTTGGACAAATCTGCCTTTGCAGAGGACAGCAAGAGGCCCAGAGCCCAGACTGCTTCTCACACCTCCAGGGCTCCCCTTCCAGGGGGAAATTTGGGCTGGAGGACAGTGAGGAGTGCCAGGAACAAACCCAGGCTGATGCCTCCTATACAGACCTGCACCCACACCTACACCCTCCATCACAAGGCCAACAGAGGAGCCTTCAGAACAACTACAGGACCTCAACTCAGCTTCTTGTGCTCTGAAATTCAGGCCACTTCTCTCCCCATTCTCTTGCCCCTGGGGAGCTCCATGAAAAGCTGAAATCCAACAAGGTTTGGATGTTAAATGCAAATTGAGGGACTAACTGCATTGGGAAGGAGATATTTCTATCCATAGTCTTCCCTGTGAGGATGGGCAGGCCCTGGCACAGGTTGGGCAGAGGAGCTGTGGCTGCCCCTGGATTCCTGGAAGTGTCCAAGGCTGGGTTGGACAGGGCTTGGAGCACCATGGGCTGGTGGAAGGTGTCCCTGCCCATGGCAGAGGGTGGGATGAGATGGGCTTTAAGGTCCCTTCCAGCCCAAACCATTCTGTGATTCTATGATTAAATTCTCCTTGTTAAAAATCCTCTCTTTTGGTGGCACAGCCAGCCTTTAGGAGACACAAGCTGCAACCTGAGGCTGAAGACAGGGACAAACGTCCCAGTTCAATCCCTGGCACGAGTACCTGCTGGCCTCCTAAAATTCTGAGTCAGCAGCAACAAGACCAGCCAGAGCCCTCTCCTGGCTCCCAGTGCAGGTGGCCACAAGCCCTCAGTGCTGACAAGGAGTGTCCCCTGTCCCCGTGCTGACCTGTCTGGAGACTTGCTCCGCTTGCCCTTTTGGTGGCCGCTCTCCACAGCTCTGTCCATGCCCACGAGTGGGCGGCTGGCGGGAGGGATCCCATCCACCACCCCCGAGTAGCTGATTTCATCATACAGGGGAGCAGAGGGGATGGAGGGGGAAACAGAGCGCAGGCCATTCAGTGCTTCCAGCAGGGAAATGGGCTCGTAGCCTGGAGGGATGTTGTCCGAGCTCTGTGAGGTGAGAAGGAGAGGGGATGTTGGGAAAACATCACCAGGCTGGAGCTCCCCCTGGAAAAGGGAGGCCCCGCTGCCACCCAGCCCTGCCCTCCCAGGCAGCCCATCCCCACAGCACCTCAGCTCCTTCCCCCGCAATAGCCAGGCTGCTGATGCTCCAGGCAAGTTTCCAGAGCAGTGCCTGAGACTGGGCATCCCAGCAAGCTGGATCGTGGCTGGGCAGCCCCCTGATGTACTTTGAAGAGCTGGGCAAGGAGGGTGAGAAAGCAGGTTCCTAAAAAGCCACTATAAAATACATTTGGACTTTTCCTCCTCAAAGTTCCTCCAGTGGTTCAGAAACCCTTCCAAGTCAATGAACACCCCACTCGTGCTTCCAGCCATGGAACATGCAGGTGTCTCACAGCACCACCAGTGTCCCCAGGGCAGAACCGTGGGAGGGGAGAATGTGTGCACCAGCTGAATGACGGTTCTTGAAGTCTACACCACTTCCACTTCTCCCATGTCCTGTCAGCTGCTCATGCTGGCTCCCTGCACAGTCACCTCTGCTAAAAGTCAGGAAAGGGATCCCAGAGCCACTGAGCCCATAAGGGAGGAGGGAAAAACCACACCAATTCCATTTTCTCTGTAACTCATGAAGCTGCCACCACAGGAACCCTTGCACATTAAACCAACACTGGTTTAACTCCAAAAACCCTCCTGATCATAAGGATTTTGTGGACTCAGAGACTGCAGCATGAGCAGGGTTTATGCCCCAATCCAGGAGGCCATGGCCCAAACAAAAGGCAACACTGCAGCAGTCCAGGCTTACATTCATTCACCTGAGCTGTTCCAGCCCTGCATCCTCAGAGAGGTGGTTCTAGGTTGTACCCGAGACGGCACATTGCTGCTAAGCCTGGCCATGAGCTCCTGGAGCTTCTCTGTGCCCATGCCCTGGTCACACAGCTGCAGATGAGCCTGCCCAGCAGCCTCTTCCAACACAGCCCTCAACTGGTGTGAGCTCAGTGCTGAACTGACTCACCTGTGGACACGGGAGGAGCTGGGTCTGATGGGAGGGCAGAACGAGTGGCACCCGGGGTCAATCATCAACCCACATCTCATTATGGGTCCTGGGCTGGTTTGAAGATAACCAGCTCAGCTCAGCTGAGCAAGGAATCAGTTCCCAGTTGCTGCCACCTGTAGGTGGTGAGGCCAAAAGCCACCTCCAAAAAACCCTTCATCTCCAGGCAGCAGTTCAGAGGTGCTATTTTGTGGACAGAAGAGCTGGGGAGACAAAACCTCTGGCTCATGTTTGGGACTTTTTCTCCTGGCTGTGCAGGCCAGGGCCTGAGGGTTCAAAGGCTGCTCATTTTGGGCTACTGTGGTGAAAGCTCAGGTTCCATGGCACAGCTCAGAGACTGGGGGAAGATTTCTCAGCCACTGGCTGCAACACCCTCACTACCAGTTAATGAGCCTTCCAACAACCCTAAGAGACACCTCTCTCCTGGGACACTCACACCACCCAGGAGCACTGCTGGTCACTGGAGGAGGCTTGCAGAGAGACAGATCATGCCAAAATTGCAAGAGCCTCATTACCTGAACCCAGCTGCAGGTTTTCTCCAGACCTTAAAAACCCAACAAGCCATGTTCCTTGTAAGACCAAGCATCTAGGCCAGCTTGAGCAAAAGAAAACTGCAGCCTCCTTCATACCAACAAGGGAGCACAGAAACAGGGCACCAGCAGAGCCTTCCTGGCCTGGGGCCTCCCTCACCTTTCCCTTTCCCAGCTGCTGGTCCCCCCCCAACAACTGCCATTCGTGCTGTCCCCAGCACACTGTTCCAGTCACACACTCCCACACCACCTCTGAGAGTCCCCAGACAAGACAAAGTCCATCCTTCCTGTTCCTGCAAAAGCAAACCAGCCTCTTGCAGCCAGTGTTCCTGGATGCAAGACCTGCTCCAGCTGTGCTTCCCTGTCTACCTCTGCATCCCAGCACCAGGCTGGAAACCACACCAACCACCACGTGCCCACACCGAACTGCCAAGGGGATGAGACAAGTGCAAGGAAGCTTTTGGGTGAGCCAAGGGGAGAGCAGCTTGCCCACAGTCCTACAAGCGCTGTGAAAACATCTTGGCCAGGGACTATAAACCACCCAGGACTCAGGACCTGGGGACAGTCCCCGAGGGTCAGACCCTTGTGACAAGCTGCTTCCACCTTGGCTGCTGCCCACAGGCAAACCAGGGAGGTCAGTGATGCTCCGTGCAGGTGTGAGTGTCTCGCTGCCATCGTGGGGACAGGATGTGGAGTGTCCCAGCTGGGGACAGGCCAAACCCAGCGTGTCAGCAAGCCCCGAGTGTGGAACTGCCACGTGCAGGTGACACCGCCAGAGCCGAGGGCAACCACCACAGTCCACTTACTGTTCTTACTCCCCTCCTAGGCTTCCTGCTGGGCAGGGAGACAGAGCTCACCTTAAGGGGTTTAAAGGGACGCTGTCAAGAGAAAACCATGTTTTAAAGAGGTTGTTTCTTGAGGTCAGTGACAGGAAGAGGCACTCAGCATCTCCTCGCCTCGCTCCAGGTGACAGCACCTGCCTCCTCCACACACTGTGCTCTGCTTCACAACAGCCCTCAGGGTTTCTTCCCTGCCTGAAGGCTGCAGGGCTAAACCACTGCAGAGGGCAGAGGGATGAACCCAGGCCTTTCCTGTGGCAGTATCTGTTCCCATGAAAGCCTGTAAGATGGTCTAGGTGCTGTTCTCCTCACTCTGCTCTCACGTGTCTCACCAGAGCCAGCTGTGCAACAGCACTGCCCAGGCCATGAGCTGCTGCCCTCACCACACTGGGGACATGCAACTGGGCCCCGAGGCCACCAGCACCACACTTCCCACCCCACACTCCCTCAGCTGTCTCCCAAGACACTTAGGAAGGCTGCAACAAAGAGGCCTTTCTGCTACCATGCTGGGAACCCCAGTGACAATGGTGTTTCATCGGTGTGCTGCCACGCAGATGTGTGGGCAAGTCAAACTGTAACTCCCCTGCCCTGTTTTCCCAGCTCCCACCCTGTCATGCCCAGAGTCTGCCACTCTTCTGTTGGGACAGGCCCTGAGAAACCTCCTCAGCCTGAGGTTTCTGTGGATTTGTATCACTCACCCAGGACCCCACAGTCTCGCAGGGTGACAAGAAAGGCTGCACTGCTCAGGATGCCCTCGGTGCAGGGTCTGAACCAACCTCCTGAGGTCCCAGGGACAGCAGCCACCAGGCCAAGTGACTTGTGCACCCACCAGCTGCCTGCTCAGGCTGAGACCAGCACCCAGGCTTTGTACCCGGGGTCACAAGGTACTTACAGAGTGCTCGTCATGGTCAACGCTCTGTGCCAGGACGGGGCTGAAGGACACCGGCGACAGAGCCCCCGGCTTCTTCCTCACCGCCCGGATCTGCAGCAGGGCACGGAAGGCTGGGAGACAACACGAGGCAGGTGAGTGCACAGCCAAGCAGGACCAGGCCATGCCAGAGCTCCCTGCCTTGCCACAGACACGCCAAGGGCATGGGAGAGCTCCCCTGTGCACAGGGAGCAGGGCCACGGAGCACCCCAAAGCCAAGGACTGTGGTTGGGCTCCCAACCCATCCATCCAGACAGGGAAAAAAAGATCTGCTGGTAGAAAAGCAGTCTGGGCACACAGAGTCCTTGTGGAGAACAGGCACAGTCATGGACAGGGGGCCCTCAGGCCTGGCTTTGTACAAGTGTAGAGGCCCAGAGAAGTTTCTCTTAAGGGTGGGTCATCACAACAACACGGTAAGGAGAACATGAGCTCGGCCTTGGGAGTGCCTGCAAGCTGCAGGGAGGGTGGGGGGCTCAGGGAAAACCTCTCTGGTTCACACAGACCCACAAAGCTCAGCCCTGGGGGCCAGCTGACACTGGAAGCACCGTGCCTGCCATGGGCTGTGCTGGTGAAAGGCTCTGCACTGGCTGCAAACCCAGCTGGGGGGTCAGTGCTGCACTCCTGCCTCCAGCACAGAGTGCCTTGGTCCCACCACCACCACAGCTCTGATCTCCACTCCCTCCCCACAGTGCCATCTCCTATCTGCAGATCTTTAATATTGTTAGTTTCTCTGTGCCAAGGGGGCACATGAGCAAGCCAGACATCTGTTCTGATGCAGCAATGAGAACTTGCCAGGCATTTCTGTAGTTCTTGTTTCACCCAGCCACTGCAAGATCAGCCTAGAGACAGAGGACAGAGGCACAAATCTATCCTTGCTGCCTCTGCACTCCCCAGAAGCAGATTCCTATGAAGTCTGACACAGGGGTACTTTCCAAACAAATACAACCTACTCCCCTTGAAGATGAGATCATGCTGTTCCTGTGTTTTAAGTTATGCTACTTAAAAGTCAAAGCTGTCTGGCACTTCCTCTGGTAAGATCTTGCTTTTGGTTATTGCATCTTTGCCATGTTTGAACTGTTTAGAATCAGTTTCTCAGGCCAAACATCTGTCTTAGGCTCTTTTTTTCTTTTCTTTAGAATTATCAGTTAGAAACAATCAAATACCTCAGAGACCAAGCAGGGGGTAAAACACATGATCTGTCTATTCCAGCAAAAACAAGGGCATTTCCTCAGGAGATTCCTATGCCTCTTTTTGAGAAAGGACATGGAATTCAGCAAATGCTGCGTGAGTGTCAAAACATGTATTTAATTTTTTCTGTCTTCTGGGAGCTGAGCAATGCAGGGTTTAAGCAGATCCTCCTAACTCCTGGCACAAAGCAAAGGAGTCCAAATTGACTTATCTCTGCCTCCTGATGAAAGCAAAATTATCAGAAGGCAAAAAATCCCAGAAAGTACTTGAACAGCCTTCCAGTGGGGCTGGCTGCTGTCTGGGCCACATAACCTCAGGATAAAGCATCTACATCCCCTCCTTTGGGGGATTTTGCGTTTTCCACACATGGCTCAGCCCAGAGCACCTGCACCCTCAGACCCACCACAGGGAGAGGACAAGTGGCCTGGGAGGCCCTGGACTAAGAGCCATTCTCATCTCCAGATGCCAGTGGGAGCAGCAGCACATATGACACTGAGCTCTATAAAACACTCTCCCTCTCACAGCCCACACTGCCCCAGAGGAGCCTGGGAGGGAGGAGGTGTCAGTGTGTCCAGGCACACAGGGGGGACTCACGGAGCCTGCAGATGGGACAGTTGTTGGCCTGGTAGCGCAGGGTGTCAGCACAGGAGTTGCACAGGCAGAGGTGTCTGCAGGGCAGGATGAGGGTGTCCCGCAGGTCCGACAGGCAAACCACACACTCGTTGCTGTTGTCGCTGTTCTCGTCGTCTGAAGGCTGCAAGGAGAGGCAAAACCTTGGCATGGGAATGGGAAGGGCTACACCAAACTGCCAAGGGACTCTGGAGCCTGGGGAAATTCCCCAGCCAACAGTCTGGGAGAGCTGGCATTCTCTTTTGTCAGCTCTCCATGGGGCTTTCTGAAGGAGAGCAAACTCCAGCTCCACAGTCCTCCCTCCCAGGGCTCCTCCTCCCCTGAGGTCACCCAAGACCAGAGGCCAGGGCACTGCACTGTGACTCCAGGGCAGAGCTGTCCTTCCCCAGAGCCCCTTCAGGGCAGGGATCCTCTTGGCTGAAGGGTACCAAGAACAACTCCTGCCTGCCAGCCTGGTGGCCCCAGGATCAGCAGGGAAGGAAGTTCTTTGGCACTCCAGCCTTTCTTCCCTGCACTGAGAGCAGCCCCACAAGGCACAGGCAGCAGGTCAGGCTGCCCCAGGGCTGGACAGAAGGAGGCACTCCAGCCATGCCCAGTCCAGCTTCCATAGGTGCTCTGAACAAGTGATGGAGTCAGTGGTTCTTCTGCATCTTCACCAGGCTCCTGTGCTGGCACAAGCTTTGATGCAGCTGCAGAAGCAGCCTGGGATGTTCACCTGCCCACAGCCACCTTGGTAAAAATGCCTGTATGCATCCATTCAACATGAATGTGCACACACTCGTGCCTCAGTCACTCAGAGGCCACCAACTGCATTACAGCCACTTATCAGACTGTTGGTGGGAGGAGAAACTCACTCTCCAACCACAGGACTGACAGCAGAACCCTTCACGAGGTCCCTTTGGTCACCAGGGCTCGAACATGCCCCACCATGGGCAACCTTGGTGTGAACAGCCATTGTGCTGCTGCCACATCCTCACCCTGCCTGCCCCATCACAGTGCTCCTCAGGTATGCTGGGAAGGAGGGAGGGAGGGAGGGAGGGAGGCTCTGCTGTCCCATTCACGCAGTTTGCTGAGTGCCACCAGGAAGAACAAAAATAGTCCCAGGGTACTTGTCTGATTGCTGGATCAAGACAATCATCACAAGACCCTGCAGGACCCAAAAAGAAGCCTTCAATCCTCTTAAATAGGTCCTGTGTAAGAAATATCTTGGAAAAGACTTCTCCCTCCTGCCTCTCCAGGTGCTACCTGTTGGCACAGGCAGACCACAGGATGCTCTGGGCAGGACACTGCATTGCCTGGAGAGGAAATCCTGCTTGTCTTGCTCTGTGGCTACTCCTGTTTGCAAGTCACGGGCCACACACCCTGGAGCTGTGTGATCCTGAGGTCAGCACTGGGGACACTGCACAGCCCAGGTGGCAGCAAAGGGCAGCTCTACAAAGGCTGAAAGAAGTATAAAGCAGGCACGTATCCTGCACAGGGCTGGGATCCAGCAGCAGCTCCTGCCTCACACAGGAGTGTTTCTGGTTATGGCATTTGCAAACGCACCCCTTAGGCATGCTGTGCTCCCTCTTGCTGGGGAATGCAGGCTGCTCTCTGGACAGTGGCGAGCCCCAGAGAGCTCAGTTCTCTGAAACACTACAGGAACATGCAGAACCCCCAGCCAGGAGAACACAAAGGTGCCAGAGGTGCAAAGCACAGACATCAGGCACGACCACCTTGACTGCTGGGAGGCAGTGACACACACCCACAGCTCTCCAAAAGCTCTGGGACACTGAGACCCTTCTCTCCCAGCAATCCCAGCCCCAAGGAACATCCTCAAGAGCCTCACACTGCCTAAAATGATCTCAGCACAACTCCACTGACTGTCTGGGTCTTACACCAGCAAGCATCTGTCATCCCTGGGCTTCTTTGGTGCCTGCAGGAATGACACAGACTCAACAATCAGTCTGGGAAGCACCTCCACATTGCCCTGGCAATCCCCACAGTGAAGTTCAGAAGGAGGGGGTGCAGGCTGGCAACCCAGGGATCAGGAAGCATCTTTACCTTGGTCTCCTGGTTGTTTTTGTTCTCGATGCCGTAGATCTCCTGAAGCAGGTAGCTCACCCGGTCAACCTGGGGGACAAGACAACACTTGGGAGTGCCAGCTGCCTTGTCACTGCTGTTTTGTGACCACTTCCCCTCCCTCTCTGTGTCAAAATGTCCATGTTACACTTACAGCTCCCCTGTAGCAACACGAAAGGTAAGAGAAACAAATATCACAGAGGACAAAGAATGAGACAGGAGAATGAATCTCTCCCTGCTCAAGAAGTAGAGTCCATCCTGCCTGGTCTGAGCAGGGAGCAACACAAGTGGTGAAAAATAATCTAAAAACCAAGTACTCTGCTTGTCCCAGAGATCAAGAGGGAATACACACCCACAGCTCAAATAATCCAGAGCCAACCAGCCTTCCACAGTCCTCCTCTTCTGTGAAGTACTGCTGAACTTCAACCAAGATGAACTTCCACCCATTTCTGCAACCTCAGCAGAGGGGCTGTGCCAACAGCTCCTTAATGGCACGGCAATGGCAGCACATCACCCCTCTGTTCACTGTCTGGGAGCAGGAGGAGAGGCAAACCACCTCCCTTAGCACGAGGAGCACTCAAGGGACAACCCTACGTCAGTGCAGTGTCATTAATTGCCATCCCCAGGCCCTTGGTGGCACCTCTAAAACGGGAGGTGTGGTGGCAGAAAGCGCTCTAGGCAGAGCTGGAAGCTGCTCAGAGCTCCAAGCCATGGTTCCCCCAAACTGCCAAGCCCCCTGGGCAGCTCAGCTGCAGCAAGGGGGGCTGGTGGATCAAGTCCCAGCAAGGCAGACCCCTCTGCATGGGGGATTCTCCTCTGTTCTCCAGCTCAGCCCTCCAGTAGAGCACGAGGCTCTGAGAGCTGTGAGGAGCAGCCTCTACAAGGATGCACAGACATACTGGCCCCTCAAGGTCCAGTCCTGTTTAACATCTTATTTATGAGGGGATTGAGTGTACCCTTAGTTCACAGATGGCATAAGTGGGGTGGCAGTGCTGATGTGCTGGAGGGCAGGAAGGCTCTGCAGAGGGATCTGCGACACCAGGGGAGGCTCAGGTTGGGCATCAGGGAGGTTGTTAAATGCTGGAAGGAGCTGCCCAGGGAGGTGGTGGAGTCCCCATCCCTGGAGGTGTTCAGGGGACAACTGGACATGGCACTCAGTCCTCTGGGCTGGTTGACCAGGTGACAATCAAAGGTTGGACTCGATGGTCTTGGAAGGTCTTTTCCAACCTAAATGGTTCTGGGATTCTGTGATCTGGTGCCACAGAGCAGCTTCCCCAGAGCAGGATGTGTTGGTTTGTCTGCACAAAACCTTTCAACAGGTAAAAAGATGAGGGGGTTGCAAGGTACCAGACACACCTCACAAGCAGGGGAAGGAAACACTTTCCTGCCATCTCCAGTGGCTCTCCAGCTGGGAACATGCAGTGAAGCCAAGCTACCAGGAGCCCAGTGCTCCACCAGCTCATCCATCCCAGGGCTTCTGGCACTCCCATGTGTAATTGGCCTCTCCCCTCTCCTCTAGCCACGCCAGGTGCTCAGAAGAGCAGTGGCTTTTCCACAGGATTCTGGTGCTGCAGAGAGGACACATGATGTGGCAGGACGGGGCTGGATCCAGCCCGTTTGCCTGTGCAGAGATGCTCTGAGCTGGGATATAGCAGAGTTAACACACCAGCTCCAGAGCCCCCCATGTAACTCAGGGGGCAGCTCATGGACAATCTGTTCCAGGCCTGCATGTCCTGGCAATGAGATCAGCTGTTGGACTGCTGAGCAAAATCCTCTGCAGCAGCTCACAACTCACCCAGGAAGTCTGGGGATAATTATGAGGGAAATGTCCTTTCCTAACTTGGCACTTCAAAGAGAGCCTTGTTCCAGCACCCTGACTCCTCAGAGGATCACGATGAACAGCAGGGAGTGCAGGAGTGGTCAGCTCACAGCAAAGAAGAGGTCAAGGAGGGAGAGACCAAAGTCTCTGCAGGATTCTGCATTTCTTTTAACTGCTTTCCTCTAAAACTCCTGAGAAACTCATGTCCCAGTAGGGAGAGGGTGAGCAGTGCAACACCTCTTACTAGAGAGAACTCTTGGTTTTAAGAGTGGCAGTAATTAAGAATGCAGTCCTTCACCTTCACACGCCTCCAACCCATCCCACACCACGTCATCCTTCCAAAGGCTCCTGCTGCTATTTACAGATTCACTGGATGCACACAGACCCACTGGCCAAGTCCTGGTTATGTTTTCCTGCTGATCCATCTGTTTGTGTCCATCCAGGATGAATTTCTCTAAACAGGCTGGTACTTACACTATAACTGATCTCAGCACAAAGCAGTTCAGCTCATGGGCTGCTCCCAAAGAGCTTTAGAGATCAATGCCCACAAAAGGTTCCCACAATCCTGGCAATGGCAAGGAGGAGAAGACAAAAGAAAAGCAGGAATGGTGAAGAAAGTACAATGTCATAAAATGGTTTACTCCAGACACAGGCTCTGCACCTCTGCTCTGTGCTCTTAAGGGTGCAGATGGTACCTCAGCCTCAGTGGTACTGTGTGTGCATGAACAAGAGCTTCCTTCTATTCCAAAGCCACAGAGAGAACACAGAAACATTACATTTTACAAACTGCCAGTAAAAAAAAGTACCCACAACCAAACACTGAGTGGGAAGGTTACATGCTCTGCCAGTAAAGACAGACAAGCACTCCCTGTTTCACTGCAGGAGTCAGCTAACCAAGCTGGGGAAGGGTGGGAACTTCCCTGGAGAGCATTTCCAGCAGGACAGCCCTCCACTGGGGGAGTCTGGAGTGCCAAATGGAGGAGAAGGGTGCACACACTGCCTGAGTGTGCACAGTAACCCAACACCAACTCACAAGCTCACACCATGTAAGCATTGGTTTGGAAGTAACAAAATTAACTCCTCCCAAAAAAAAACCCCACCAGCAGGATAAATGAGTGGCTTTTCATCAGCTGATGAACACTCTGATCAGAAAAATATGTGAGAGAGAAGCACCACTGGCACCACCTTGCCCTGCTCCCTCTTCCAGCTGAGGCACAGCTCTCCTGCATGTTCCCACTACAAACCTGCCCTCACACACTCAAGAGAGTCCCTTCCAAAACAGTCTTTGGCTCTATTAATGTGGGACCCAGCCAGGAAATCACACTGCAACACAGCCAAGGGGAGCACCAAGGAAGGGAGGGGAGCAGGTAAGTCTGGGACACACAGAACAGGCATCAGGCTGGAGTGGCACCTCTGTCACCATTGGTACTGGGATAAGCAATGCCAAGGGGGGCCAATAATGTTGTCACAAGGCATGAGCAACAATGAAGGACAGGCCATGAGTGTCTGCACAGCTCTGGTGAAGTAGACAGTGAATTACCAAAGGTCACTTTGATATGTGATTACTGAGCCACTGTTTGTGGCTCATTTCTGACCCGGGGACTGGAAGGAACATCTTATCACAAAGACTGTCTTATTAAGGCACTTAATGAGCTTCTTGGCAATAAAAGGCTTTTAATTCAGATCACTAAACCGTAGCCACCCATCATGGGCAGTCAAACATTTAAAGCAGAAACACAGTACACACCTAAGGGCGAAGGGATCAACCACCAAAATCTCATCTCTTTCTCCAAGACATTTCAAGCTGATCCTTGCAGCAGGATCACTACCAGTTATTTTCAGAACCCTTGGCAATCTTAGCAGTTTGCAGCTGCTTTTGTGTTTTTGTCTATGCAGAACTGGACATAACCTCAGTCTTGATAAGGCCCTACCCAACTTCTGCACATCACACTGGGCTGGGATACAAAAGGGCCACATTCAGGGCTGCCAGCAGCTCACTGCCTTTGCTTGTGATATCTGAGCTAATGAGATGAGATCTCAGGTCCTCAGAGAGCACCAAACCTTCCCACTGGGTACAGTCAGGCACCTGTGGGACACCAGCAAGTGTTTAACCAAGAGCAGAGAGAAAACAGGTACTTACGATCTGCTTCTGCTTCAAGGGCTTCACAGAAAAACTGCCATCAACGTGCTAGCAGGGGAAAAAAAGGAAATGCATTAAATAGCTGAGAAATTAAACCAAGTTTTATTAAATGAGCTTCATTAAATACAAGAAATTGAAACAGACTCTTGCTCAGAGTTGGTGTGTGCCAGCTAAGGGGAGGGTGGGGTCTGTGTAACCAGGACAGCCTGGATGGCAATCCCTCCCAGCAGAGGTAGTAGTGGAACAGGGTACTGGAGCACTCCTTGTCTGCTCCAGAGCAGAGCCAGATGGACTTGGCTCAAGTTAAACCTGGCTGAAGTGGGTGAGAGCACACACAAACATCCCCTGGCACACTGGGGGCTTTCAGGTTGTAAGCAATCCAGCTGGGTACAGAGCCTTGTGCAGAGAATCCAGCAGCACTTGGCAGGGGATATTTATTAACACCCTAAATAATATCCAGTGACTCTTGAGACCAGAGCCCTGACAGAGCAAAAGGCTGAAGACAAGGTTTGTCCACTGGATGGAGTCAGAAACAAGTCACACATGCTGCACACCCTCCAGGCTGGGAGCCTTTCCTGTGCCCAGTGGCAGCAGGCACAGCTGGAACAATTCTGTACACCCTGGTGCCAGGACTGGTGATGGGAATACTGTGCCAGTTCTGTTTTCCCCATCATTCATGAGGGTCACTAAACAGAAAGGAATCATCCCCCCTGCCACAGTCTAGAGAGCAGCAGAGGAGACTCAGGGGGTGCTCCAGCAGGACCTGCTGCTGTGAATGGCTGCAGATGGGCATCTGTTTGCTGAAGGAGTTTCAGGAGGAAGGGACAACAACATCCCACCAGAGACAAAACAGTCCTGTTTTCAGGCAAGCAAGTTTCTGCCTTTGGAAGAGCTGCAAGGTCAGACTACGCACAGGACCAAGGTTATTATTCTGATCTTAAAGATACATATAAATAGGGAGTTACCAAGTCCTGCTGGTCTGCCTGTCCTCTGAGGGACCAGCAGTGCTTATTAGCAAGGACCTCCCCTGGATTTATGGACCTACACTTCAAAAGCTGCAATTATTCTAAGGACAGGGAAAACATTTTAATCAAACAGGGAGGATGAACTCGACGTGTACTCTGCCCTATGACTTTTCATTAAAAGTGAGATTTTAATCTTGTTTTAAGCATTCAGCGGAAGATGAGAAGTGGCTGAACTATGACTGAGGGATTCCAGGGTGTTTTGTTTTTCCACATCAGCCAGAGGAGGAAACTACAATGACATCCCTGCCCCAGTCCCAGGACTGCACAGCCCATCTCATTCCTGGCAGATCTTTAATTGCCAGGAGCAGAAGTACCTACAGAGCCAGTGCTCAGAGCAGCCTTTCTAACACAGGAAAACTTGTTTGGTTTTTTTTTTTCCACAGACCAAGTCCAACAAAAAGGAACCTGCCACACTCAGAGCATCTTCCAGCCCCATGGCTTCCTTAGGACTGACTGTGCTTCCCATGCCCTCTGACTCAGCTCTTCACTACACACATTATCCACCTAGGAGGAAAAGAAGGAAGACCTGGCAGGGTCAGGGCAGGTTGTGCAGGGACAGAACAGCAACAGAGCAGAATGAGATACTGAAGGCAGCCAGGTGCCAGCCTGGAAGGGGGGAATTTCCAAGAGCACAGCACTGCTGCTGCTCCCCTCTACATGCCCAGCTCTGCTCCAGCATCCCCTTGGCATGTCACTCCAAGAATCACCTTCCCAGGGTATGAGTGTGCAGTATCACCACAACCACACACAATAGGGTGTACTCATGCACCTTGCAACCCTTTTGAGGGTCCAGTTATCATGGGAACAGAGTTTGTTATCAAGGCTTATTGCATACAGCTCAGCTTGGCCTTACCATACAGGCAGGGTCAGCTCCAGCAAACACCACCCAAAAGTAGTGGAGCTCAATGTCTTTCTTTCCACAGGATGTATCCTAGCTCTTCCAAAGGGCTTGGTCCTGCATGGCAACTAAGGCTTGACCATGGTGTAGCAGATCCAGTTCTGCCCTGGAGCACCACCCAGCAGCAGCCATGGCCAACCCTTCACCCTCTCCCCACACTGCAATGGCCTCAGTGACCTGCTCAGGGACAAAGGACAATGACAGCACAGAAGCTGCTGCAAGCAATTCTCTGTCCCACAGCAGCACCCAGGAACCCCAGTCGTGGGCCAGCACTGTGTTGTGCTAAGTGGTACATAAATACAAACTAATGACCCGTGGAAATGTTTCCCTGCACGAGGACAAAGGGAGAAAAGAGCTCGTTTACCTTTTCAAAGGCAGCCAGGAGAACATGGGCGTGACCAGTGACCTCAACCACCACTGCAGAAGGAGAAAGAGCAGACCTGGTTAAACCTTGCACATACAAAAACACCCCGAGGAGAATTTCAGTCCATTGACAATTTCTGAATTGCTGTGTGTACTGCTTTCATCTGCTCCTGAGTTTAAAACTCTTCTTATCCTGCTGTCAGGCTGGTTCATCTCACTGGGCTCTGTGGTGGGCCCTACACAGCCTTCCTTGTCTTGGGTGATCCAAACCACCCCAGGTTGGAAAGGGAAATTAAAACAAGGCACTCAGTGGGATTCTGCTCCCCCCTCACATTCCTGGGTTTAATTACCCGAATTTATCACAAATCCATCTGGTTTAACAGCAATTCCAGCCCTGTTACTTATCATTTCATTTCACTCTATAATACATTTAGTTCTCACTCAAACATCTCTGCCCGGTTCTCTGCTTTTATTTCCCCCAAAACAAACAATCCCATCTTCCCTCTTCCAAACTCAAGGGCTCCCTCTCAATCCCACAGCACTGGGAAGAGGCTGCCAGAGGTCTCCCTATGGAATTCCTGTCTCCCTCAGCAGGCAGAGAACAGAAGAGGTGAGATACAGCCCCAGCCTCCCTCACTCAGCACTCTGAGGTTCTGCTCAGCTCCAAATGGTTGGATCCTTCTCCTTAATTCCCTTCCAGCTCACCCTGTGGAAATGGGAGAGGTGGAGGAGGAGCCACAGAGGGAAGGGAGGGCATGAAACCACCACTCAATTTTATTTAACACAAGCAGTTACAGACCAGCTGTAATTTTCCAGGTGCTCCAAACACACAGGGCCAGCTCCTTCCAGGCCCATCAGTTTAAAAAAAAAACCAAAAAACCAAAATGCACAACAATTTCCTCAAATCTTGCCCAAATGTCACATATTTTTGTGCTGATATTCTTTCCAGGAGAGGATTTAAAAGCAATTGCCTTTCCTGGTTATTAAAATAGATGAGAGTACATTATTGGCTAAGACTGGGCATGGTATGTGCATAAATGTATGTTACCCATGCAGCCTCCTGTTCTATTTTTGATCCTTCTAGACATGCCCAACATTAGAAGGCAAAAATACCTTGCAAAAAGTTCCATAAACAGAGGAAGGTGCTTTATATTTATGGTAAAGAAATACACATATATGTGGATTTGACTACCAGTGCCTGAAATCGCTAAAAATAGATGCACTTTACAAGCAATTTCCTTTCTGTTGCACTGTGCTTTGTTACTCACACTTGAAATTGGTTCATCCAGTTCTATTTCAGTCTGCTTGGAAGACTGTAAAATAATGTAATGAGTTTCTGGGCTTTTCCACATCTACAACATAAGAAAGTGACTGACCTGAACAACGTGGTGAACAGTGGATTTTTTTCCTTCCTGATTATCCTAAATTTTGTACAAAACATCACAGGAGTGAAATGCTGGTCCTGCTGACCACACCACCTCCTGATTTCAGAGCAAACGTGACTTCCTTGTGTCCTTTCCATTGCTGACAATCCAAGTGAGTGCAAACATGTGGAGTCCAAAAGCACACACCCCCCTAAGGGAAATCCTGTGCAAAGTGAGTAACAATCTAAATATTTACTGGACTTCCCTCTCCAAAGCAGCAATGTGCTTTGAAAACAAACGCCAGCTACTCAGAGTTATTCATTATTAATAATTATTACTTTTAAATCATCAAGAATCATTTCTCTTCGAAGGTTATGGTCTTTTATTATAATCACTCAGCACCCTCAGAAAAAGGAGGAGAGTTTCAAACTGCTCAATGAAGCTGCTTTTGGCTGAAGAGTAGCCTGAGCACTTTAAAGCCATTCCCTTTTCTCTGCCCATTTTCAGGTTTATATGAAGACAACTTACCCCTCGAAAAGGGGAGAAAATACCCACTTCCTCCTTCCCTTACAAACTGCAGAAGTAAAACCCAAAGAGCAAAGAAGTCATTTGCTCCAATTTGTGCCTGGCACTGGTGGCAGAGGCAGGAGCTCTCCTAAACACCACCCCAACACCAAATCCCTGACCTTTTTTCCTGTAAAAAATGCTGGCTGCTTTCAGAAATAAGTTTTTATGTAAGAACCCGTGGTTAGCTGGGCCCTTTCAATGCAGGGAAGTTATGGCAAACTCATGAAAGATTTTCACTCTGGAAGGTTCTCCAAGGAGCCACACAAGGTGAGAGAGAGGCAGGAGAAGTCCAAGGGAGCAGAGCACCATGCTTACCATCCCCTTCATCCACCACTGCCCGGATGACCACAGGGAACACACCACGGTCCAAGTCAAAGTTCAGCTGGGGGAAAAGAAAGGAGCTGAGGTTACACAACTCCCACCAGGGCTGGGCAAGGCAACTCTTGAGGTCAGGTAACATCAGAGCACTGAAGGTCCCTTCTCACAGGCCCCCAGTGCCTGTTCTCCCAGGGACACCACTGAGCAGCAGGATTTAAAATTCAGCACCAATTCTGAAAGGGAGACAGCAGGAGGAACTGCACCAATACACTGACACAGCACTAAATACCAGCTGTGGATTGCAAGGCAAGGGATCTCCATTTGAATTTCAAAGGGTATTGAATTCTCACGAAGTCAGATATCCTGAAAGTCTCCTGAGTGGTTTGTAGAAGCACAAGCTTCTCAGAATCTCATGCCACAATTTTGCTTGGGTATGGCAGGATACATTGGCCTCAGCTCAGCACTACCAACACCACAAAACAGACACCCCTGACTCTTGTAGGAAGTTCCTGAAGACATAAGAGAAAAATCAGTGAAACTTCAAGCTCACAGAACACCTTAAGGAAATACCAGGCTGATTTCCATCTCTTGGCATGTTATGAAATCCAGGTCCTTGACCTTCTAAATTGGCAAGAGTGAAAATGTAAGACCTCACTTGAGTGCAAGGAAAACAGACTCAACTTCTCCCTTTGCCCTGCACTTCATTAAAGCACTTCAAAAGCTCCGTGTCATCTTAGGAACACAAGGAAAAGGCAACCTTAACAAACACTGTCCTCTGCCAGGAAAGGAAGTGGCTTCAAGACTGGATTTCTGGTGGGTTTTTTAATTACTGACTTGGAGATTTTTGTCTCATCTCTTGCCAAGGCTTTAAAAAGGAGAGACATCATTTCACCGTGGTGCTCCAGGTAGTCTGTTTTCTGGTTTCCTATGAAAACTGAGACCCAATTCCAAGCAGTGCTTTGGGGCTTCCCTGAATTCCCTGAGTTCCCAATATCATTTGCTCCAGCCAGTCCCTCGAAAGATTAATGATCAAGGCAGCCACTGGCACAAGTGGCCACCCAAACCACCCAGGCTGGAGGGAAGGTGGCCCTTATTGGGAGCCTCCTGGTTGAAGATGGCTCCTCCTCAAATGAATTACAGCTTCAGTGTTCATCCTGAAAGGAATGACACCTGCACACTGGGATGTGACATACCTGGCCAGCCACCAGCTGTGCCTCTGCCAAGAGCTTCCCTGGGGGGTGTGAGGATCCCAAACTATGTGCCCAACTGGTCTGCAAACTCGAGGGATGTTCATTTTCATCCTCTGTATGATGGTTTGATATTTTATTACTCCTTTAACTACCGGAATTTACTCTCCTTCCAAAACAGCAAAGCAAACCCAAAAAATCTCATGTAAGCTCTCAGTTTTTGTTACAGAACAGACTCCCTGAGCCACTATTTTCCAGCTTGCATTTTTGAACCCTTCTGGCATGCCACAGAGGGAAAATTCATTGAGGACAATGGATTAAAATAGCTGAAAAAGCTTATGGTTTTGCTTTGCTTCCTGCTCTGATTTATTACTGCACAACAAAAGTTGCTCTTTGGCCACTTGAAGGGAAAGTCACATCACAGAACTGAGGCTGCTTTACCTTACAAACTTTGGAGCTCTCAAACAACAGGCCTCTTTAAGGGATCATTTCACATTAACTTTTACAGCCCTGAGCACAACTGACTCAACATAAGCCATACCCTGGAACTTCCCAGCAAACCAGTATATTGGGAAGACAAAGTAAACTTTTATAAAAGCTTTCCACAGACCAACCCAACATAACATTGGTGACCCTTCTGTGGGCCAGCCAAGAACTGCATCATATCCAAATATTCCACTGAGCAGAAATGGGAAGTAAATCTGGGGGTTTGGGACAAAACCAGTCACAAAGCTGGAAGGAAATCTGAAATGTGCAGTTGTACACAGCTGAGTGTACACACTGTCAGCTCTCTCAGATAAAAGAGCTGCATTTTGGTGGCCAGTTAAGATTTAGGACAAAGACTGATGCATGCAGAGAGCTGAAAAGGGAGCAGAAACTCTTCCAAATCACAGTGCCTGTCCCACATTTTCTCCAGCTCCAGTAACACCAATGAAAAAAGAGGAATAGGAGGATGCAGAGGAACAAGCAGAGGAAGCTGGAAGCTCATTTTTCCACAGCATCTCTCCCTTTAAGCTGTCAAAGGGACATGACTTTAGTACTCAAGTTAAAACGTTGCTGACAGGAACTAAAGTGAAAATTAAGCTGCACAATTCTTTAAGAAGAAAGGGATCTGAGCTCCTACTTTCCAGCTCTCTCAGACAACAGAAGGGATTGAAAAGCAGCTCTTCCAGGCTTTTGTAGGCTGAGCTTGTGAAATCATCTCTTGGCAGAGCAGCCAAGACATCAGGAGACCAGACTCTGCAGGCTCTTGGTAACCACCACAGCATTTGCTAAGGCACGGGACTGATTACAGTTATAACTGTAATTTCAAGACAATAGCTATTCAATCTTTCAAAATACATGAAAGATTAGTTTTTTACCCCCCTCTTTGTTGTTTTATTTTTCTTTTTTTATGTAGGTAGAGTTCATCTACCAGGGTTCACATACACAATAGCCTTACACAGGCTCAGGTCAGGAATTGAACACAGTATCAGTGTTGATTTCCTGGGAGAGGGGTCCACAGGAACAAGTATCTTATCAGCAGCTACACATGAACTCCTCTGCCTCAGAAGTCTCTCATGACCATTCTGCACAGAGCAGGGGAAAGCCCAAGCCCTCCCTGCCCTGTGTCACATGCAGGGGAAGCCCTTGGGCCAAAGCTCAGACTCAAAACCAGAAAGTTACTGCTTAGCTTGGAATTTTGCAAAGATACCAAAATTAACAGGACTCAACAAATTTTGCTCTGTAGCAACAGCCACAGAGCTAAATTAAAGCCAAGCCCTCTCCTGTTTGCAGTTATGGGTTAAATTAAGAGGAGGAAAGCATTGCTTTCCTCAGCACTGATGCAGCAGTGTGAATCTGCCCCAGAGGGAGAATATCACCTCCCAACACTGTGCAGGACGTGGCCCTCAAAGAGCACCAGAGCTCTCCAAACTGCTCTGACCATTCATGCCACCAGTAAAAAACTTTGAGCACATACTCCCAATACATGGGTGTTTATCATTTATGAGATGTGTACATGTGTTACTGAAGTTCTTCCTGCCCCCCCATGAATTGCCTCACATGCACCTCACTTTGGAGACCACTCACCCAGAGGACCAACCACAAATCTCAAAACCTCAAACCTAAAACTCACCAAAACAGAGAGATTGAGACAGATGTTGGTTCCCCCAAGCTCTGTGGCTGGCAGGGAGGGAGAGGCTGAGGAGTGGCAGGAAAAGCTCCAGTGCCAACCTTTGCTGCCTCTCTCCTAAACCAGCTGATTGGGGATATCAAAAGTCACTTCCTTGCATTCCCTCCCTGTTGGCCTGATCTACCTGCCCAGTCCCCAAGTACCCACAAAACACGCTGTGGCACTGGGAGAAGGTGCCTTCCAGCCATAACTTCATGGCACTAAATGGAGACCAGTGCTTCTGGGACAACAGGGGTGTGCAAAGAAGGGGGGCAGGGAGAAGAGACTTACCTCATCATCCTTCCAGTCTGAGAAATCAATCTTGAAGGAAGGCAGGGAGAATTGCTGGCTTACCCCTCTCTTGTAATGAACCGTCTCCGACTGCAGAGAGGGGTTCTTTGTGCTGTATCTGAAGGGAGAGGGAAAAGAAAACTTGCTGTAACAAATGATTGCCCTCTGCCAGGCTCTCACTCACTCGGCCTTTCAGGAATCACAAGTGGCAGCTCTAAGGGCAGAGCTGGCAGGGGCTGGCAGCCATTCAGTGGGGATACAAAGAGGGAAGGGAAAGGTCAAAGCAAGAAGGTGAGCACAGGAAAGGGAAAGCAGCGCAGACAGGCAAGGTCTGACCGTGTCCATCCTGACCTGCCTGGAAACACTAGGAGTCAGGAGTACAGTGGGGTGCAGAAGCTTGGCAAAGGGTAGCTCCCTAAATCCAGGGCCTAGGCAATGTTGGCTTTGAGCCCAGCACAGTCCTGTCTTCTGCAGGGAACCCAGGAAGAACGAGGAGTGACCTAACAGTGGGAACACACCACCCAGCATGGTGCTGAAAGCTCTCCTGGGACAGCTCTGCAGTGGGAAACACTACTTGGCTCCACCATCCTGGTGAGCAGGAGCCATTCCAATCCACCCCTCTGCTCCTCACGTGCTTCCCCAAGGCTGCCAACACCACCTGGGAGACACTGACTGTCCTCCACACCAGCCTCCCAGAGAAGAGTCATGATTCTTGCCCTGTCTCAAGGGTGGGGTGAGCCATCCAACTTCTGCACCCAGAGCCCATCAGGTGCTTTCTGCCCCAAGAGAGACACTTCCCTGCCCACTGCCCCTGTCCAGAGGGTGATGCCTGAGCTGGGTGTGCACAACCTCTCCCTGTGCCATTTCTGCCACAGAAGGGGGGGACAGCAAACCCCAAAGCAGGGTGGGAACATCTGAAGCTGGTTTTACCACCAAAGCCTTTCCTGTCAAACTACCAACTGTGTGATCAGAGCACGCTGACAAAGCAGAGAGAATGGGAGGGATGCCTTGCCCAAGAGACTCACACTGCAGCAACAGCAGTGCAGTGACAAGACACACAGCACAATGCCTGGGATGCTTTTTGAAGCTGAAGCTATAAGAAGCTGGATACCAGAAGATGATGAATATTTATTAATTCCTCTCAAACTCGAGGAAGGAAAAACCAGGCTCCCCACTGGAACGAAGTGCTGTCTTTCTCTAGAAAGCTAGAATAGTTCCTGCACCCTCTGAGGGTCCAGAAGGCTTATCAAGTGTCACAAGAACCACATTAAGTTCTTGTAGGCCGTGACAAAGGGCAGGTTCGACACCTGCACTCTGCTCTTCCTGCTAAGGCAGGTGCATTATGTTATTTATGACAATACCCTCAAAGCCCATTCTGTGCTGTGCTGAAATTATGCTGCTTTACTAGAAGGTCTCACTCCATCCTTTGCATTTCAAGCATGGTGTGGGAGAGATCAGAATGACAGGTCTTTTATATGTGAATTACAGAGCAAGCAATTGAGTGAAGTTTTATTTACTGAGTTGTCAAGCACAATGAATAGAGCAGCCTGTATCTGGCTCCTTTTGTGGCACTCTCAAAGCTTCTCAGCTCTGTAGAGAGGCACAATTCTCCCTCCACAGCTGGGAAAGCAAGGGGATGGAAGAGTGACTTATCTAAGGTGACAGCAAGTCAGGAACTTACTGGAAATAAAGTGCAGAGGAGAGAGGGAAGCTGGGAAAAGGGTGTAAACAAGCTGCTGCTGAGTGCCAGGAAGGCTGGAGGACCTGCACTTACAGCACCAGAAGCTCAAACCAGGCTACAACAGGAAAACAAATAACACTATTCCAAGGAGGACAGGGCAAAACAATACTCACATTGACTTGCTGCTCTCAGCATCCCCAGCAAAGAAATAAACCAGGCACGCAGATTTTCTGAGCTGAAGAGTATGACCAAGTTATTAAGGAGGCTCCCCCAAGTGAACCAAGTGAGCTTTATGCCTTGGACTAACAAATGGTAGACTTGGATCTGAACACCCTGAGACAACTCTGGACACCTCCAGCCAGCAGCCAGTGCTGGGGCTGCTGAATTCCCCAAAGTCTGCTGACCTCAGACTGTCCCAGGGATCCATCATCTTTCCAAGGTGATGCACAGGTTCCATGCACAAGTACACACTCCCTGTGCTGCACAGGGGGACAACTTGGCAAGCTGTTACAAAGAGAGTACCCTGCACAGCAGGGTCTAAGTGGCATCTGCCCATCCCCAGCCCCTTTGGTTGGCATCTGCTGCATTTACAATCCTCTATTCCATGTCTGATCTGCTGGGGGCTCACAGCAAACAGCAGCAGAGAAGCTCTGCAGAAAAAGAAAGCATGTATCAAAGAATAAAGGGCAGCAGAGAAGCAACATGCTATCTGTCCCTGCATAAAGACTGAAAAAGCTCAGTGTTTGAGCTGCTACTGCTCAGACTGCACTGGCCAGGCCTCCACCCAGAAGGACCTCCAGCAGAACCACCTTGGGATCACTGGCAGCTCAGGACAGTGGAGATGTGAGTGGAGTCTGTCCCACTAGGTCAGGATGAAACAGAAATCCTTGACCACATTATTTTAAACCTGTTTGTTTGTTCAGGTAGCCCTGACATCACGAGAATCACCAGCAACACAAGGTACACATGCTGAGTGCAGCAGCAGCCCCAGCTCTGTCCTCAGGGCTCACAGTCCAGCCCCTCCTGTGAGCTCTGTGACACACCTTTCCTCCCACAAAGCAAAGTTTACACTCTGCACTCACTCCTTCCTCCCCCAAACCCAGCTGTGTATCACAGAACCAGGAGAGGAGAGGCCCTGTGACTACTTCCCAGTGATTTTTGAGACAACAGGGACAAACCAGAATTACTCCCCAGCCTTGCTCCCCCACCCTCAGCTGAGCAGCACTGGCTCACAGTACAGAGACACTCAGCCTGTGGCTTCTCCCTGTGCCCAGCCAGACTTGCTATCAGGGACCTGAGCCCCTCAGCAGCACCTCAGGAGGGCACCAGTCCAGACTGTCTCACTGCTGTGCTGCTCACACTCAGCTCTGCCTGGCACTGGGGCTGCCTTGGGCAGGCAAAGGACAGTTCCTGGTCCCATGTGAGGATCCCTGCCAGCCTGGAAGAGTCACACAGAGCCCTGTCCAGGCTCTGCTCCTCAGGGCAAGCAGGATGCACAGAGCAATACTGCCCCAAGGTTGACACTTTTGACTAGGAACAGCTGAGAGAGTCTGAGCTTTGAAGAGCCTGTGGGCAAAACAAGAGCCCTCTTTCTTTAGCAGGAGCCTCACATGTTCTATAGCAATTTGCAGTGAAGTGAGGACAAGACAGGGCTACACAAGAGTTTCAGAGGGTACTCAGGAACCAATTCTCCCTCTGTAACTTCCACTGCCTGGCAGGCTCCACGTCCTCCTACAGGTGATGAGGAGGGAGCCACTCAAGCTCTGCTGGTGTTCAAAGAGGCCAGGAGTTGATGGGGATGAAGCAGTACCTGGCCCTCCTTTCTCTCCCATCTGCTCACTCCCCTTCCATTTTGGGCCAGGACCTCACAACTTTCCTTCAGAGAAAAGGGAAGTTGAACAAATGTCTCAATTCACAGTGATTTTGATTGATAAAAGAAACACTAGCAAACTACAAGGAGGCCATAGCCCTGAGTGGCAGTCAGAGTCAGGCAAGATCCACCCCAGAGAAGCTCCCATAAGGAGTCTGGAGGTTCATCAGCTGCTGAGGTGCTGCACTTTCTTCTCCTGACAGCCTTCTCCTCCCCTCCTGCTTCCTCCAGGCCTGAGTCTCCACTCTGAGCCAGGGAAAACCAAACAGCTGAAACCCCACTGTCCCTATCCCCCTCCAGCCCCCTTAAGCTGCTGGGAGCTCCCAGCCAGGCTTCAAATCTCACACCACAGCTACCCAGAGAGGTACAGAGGCCACAACCCTCCCTGCAGACACAGGGTTTGTCTGCTCAGTGAGATGTACAGAATTTGGCTCTCCAGCCTGTGAACTCTGCACACCACGGTGTTCCCTTGGGGACTGGTGTGTGCCTGGATCAAAGCTGCAAAGGCAAAAAAAACCCCAGCCTCTGGTTTCTTCACACAGAAGAAATCTCTGCACAAAGAATTGGTATTAATCACCACAGCCCACGGCCAAAAGCAGCAAGAGCACCTTTCAAAGGCCCTGAACAGAGAGAGGCTATTAAATAACCCGAGGAATATCTGAGTGCCTCTGTCTCCTACGCAAGCTTGAATGAAACCAGCCATGCACTGAGCTGCCCATTGGATCTCATTCTGCCAGAGACCCAACTCTTCCAACTTCCACATGCAGAGGGAACAGGGAATCATTGCAGTATAACGTCCCCTCTCAGCTTAGAGGACCGTGGGAGGATGCTTGTGTAGTGGGCACTGCAAAACAAACAAGGAAATGGGATTTATTTTTTTTAATACACCCATTTGCCCACCAGCAACACAAACAGCACAGCCCTGAAAAGGGCAGGGATTGCAGAGCAAGACTGACCTATTTTCATTCTGTTTTCTCTTTTTCACAAGAAAACAGTTTGGCAACATTATGGGACACAGGAGAGAATCTTTTCTGTCCAAAAAGGAAAATCTTTCTCATAACAATGGGCTGCAAGACTCAAACCTCTCACGTCATATTTATCATGAGTTGCTGATCTGCCTGGATTGCTCATGCCTTTAGAAGTGGCTCTTTTAAGTGCTTCCAGCTACAGGGGTTGCTTTGACTTCTCCCCCGAGGAAACAACGGCCGCTGTCATGTTTGAACTAGGCAATCCTTCCTGCCAGCCAGCAGGATACCTGCAAGCTGGAGGAGTCCCAGGGGCCCTCCCAGCAATGCTGTGCACATCCAGGCTTTTGCCTGAGAAGGAAGGGATGCATGCACAAGGAAGTCACAAAAAGAACTCGAACATCTCTGCATCCCTGCTCCCAAAACACACCTGTGTCCTAAACCAAAGACACCTCAGGGTATGAGCACGTGAATCAGGTGCTGCAGAGGGCAGGCTGTCAACTGAGTCCTTTCACTGTTGCCTATGAGCTGCTGCCAGCCCTGCAATGGAAATGCAGTGCAGAGTCCCCTCTCTCTTACCTGGGGGGACATCACATGCTTACAGGCAATCACTACTGAGCAGTCAATGTAGAGCTCATACACCTCCGTATTTTTACTGAATTCCATAACCAAAGAAGACAGACACAACCAGAAAAATAAGTAAAACTGAGGATATCAAGGGCCTTGAGCTGTTCAGAGGTAGGCCAGTGCTAATTCCATGCCATTAGAGAGACTCTGGACATAGGCTGACCTCTGTTACCCTTGGGGTGATGGAGCAGCTGGTCCTCTGAGAACTCATGTGTTTTAAGAGTAAATTCTCACCACAGAGTAATCAAGCAAAAGACATTTCAAAGGAAAGCAGCCCCCTCCAGATTTAAACTAATTCCCATTGCATTCAAGAGGCTTTTACAGATACCTGCACTAGCACCAGAAAGGGCTGGAGAGGTGAACACACCTCTATAATCACCAAACCCACACATTCCCCTCCATCAGACTCTACTGGTCACCCGTGCTCCCTCAGAAGTGATACTACAGCTCCAGCTCCCTGTGAAACTCAGAGTTCAGCAGTTCAGGACAAGAGGCAGGCAGCTGTTGGGAGCTCCATGTTCCCAAGATCTTGGCTAGGAAACAGCAGAGCTGAGCATATCTCCCAGCACAATTACTTGGGAAAGTCTGCTGAACGCTCCTCTGAGACAGGTTAGGACAGGCAGCACGGGCTGATAAACCCACCAGCTTTTAGACAGAGCCCAAATAACTCCAGCAGGAAGCTCCCTGCCCTGCAGAAAGGATTCCCTTTGGTCATGGAAACTAGCTAATCCCAAAGGATTAGCTCCCAAAGTTGTGGCTCTCAGGTGAGCAGAGGCTCCACAACAAGCAAAGCCTCTGCTCAGGGAGAGCCACCTCCCTTCCCTCCCTCCCTCCTCTCACCCCAGACTGCATGAACACAGTCACATTCCTAGCAGGAGCTTTGCAGGATCGCTGATACTATCAGGACGTGTGGTTTTTCCAGTAGAGAAGCAGGAATAACTTGTTTAGCACTTCTAAGGAGCCATGCTGCAGGCTGGGAGCTAGGAGAAAATTCCTGCTTTATACAAGGGTCCAGAAAGTTTCTCCCATTTTAGAATTTAGCATCAATTTAGGAGAGTGGAAAAAAAAAAATAAGTGTTTTTTTTTCAAAAGAGCATCTTCATCCCAATCAAGTGCAATAGAAAAGGTTTTGAATTTAAACACAGCACAGCTTTTGCACATGCTTGTTCCTTGCATGTAGCACCAAAAGAAATTGAGGAAAAGGAAAGTCTCTCAGCCCAGGCAGGGCAAGCTGCATTCCTATTAGTGCACTGAAAATGCACTTGCTCAACTCAGAGCTCTAAGAATGCAGCCCAGATCTTTTTTTTTTTCCACCACAATTTGAAAAGAATAAATCAAAGTAATTACAGCACTGCCCTTACAGAATTGCTTTGCAAAGCTGAAATCAGAGCTTCAAAAGGTTTTTTACCAGCAGCCAGCAAATCCAGAGAAGCAGAGATGCCTACTTGGGCAGCTGCACTAGCCCCAAGACGTGCTTCAGGAGCCACTTCCACATGGGAAAATAGGCTGGGTTGAATTAAAGCAGCTTATAAAATCTATATTTGTATCTCACTTCCCCCAGCCCTCATTACCTACACATCTGCATGAAATCAGGATCGTGCCTTCCAAAAGGTTCCCTGCCTTCTGGTGCAGCCCCCTGCACCCCACACTTAGGGAACATCCATTGTCCAAGAACTGCAGAGCAGAGACAGACAGTCCATCACCCCTCTACTACAGGGAAATAAAGGAGGATTTCATGAATAAAGGGCCAGCAGTGGAAGCAGGAGCTGAATGGGGGTGCTTTGGCTTTTTAGTGCACCAGGGGGCTGCTGCCACCCCAGCAGGGCAGCACAGAACCATCAGCTGCACTCCTCATCCCTGCTGATCCTGGTTTCATGCAGAGAGTTCACAAACACGGGCTTCTGCTCTGCCATCTAACAGAGATGTCTCTCTCAGTGAACCATGGGCAGGGTGGATTAAAAATGCATACTTGAAAAAAAAAAATTCTTTGAAGTTGGCAGCTGTGTTAACTTTGAGAAACTCTGCCTAGGAATTTAATTTAAGAGCAATTGGGTAGCTTGTGTTTGCTGCACAAGCTTTAAAGAACAGACAACAGCACTGGTGACAGTCACTGGCTCAGTGCATGGAACTAAATTTCAGGAAAATGTGTTCTTAACTGAACCAGAAACTGTGTTTTCCTCCTCCAGCCAACCAAGAGAGTGCTGAGGGAAGAGCTACTAGTTACAGAGGACTGAAAACACACTCTGTCCAGAAACAGTTATATTTGGTAACTAAAATACTCCCATTAAGCAATTATTTTTCAAGGCACAACGTGACAAGACAGCCTCTTAAGAGTCCAGCACAAGCAGTTTAACCAACAGGAGCAAACACTGCTGGTCTCGGGCTGCAATTCCAGCCCAACACAGCCTGGTTCAAGACACAGGTTAAAAATCAATACAAGATGTTTCTTTTTGGAATAATTTTGTGGGTTTGCCATTTCGACATAAATGAAAAATAGATTTGAAACAATATGGATACTCTTTACAGGCTGTAGCACCAAAAATGCAGCAGGAAGGTTTGATGTGGAGTTTCATTGTTACTGACCAATGACAGATTCTTTTTCGGTGTAAACCAACAAGTGAATATGCAAAACAAGATTAAAAATCAATGATTTAAGCCAAGCCTTGCTGCTTTAAGCCATGGCTGAAGTCTGGCAATGTAGATACATCCACCCTGGCCATAGAGACCCTCAGCTTCCCCCATTAGCCCATGGATTGTTTCCTTCTTAGGTCAGAAAACCAGGAGCACTGCAGGGCAGCACAAGGGACACTGGCCACCTCTCCACGTTGTACCTGTGGTAGGAAAAGAGGACTTCAATCTCCAAGGCTGCCATTCCAACACCTCCACTAGCACTAAATTCACAGGAAACCTAAGGACCTAAGAGACAGAACATGGAAACTTTATCAGGATTTCTAAGGCGTCCAGCTCTGCTCAGGAAAAGCTGGACCTAAACAGAAAGTGTTTTCAGAGTGTGTAGAGAGAGATTTTTAAAGCACTTTAAAAGGAGCTCATTTGTTACCTCCCCAAAACAGAGGGAGCCACAGGCTTCAACAGAAGAAGGGAGGGGCCTAAAACAAACATTCTGGATCAGGATATCCTCCAGTTTGAAGAAATGCATTTATCTGGACTGGAGAATGAAGGTTGGCTCATTTCTAAAAATACACTATTCATTGACCATTAGTGGGGTGTTTACACTTCATATGGAACACACTTTATGGTTTGTCACACATCCTTCTCCCTGCTGAAAGCTCTGCAGATCCCTCCAGTTGAGTTCAGCCCCAGCTCCAGAGCATCACTGCAGAAGCCATCAGCACTACTGCTCAGCCAAAAGCCTCTCCCAGAGGAAGCCAAGAGCTTCTGCAGCCTGAACCTTCCCTTACCCATGGAGCAAAAGGAATTCTTTGCCCCATGGCCACTGGAAGTCTGCCATCCCATACCAGCAGCTCACCTGTACCCAATTCCCACCAGGCAGAGCACATTCCAGCCACCTTTGCTCTTCAGAGAGAGGAAGTTTTTCATAGTCTTAGAGGATACAGTGTTGATTGGAATGGTTTAAATGTGCTGACTTAGATAAAAAGGTTTTAAAATCTGTAGGGATGTACTACCAGCCTCTGTTGAGGTGCTCATTTATCCCAAAAGGGACTTTGGGAGGGCTACAATTCTACAGACTCGCTCTGTAAAGGTTAGACTGAACTTTACTCTGGTGGCCCAGATGCAGAAATGCAGTGAATTAGCTGATCTGGGTTAAAAACAGATAGTATTTGAAGGGAAGGGTGGTTGTTTATTTTAATTTCATAAAACATCTTGCTGACAGAACACAGAGTTGTGAGTTCCTCTCCTTTGTTGCACACAGAATAGTTTTCCTACACCCTAAAACCAAACCAGAAAGGGAACAAGAGAAGATATTTGCTATGTGAAGGCAGTGAAAGCAATATTCAAAGTTATCAAAATACATAAAACAAGACAGAATAAGAAGAGGTTTCCCTCTCCATCATGTGTGGCAGCACAGGCTCAGGGGTGATTCATGAGAGGTGCCTGACAGCTCATTCCCCAGAGCTCCTGTGCCCCTCCATGTGCCCACAAGGCCAGGACTTACACTGCCATGCCACCAACAAACTCCTCTGTGGCCTGGCAGTAGATTGTGATGGCAACACGGGCATCTGCATCAAAGGTGAACTCCAGGCTGTACAGGACCTTCTGCTTCCCATTCTCCTCTGTAGGGCTGTCAACGTCATCTTTATACCTGAAAGACAAGAGCAAGGGGATTAGAATATACATTTATGAGATATCACCAGGATCACTCTGGAAATCAGGACAAGAGGACTCCAGTTTGGGTGTTTAGGGCAGGCAAGGCACCATGGGGCTTCCACCTCAGGCTTCCCAGGAGATTTGCATTCTTTCCCCTGAGGAAAGGGAACTCTCCCAGCCCCACAGTGCCAGGACACACAATGAGACAGGAAAGGGAAATCTTGAATGTCAAGCTCTCAGGAGAAGAAACATTCTCCTTTCTTTTAAGTCTTCATATTAAGCTCGGCATTTGGGCTAAAGAAATCCTGCACGGGCTTGAGAAATCTGAAACCTAATTCTTTTAACACTGCAAATGAAATGGTGCCTGACAGGCAACACAACGAGGTTTCTGGAAAACAAAGAACTCCTGAAGCTCAACAAAAGGTACCTGCAGTATCAGTCACACAGAAGAGGATGTTCAGCCTGGAAAGCATCTGAATATAGGAACTTCAAATACCTTTAAATGTACAAATGATCAACTAAGCCTCTGATGCTGTGAAAGGCTGGAGCTTGGACATGTTTTTTGTATGAACAAAAATTAACACATCTAACTGCACAACAGACACATGATAATCAATGTGAGAATGAATTTAGATTTCAAATAACATAAAATGAGCCATAACTTGGTTTTGGGCTACTGCAAACTGGACCCCATGGTGTGATCACCTCAGCCCAGTGTTACTCCTTCTCCCTGCTGCTGCAAAAGGCAGGTCACAAAGCTGGTGAAGGAGGTGTGAAGCAAGGTCCAGGGCAGTGGGCTATGGCCACTGGTGAGTTACAGCCTGCCAGGAGTGGCCAGGGAGACCAGAGATCCTGGAACAAGCAGCCAACACAAGACACCATGAGAAGGTCATGGAATGATAGAATATCCTGAGCTGGAAGGGACTCACAGGGATTATCCAGCTCAACCCTCAGCCCTGCTCAGGCCCATCCCCAAGAGTCACCCCCTGTGCCCCAGAGCATCACCCAAACCCTCCTGGACTTCTGGCAGCCTTGGGGCTGTGCCCACTGCCCTGGGGAGCCTGGTCAGTGCCCACCACCCTCTGGGGGAAGAACCTTTCCCTGATACCCATCCTAACCCTGCCCTGGCACAACTTCAGGCCATCCCCTGGGTCCTGTCACTGCTCACACAGAGCAGAGATGGAGCTGCCCCTCCTGAGGAGCTGCAGACCCCAGTGAGGTCTGACCTCAGCCTCCTCCTCTCCAGCTGCACAGCCCAAGATGTCCCTGCCTCAAAGACAAAGGGATGTGATTCACTGGCAGGCCAGCAGCAGATTCTCACACATAAACCCAAATCCCAGTGTAATTCCAGGACTGCAGGTACCACCACGAGCTCAGGCACTGTGTGGGAATGGTGGAGGCAGCAGGTTGACTTTGAGAGGTGTAACATCACTCAATTTGTCACCCAGCTCCAGCCTCCCTTGTTTATCAGTGTTACCTTAATTGCCACGGTTGCTGTGTCAAAGCCAAGCAGCTGAACTATTCAGGAAAAGCTTGGCACTGCCTCTGACTTCACAGTATCAGTCAGACTCTCCCCTCATTAAACAGCCTCGATGAATAGGCTGTACTGTCAAAAATACTCAGAAATGTGCCAGGCATACCTCCATAATTCAATCTAAAAATTGTCAAGGGAATCCTTATTTACCGAGTTCACTGACATATAATAACTGCTGCCTAATTAAGAGGGTTCTGCATGAATTTTACTTAACACCACACTGAACAAGAATGAAACATTCAGCTTCACCAGTTGAATATAGAAGGTGCAAAATAAAATTTAAGAGCTGTATAATCAAATACCCAACACATGCACTTGCACTAATGTAACCCTAGTGAACACTACAGCTCACACCCGCATTCCTGACTGAAGGGCTTGGAGAGCTCCAAACGAGACTTTTGCCAGAGGTTCACCTAGGTCAGAGCAGCAGATCAAGCTAAATACACCCAACATGCCAGTAGAAAGAAAGACAAGTCCCCAAAACTGCAAGTTTGAACATCTGCAGCAGCCTGGGCAAAATACAGAGCCCAGAGCGAGATGGTATTTTCACACAAACAATAAAACAATAAAATCATGGCACTTGAAGGCTGTAAAGAAGAAACACTCTGAGCAGCAGGGCAGGTTTGCCTGGAAGACACACAGGGGAGCATCAACATTTTGTGCTGGCCTGACCCAAGAACACAGATGGCAACAATCCACTCACAAGTGTTGTGTGTGTCAAGAAAGGAGCAGCACAAGCTTCTGCAAGTTCTCTCTTGATGTTGGCAGCAAAGGATCCAGGCTATGGTAGACCTGCCACTTCTCCCAGAAGAAGCAGGGTGGGAGACCCAGCACTTCTTGCAGGAGAGCACTGATGAAAGTGCTTCACAGGCTCACCTCATGTGTAGGGAGGCTTTAAATAGAGATGCCCAGCACACTTGTGAGCTACAGATGCACAACACAGACTGAGGGACCTGTAACAGCCCCAGGTGACAATGTGGGACACCTGGGGCTGGGGGCAGCTCATGAAGCAACATGTCATTAGTACAAACAGTGCCTGTTTCACCTTCTCAGGGAAGTCACAAAAAGCATGCCAGATCACCCTCCTGATCCCAACCTTGCACCTCCCTGCCAGCACTCACAATACACTTCCATCCTTCCGAGAAGAAAAGGGGTTAAAACTCAGACTAGAATAGATCTGTTGCCCTGGGAAACCACTGAGGGGCCACTACCAACTGCAGTGCCTGGAGAGAAGGGTTGTGGAGGATGAATTTGCTGGGAAGTAGGAGAGTCTGAGCCCTGTGTGCCTGGAACAGCATCACTGGAGCAGGGGGCAAGGTACACAGACCCTAAATGGTGCCAGTCAAAGCAAGGCTGTGCACACATCTTCCTGCTGGAACATGCCTGGTGCTGCAGGGGAAGAAAATCATTCACAGCCTTCCAGGACCTGAAGAGAGCCTAAAAAAGAGGTGGAGAGAGGGTATTTATAAGAGCCTGAAGTCACAGGACAAGGGGAATGGCTTCACACTGACAAACAACAGGTTTAGATTAGATATTTGGGTAAAAATTCTTCCCTGTGAGAGTGGGTAGACCCTGGCACAGGTTGGGCAGAGAAGCTGTGGCTGCCCCATCCCTGAAGTGTCCAAGGCCAGGTTGGACAGAGCTTGGAGCAACCTGGGCTGGTGGGAGGTGTCCCTGGCCATGGAAGGGGGTGGAACTGGATGATATTTCAGACCCCTCCCAACCCAAAGCATTCTGTGTCTCTATGACCCACCACAGAGCAAGGAGTTCAGGTAAGGAAAGACTGCACAGGCAGCTCTGCCAGCTGGCAACTGGCCCCAGGAACGAGCAAGGACTACTTTGGTGCAGACTCTGAGAGGCAGAGACATCTCATGTCCCACCTCATGGCACAGGAATGGTGGAATGTAACATCAGGGGAACAACATGACAAAAATCACAGGTTTGGCATTCCTTCTTTCCCTGCAAGGGACGTGGCAGACAAGGAGGTGGTTCAAGAGTGGTTCAGGTGCTTCAAGAGCTCTTCTGACTCCACCTGCACTTGAAGTTTACGGTGTACAGGCAGCCAGGCCCTGTGGGCAGTGTTGATGTGGGGTGGTCACAGATGCATGCACAGTCAGAAACCAGTGACCCTGCTGGGTGTGCCTTTGGGTCATGCACAGAGGTGCATCACAGGGCCTTCACAACATGTGTACAGAGCAAAGAGACTGAGCACCTTTGGGAACAAAGAGCTGATCCAACATTTTGATGGAAAAGGCAAAGCAGGATGACCAAGGGAGCCGAGGCCACCCGGTCTGACATCGCTCCTGGATAAAACAATGGAAATGCAGGAACTTTTTGTTTGTCTGTTAAAGAATTAGAACACAAACACATAATTAACAGCAGCCATGACAATTTTACAGAAGTAGGTTGAGTCAGACACAATTCCATCCTTTGAGGAGATTAAAAACTTTGACCAACAACTTAGCAGACATGCAGGATAAAAGCTCAGGATTGCTTGACTTAGCATTGTGAGATCTGCATCACCCAGTGTTAGATCAGGGATTAAATGAAGGCAGAACTCATGACACCTCTGTCAGCACTGACTCTCTGGGGGGAGATCATCACTAAACAGAGGCTCTGCCTTTTGGGGAGAGCAGAGACCTGTTCTGCAGAGACCTGTCCAATTTAACACCCTGCAGCCCCTCACCACCTCCCTCATGGGATGAACAGCTCCCAGGACCAAGGTTATCTCTGCTGTGCTGGAGAGGGAAGAAAAGGGATTTCTTCTTCTCTCCCACCTGTCTTCCCTGTGCCCCCAATATCCACCTCTCAGGCCCTTTTCCAAAATGCTCAGTGGTTTCACCACTCTCCATGCTATTCCTGCTGCTTCAGACATATTCCCAAACCACTACAGCTGCTGAATCCTTCAACACTTTTGTTCCATGATGCTACACAAATCCCAGAGCCCACACTGAACAAGAGAGGCTGTCCCAGGGTGCAACTTTTCCACAAAACACATTGTCTCATGAGTTGATCTCCCTCCTGCAACTGGAAATGCTTCCAGGGTAGAGTGAACTGTCAGTACCAGCCCATCAGGTACTGCAGCTCTGAAATAAAGCTGCTGATCCAAGGCCAAACATAGGACACAAGACAGACACAAAGAATTCTTTCTCTGTTAATGCTTAACAGCAAAATTCCTGCTACCCTTCTCCAAAGTTCACAGTCTCATCCTCATAGAAATCACAGGAGATGCCAAAGGCTCAGAACTTCAACACCAACACCCACAGCTTTATTACTTCTCTCCAAAGCTGCTCCAAGTGTTCAGGATTTGGTAAAGCTCAGAATTTTGGCTGGGCAGAGCTGGGCAGAGTGGGCATTTTCCCGTATTTCTCCATGGCACTATTCCTACAAAGACAGGCCAAGAGAGCTGGGGATGTTCACCTGGAGAAGAGAAGGCTCCAGGGACACCTGAGAGCCCCTTCCAGTGCCTAAAGGGGCTCCAGGAGAGCTG
>JAWWEW010000033.1:2520660-2538692 GCA_035583185.1 Anabacerthia variegaticeps | reverse complement strand
GGAGGGAATGGGATGGGATGGGGTGGGATGGGGATTGGAGGGAATGGGATGGGATGGGGTGGGATGGGGATTGGAGGGAATGGGATGGGATGAGGATTGGAGGGAATGGGGATGGGGAGGGGGATGTGACAGGAATTGGAGGGAATGGGGATAAGGATGGGGAAGCAGATGGGATGGGAATTGGAGGGAATGGGGATGGGAGTTGGAGGGAATGGGGATGGAAATGGGGATGGGCATTGGAGGAGATGGGATGTGTGAGGATGGGGATTGGAAGGAATGGGATGGGAATGCAGATTGTATTGGAATGGGGACGGGTGGGATAGGAACAGGGGTCAGAGTGGCAGCAGGGGTGGGAATGAGGATGGGGATTGGATGCAAATGGGGATGGAAATGAGGATGGCAATGTGAATGGGGAGTGGGAACAGGGATGGGAACAGAAGTGGGCCAGGGGAGAGGAATGGGACAGCCTGCATGAGGATGGACACAGGGATGGGCACAGGGATGGGAACAGAGAATCCCAGGGGCTCACCGTGGATGGGGAAGCCCTTGGGAGCTTGCACAGGGATAGCCAGGGGGATGTGTCCAGGGACACAGCCTGCACAGGGATAGCCAGGGGGATGTGTCCAGGGACACAGCCTGCACAGGGATGCCCAGGGAGATGTGTCCAGGGACACAGCTTGCACAGGGACATGCAGAGTGTCCATGCTGGGATGGAGGGGTGTGTGGAGCCTGCAGATGCTGTGGGCCAGCTGGGGTAGCCATACTCCTCCCAGAAGTTTGGCATGGGGATCCATTATCCCAGCCAGTTCCCAGGGTGAGGCTCAAAGCCAGCAGGAGAAGAAGCCATCAGCCTCCCAGGCTGCAAGCCCCTGTGACATTCCCATGGGGGAAACCTCTCCTGGGCTCCTCCCCTCACAGATAATCCACACAGGAAAGCGAATGGAGGTGTCTGAGGTTTGGATGTGAGAGACTGACTGGGCTGGCACACCATCCTGGGGGTGGCATGGAGGAAGAGGCACAAAGGAACCACCAGTATCCCAACAATGTCTCCTCTGGCACAAGGAGCAGGGAAAAGCCACCCGGGCGTGGCTTGGGAAGGGAGGCACCTTCCTTCAAACCTGCTGTAAAGGAGCTGGGGCCCAAACTCCCACTGGTGGAGCTGGGAATCCCTGGGAGACATGAAGGAGCTGGGATGGCATGTGTGAAATCTCTAAAATTGGCTTTGGGAGCAGGGAAAAGGGCTGGGACAGGGCAGGGAGCAGAGCCTGCCAGCACGGGATTATTTTGTGATAATGAGTGAGCAGCGGTGGGTGGACTTTGCTGGCTGTAAACACGGACTAAAACACACCCAGAGGGAGCAAGCAAACAATCCCGAGGGAAAACGTGCTTCCGGATAGTTCCTGCCCTCGCAGCTGTTGTGGCCACCCTGAGCAGGGCTGGAGGAGCTGTACCAGCCATGGAACGCTGTGGGAATGGGTACTGGGAGTGAGGGACCTTGCTCTTCTGCATCCTGTTGTGCAGCAGGGCTGGGAAGGACAGGGAAAAGCATGGAATGAGCAACTAGTCCTGCTGGCCGACCACAAAAGCCGTGTCCCCTGCACCTGGCACAGGGGAGCCTTGGCAGTAGCTGTGCCCCCCAGGATCCTGCTGGCACCCAGAGGGACAGTGCCTCTTGCTCAACCAGCCTCTCCCTGCAAGGGTTTCTCGTGACAGAAGTTGCATGGGGAGGGAGGAAGGGAGGGATGGAGTCTGCTGACCCACACTCAGCTCGTGTGGGCTGGCCTGGAGCACATCTGGCTGCTCCCTGCAGGCACAGCCACCAGGGATGCTCCTCCTCGGGGCTGGGAACAAGCCCCTTGGCAGCACCATGGTGGGGGGAACAGCTCATATACCACCAGCACCCCCACGCCGAGCAGGGTGAACCATAACACCCCCCAAAGCCTCACTCTGCAGACGATTTGGGGCTCGGTGCCAGAGCAGACCTGGCACAGCAGGGATCAGTGGCTCCATCTCCCCATGCCAGGCTGGGAACTAGTTGCCAGCTGGCCATGAGCTTGGGGCAAAGCTGAGCCATGTTTGCACCACAAGGCAGGACGAGGATGGGAACTTGCATAGGGACAGAAGACAAGGGTCCTCCTCCCTTCCCTCCCACATCCTGAGCACCAGAGCCAACCCCTCCAAAGCTGTTCCCTGAGTTTTTGGGGGAAAGGAATCACAGAATCCTAGAATGTTTAGGGTTGGAAGGGACCCTAAGGATCCTTTATTCTCAACCCCCAGCCACATTCCCTCCACAGCTCCCTGTGCTGCTCACCAGGAGCACGGTGCCACAGGAGTTAAGGGGGGAAGCCAAGAGCAGAGCCAGGTCCTGCAGCACTGGGTGTGTTGGCTCTGCCCAAGAAGCTGCGGCAGGAGGGGTTTGTTCAGGCAAAACCTCCACCAGCAGGAAGGTCCCTCTCCAGAGCCCTCGGAGGAAGCAGACACAGCTCCTTTGCCCCAGCCCACGGGCACACACAAAGGCAGGATATTGCACCACTGCCTCCTCTGTCCCTCGCAGGGGCCACTGCCAGCAGCAGGGGAAGGACAGAGGCAGGCTTGGGGCCAGGAACAGGAGTGCCCTGCCAGCCCCTGCCTGGGGTGCCACAGCATCACGGGTGGGTCCCCTGGGATGGAGGAGCTGCAAGAAGCAGCAAACAGCCCCACAAACCCTGGCGGTGCCACCTGAGTGGGTTTTGCACCCTCACCTCAAGGCTGTGTTTGTCCCCATTTTGGTGCTGCCAGCCCTGGGTTCTGCCTGCTGCATGCTGAGGATGGAGAGGGAGGAAGGCCAGGAAGGTGGGAGGCTCTCCATGACAAAGGGATGAAAAGAATTCCACAAGGCAGAGGGAGCCTGAGGCTCCTGGTGCCATCATGCTGTGAGGTGAGAGTGGTCAAGCTGGGGAGGACCAGGGTGAAAGTGGGGCAGGGCTCCTTCCCCAGGGACCCTGCAGGGCTGATAAGGAGCCCTCAGCTCCTGCACTGCCTTCCAGCTCGGCAATATCCATGCAGGAAAACGTGAGCCTGGAGCCATTCTCCAGCCCAGCCTGGAGAAGAGCAGCAGGATGGACAGGGATCCTTCAAACCCCTCCACAGAGCTTCAGCCTGGTGAGGGGGCAGAGGGGCCAGAGGGACACCCACCCTCTCACTACCACAGGTTTCTCCAGCCACCACCACCTGCCCTTCAGGAGCCTCCTTGGCCATCTCTGCTGGGGAGGCAGCTACAAGCACACCCGTGTAAACAAGGAAATATATTCCCCTGCAAACCTCCCAGTCACTGGAGCAGCTCATCCAAAGTCCAGCTGCTCAGGGGTTTATTACCCAGGGAAGCAAGTTGCTTTGTGTCAGTTGTCCCTTGCCCAGAGCTGTCACTCGCTTTGTTTGTCAGGTACAGGTAGAACAACAAGGTTCAGGGGCCCTGGAGACTCAAACACAGCTACTCCTCACCAGAAGGAGTGGCAAGCCCCTGAACTTTGCCTCCCTAAACACTGCCCTGCTCCAAAGGGCCTCCAGCCCTCCCTGAAAGCCCCACTGGGCCAGGCCCAGCCCTTTCCCTTCCAACACCAAACTGCAAGGTTTCTTTCTGATTAAAATAATCCTTCAGGAGATTTGTTCCTCCAGATGTATTTACACCTTGCTGGCTACAGATCTCCCCTCACCACTTCTCTCTGGGGGTTGTCTGAGCCTTGTAAAAATGACCAGTCCCCTCTTGCTCTGTCCCACTGCCACCACTGTCCAGCTCCACTCTCACTTGGGTTTGGGCAGTGCCACACGCAAAAGGAGGAGGAAAACCCCTTGGCCCTGGAATTCTCCAAGGCCTGGAGTGCTGTGGTTACTAAAGGACACATGGAAGATGGTGACCGGCTTTGGACAACACCAGAGCCATTCCTGTCCACGCAGCGGAGGAGGCAAAGCTCACAGGGGGGGTTCAGTGAACCAACCCCTCTCGGTGGGGATAAACCCCTCCAAACTGCAGGAAAAGGCCCAGAAAACCACTCAGAAAAGGCAGAGGGGCTGGAGATCTTAACAAACTACACAGAGACAACGCTTCCCTTTGCCTTTTCCCTGTCTTTTGCACCCACAGCCACCCCACCACGTGTCTATGCCTGCTTATTCTCAGCCACACCACCGTGGGAGCCTTTCACAGGGCCGTCACCCCCCGGGCACCTTCCAGAACCTTCCCTGGCTCTCTCTGCTCGATGGGGTGCATGGACAGGCTGTGGGTTGAGTGAGCCCAGCAGGGGCTGGAGCCACCCCAAGGGAGGTAGCAGGGCCAAACTGGGGAGGAGGGATGCCACAGACCCCCACAGGCTTGGGGGGAGAAGCACAGTGAGGGGCAGGGGCAGCACCAGGCATCCAAGCACCCAAACACCAGGCATCCAAGCACCCAAACACCAGGCATCCGGCACCGGGCATCCAGCACCAGGGCCGGACAGGCCCCGCACGTCAACAGGAAGCCGCACGCGGCCCGCTGTAAACACCGCCCGCGCCCACGTGACCCGGCCGCGGCCCCGCCCCCGCCGCGCCCCCATTGGCCGCGCCGCCGTTGTTGACCATATACGGTCAGGTTACCGCCGAGCCGCGCGCGCTGATTGGCCGGCCCGCCGCGTCGCTCAGCGGCGCGGGGGCCCATGGGAGTTGTGGTGCGGGCGGGGCGCGGGGCCCGCGGCGCGGAGGGGGGGCCGGGACTACAAGGCCCATGGGGCTCCGCGCGCGGGCAGCCGTGGGCGGGGCGGGGCGGGCGCCGTGAGTCAGTGCCCGGTAAACATTGGCGTGAGGCGCCGGCCCCGCCGTGCTGGCGGCGCCCTGAGGGCGGCGGGGCGGGCGGGCCGGGCCGGGCCGCGGCCATGGACGAGCTCAAGCACCAGGTGATGATCAACCAGTTCGTGCTGGCCGCGGGGTGCGCGGCCGACCAGGCCAAGCAGCTGCTGCAGGCGGCCCACTGGCAGTTCGAGGTGCGGCCGCCGCCCCGGGGCCGGGCCGCGCGGCGTGGGGCCCCGGCGGTGCGGGCCGGGCAGGGGGGGTCGGGCCGCGGGGCGCTCCCCCAGCCCCGCACGCCCCCGCCGAGACGGGCCGGACCCCCGGGGGTGCCGGCGGGGCGGGGATCGCGGGCCGCGTTGCGGGGGGAGCGGCGAGAGGTGCGGGGCAGGGCAGGGGGGTGCGGAGCGCTCCGGCCGCGTGTCCCCCCGCCCCGGCCCTCCCCGGCGGGCCCGGGGGAGCCCCGCACGGCCGCTCCCCCCGCCCTGCCCCGGGCGGGCGTGGGTCCGCGGGAGGGGAGGCTTTGTGGGGCAGCGCTTTGCCGCCTGCCTTCGCCTTTCGCTGCCGCCCGCGGGCGGGATGCGCCGTGACATTGACAGGGGTTACGGCCGCGGGTGGGGGGCTCCTGCGGGGGGCTCTGCGGCGAGCAGCGAGGAGCCGTGCCTGTCGCCAGCACACTGCTCTCCCGGTAGGATTTTCCCCTCCTTCCTCCCTCCTTCTCCGGGCTGGGGCTGATGGGTTTGACGCTAATGGCACCTCGGTAATTGAGGGGTGTGTGTGTGTGCCGCGATGCGCGGGCAGGGCTGAGTCAGGCCGGCGGAGCTGGAGGCACCGTCCGTGCCACCCCTGCGGCTGCGGCTCCGCTGCCCTCGCCCCGCTGCGTGCCGGGCTCCCGGGCCGCTCCCTTTGGGAAGGGTGTTCCCCCGTGCTCCGGCAGGCATTCCCAGCCGAGCCGTGCGGGGCGTGGGGTGGGTTTGCGGGGATGGCTTGGGGGGGACCGAGCCACGTTCCCCCCACTCCGCCTGGTCCCAGCGCCGGGAGCAGCGCGGCGTGGGCTGAGCTGGGCTGTGCTGTGTGTGCAGCGTGCTCCGGGGTTTGTTTACTAACACAGCCCTGCTGCGGCCCTCTGGGACAGGCGGGCAGGCTCTGCCACCACCTCCGAGTGCGTCGCCAAAGAGCCGGGCAGGCATGGCAAAAGTTCTAACTCTCCTATCCAAAGGCTCATTTTTTTTCCGCAGAACTTTGCCACCGTTTGGCGGGTTGCACAAGTACAAACAGCCGTCTCCTGCCGGCCTGGCACTCACATGACTCAGAGGAAGCTGGGCTGTAAACAAACGCTGCGCCGAGGAGCCGTGACCATGTTCCCACTCACTTTTGGTGCGACGGGCAGATAATTCCCTTTGCAAAATGGCCGCTGGGCACGGCTCCTTCTGGGAGCACCTCCCGGCCGCTCCTGCCCGCCTTGCTGCGAGGCTTTTGTTATTCTAGAGCAGCGCCCGATCGCTGGCTGGGCCGTGTCTGCAGCCGCTGTAAATTGGTGGAGTTTAGGCGAGATCGGTGGTGTAAATTAATAGCCTCTTCCCGAAGTTCTGCTTCGGGGGCACGGTGTGAATGGGAACAGCCCCACTGGTAACCCCAGGGGTGTTGATTCTGCAGAGGTTCTGGACAGGGGAGCTCAGTGGCCCAGTGACACAACAGCAGGGCTTGGGTTCTCCCAACTCTGTGCCTCTGTCCTGGTCAGGGTGCTCCTGGCACCATCTGCTCTGCTCAGGACCTTCCCTACGTGGCCAAGTGTCCTGCTTGCTGCCTGTGGCGCCTCTGGGGTGTTGGTCCTGGGCAGGAGAGAGAGGGAGGCTGCTGTGAAACGTGGGCAGCTTCGGGATGCTGCTGTTTTGGGAGGACTTTCCTGAGTTCGTGCTGCTTTGGGGCTCCTCAGGGGCCATTGTGTGTGTGGGAGAGGGTTTGCTGTGTGTGGTGTCCTGCCTGCCTGGAGTCTGGGGGCAAGGAACGTTAGCCAGGACAGCAAGAAGGGGCAGGAGATGAGGACAACATTTGGGATACAGCCACCTTTGTGGTGTGAGCTGATGGGAGCCTGTACCAAACTCAGGGAGCCATTTGTTTTGCATGCCCTTCATCCCCATGGAACGAGGCAGTAGTGTGTGGGTCACCTCTCCCACTTGCTGTGAGTCTGCTCCTGTTTCCTGGGGGCCCTGGGCAGGCATTTTCCTGCCGTGCCTGGTGTAGTTGGCAGCTCTGAGCCCTCCTGTGCTTCCAGGGACGGCTGCTGTGGGTGCCAGCCGGAATGGCGGTGCCAGCCCAGCCCTCCAGCAGCTGGAGCAGTGCCATGGCTGGTTCCAGGGGGAGGTTTACAGGCCTAAGAAAGCAGTTTGGAGTGTCTCTAGCCCCTCCAGGGCCGCAGGTGCTGGCATTTTGGGAGAAGCCAGAGAGAGCAGCAGGTACCTCCTCCATGGCTGGAACCCAGCACGCTACCAGACAGAGTTTGCAGAGTCTCACATGGGGGTGAGCAATGGATCAGGCTCCTTCTCAGGCAGAAAGGTACTGTTTGGCCTTGTTATGTGCCTGTTGCTCCTGGAGCTGCTTGGGAAGGGTAAGAAGTCTGCTTTCAAAAATCCACCCGTTCCTTCCTTTCCTGGTGCTATGTGTCTCTGTTCAGAGTAGCGAGGTTGTGCGTGGGGAACAAGAGGACGAGCAGGTGTCTGGCTGTGCCCATGGTTGGATTTCCACTTCCTCTTATATATTTATGTCTTACTAAGCCCCTTCCTTTGTGGCTCAAGGACAGAGTGCTCCCAGGGCTGCTGGGTCCCCTGTGCTGGCAGCAAGTACAGCACACACCTCCAACCATCCTCTCTCTGACTCTTGGCATGCTGGCAGGGTCCCTGTGTGATCTACCTCCTGCAAACCTCCTGGTTTTGCATCCTTGAGGGGATACAGTGGCCTGGTCACCCGCTGAGCATGGCTAGGCCGTGGGTACAGGGCTGCCCCACTCCCACTCACACCAGGGTGACACAGGAGTCAGGGTCTGAGCTGGGCTTGGGCTCCTCAAGCAGAGGAGCCTTAATTGGCTTTGCTGTTGCCCCAGTCACCATGACACTTGTGACGCTGGCTGAAGACCAGGTGGCACCAGCAGCTTTGGTTACATGTGTGTCCCTGGCACCCCATGGCACCGATGGGGTGGGCATGGGGTCCCTCGCCTGCTGGGCTGGGGCTCTGCAGGTCCTGGGTCCTTTGGGAGATGGGCATTGTGCTGGGCAGAGGGGTTACTTCTGCTGTGCTTGGAAAGGGGCAGATGGAGAGGAGGAGATGCTGTTTTAGAGAGAGGAGCCTGCACTGGTGGAGTGTTTCCTCTGCCCTGTCACAGCTGTCATCACAGTGTGGGGGACAGCAGGGACCTGCTCTGCTCCTGTGTGCCAGTGACACAGTCTGAGATATGAGGCCACTTGGAAAACAGGAGCACAGAGCAGATTTGATCAGCTTATGGTATCTGGCTGCTCCCACACCTCTGCCTGTGCTTCCCGTTTGCTGTTCCCCCCTTTCTTATCACGATCTGGGGGAGCGATAGGGCCTGTGGGCGTTGACATCAGACCTCACCCAGGACGAAGGGTAGTGTGGTGATGGGGGTGTCACTGCCTCAGAAGTGTCTGTGTTGGACATTTCCTTGATTCATAGATGTGTGCTGGCCTGTTCAGAGCTCTCTCCAGGGCCACAGACCCTATTCCTGCTGTATAACCATTGCTGAAATCCAGTAAGCCCTGCCTGTGGGTGCTCAGAGCCCTGAGTTCCCAGCCTGGCTGGGTACAGGGTTCAGGTATGTGTTATTAAATGCAGCTATTGCAGGGAAGAGCCTTGCCAGCCCAGCTATTGCATGCTCCCTCCAAGGTTTGGGAGCTACCAGACTGTGCAGCAGAAATTGCTTCCCCCACCCAGGTCTGGATCATTGTTTGCAGATACTGCTCTGGCTGCCACCTGGTCGTGCCAATAGTTTTCTGCTGCTTAGCCAGGAAACCATAAAACCCTTCGCCTTCCCAGGGTCTGCCAACCTGGGTGTTGGTGGCAGAATTACTTTTCCATTGGATCAATGAGCTGAGCTGACTCGCTGTCATTTATTCTGGCCCTGGGAATGACATGGGAGCATATGGGCACTGGGATGAGGAGCATGTGGGGGTAGGACTGCGGCTGCTACAGTTGGGTAGGGTTTGGTATAACCTCCCTCTCCTTTTTCCAGGCTTTTCTGCCTTTTTTTTTCCTCCCAGCAGCTTGGGTAACCCCCATCACTGGCTTGCAGGAAGGGAGCAAAGTCTCAGGTGGTGTGGTAGCACCTGGCCACAGCCCTGCTTCTCACACCCCAGCCTGAGAGCTGCAGGCTCTGGGGAGAGGCCTCAATGGGATACACGGGGGCTATTCCTCCAACCAGAACTGAATCCAAACCAGTTCTCCAACATTTCCATTAAGTCTGATCTGCAACTGAATCGAGACATTGTTTTCTAGCCTGACTCGGTTAAAGCCTGCCACAGAACAGGAGGCAGCTTCACTATCATGGAATCACAGAATAGTTTGGGTTGGAAGGGACCTTGAAGATTACCTTGTTCCAACCCCCTGCCGTGGGCAAGGACACGTTCCACTATCCCAGGTTGCTCCAAGCCCTGTCCTGGCCTTGAACATTCCCAGGGATGGGGCAGCCACAGCTTCTCTGGACAAGCTGTGCTAGGGCTTCACCACGTTCTGAGTGAAGAACTACTTTCATTGTCCCTCATCAGCTCGGTGCACCCCCAAAACTCCTCTGCCTCCTCTCCTCCCAGACCTGGGCTGGGTGGCTGCCCTCTTGGCCATCCTGTCCCTCCAGCTTTCCATCCCTGCAACCCTCCTTGTCCTCCACGTGCCTGTGGCATGTGACATATTTACCAGACTGTTACTGGTTTTAACTGGAAGCCAACCAGAACGATGTCAGTCATTACTGTGCCCCGCCTGTGACTGAATTGGAAATGCCCTGGTGTATGGGGTGGGCACCTGCTGCAGCCCCCACCCTGGGGATCTCCTGGTGGGAATACAGTGACTGGGATCGTGTCCTGTTAAGGACACACATCTAACTGGTTCCTGCTGAGACTGGGTTTGCTTTCCTTCTTCTTGCACACAGTGGTTGCAGAGCATGACTGTGACCTGTGAAGTGCCTGTCAGGGTCTGCTCCAGCAGTAGCTGCTTCCCAGGGAGGATACAAATACATGTTGCTGCCGCCTGCCCTGGTGAGAGCAGATGGCAGGCGTGGGTCCCTGCCTGGGGACAGGGAGCAGCTGTGCCCAGCACCCTCCTGTGCAGGCAGGGGCTGTGGGCATGGTCAACACCCCAGGGCCTGTTCTTGGATCATCTTTGGGGTCTGTCAAAGCCCTGCTGTTGCATGCAGGGATGAGGTGGGTGCCCAGTTTGTGTGCTGGTGGTAACATCATCTTCCCTTTTTTTGTTCTTCCTTTCAGACTGCTCTCAGTGCTTTTTTCCAAGAAACAAACATCCCCTACAGCCACCACCATCAGATGGTAAGTGCTTTCCCAGCTCCCCAGGGCATGGCACCAGCTGGCGGGCGCTGCAGCCTGGTGCTGTGTCCAGCTCACTGCTTCCCAGCTCCAGGAGTGCAGGCAGGGAAGTCTGACTGGGCACTGCCAAAGCTGCCTGCCAAGGGAGGTGTTCCTGGAGAGCAGCTGGTGCCACATAGTGGGACAGCAGGTCTGGGAGTGCCCTTAGAGCCCTGCAGAGGGGTTGGGGCTGCACCTCCAGGAGGGATGGTCTGATGGAGGATGTTTTGGGCACGGCCAGTGATCCTGACCAGCCCCAGCATGACAGGGAGAGCCTGGAGGAGCCTGGAGCGCTGACCTGTGTAAACACATGCGTGGATACATGGTGCTTCCCACCGTGCAGCAGCCACACAAATGAGTCCTTGTGTGCTCACTGGAGTGTGCAGAGCTCCGGAGCGTCACCGGAGTGTGCCTCTGGAAGTGTGTAAACAGCAGAGAGCGTGGGTGCTGCCTGCCTCTGCTCCCTTCCAGCTGTCCCCAGACTCAGTCCCCTGGCTCTCGTGCCCCGGCAGCCCATAAGCTGCTTGGGCAGATGTGTCTTAGGGATTTGCTGCTTGCTGTGGCCTCATTTGACTCTCCGTGACAATTGGGGATTTAGAACGTGTGGAGGAAGAGCCCAGAGTATGCCCAGTCTCCTGTTGGGTGGCAGTTGTGCCCACCAAGTCAGGAAGCTGCAGGCCCAGGGTGGAACAGTGGGTTGTAGAGCACAGGGAGTCCCCGACTTGGGTGGGTACAAGAGTGGACACAGTGGGTCCCATCTGGGTCTCCTGACAGGAGCTCTCACCCCAGCTTTAGACTTTAGACCCTTCAACAGCAGCATCATCAGAGTGCAGGTCTGGGGGCTCTGTGGGGGCCGAGGGGTCTCTGTGCCCTGGTGGGAGGCAGAACACAGAGACCCAGCCCAGCTGACCCCACGTCTCCTTCCCACAGATGTGCACTCCCGCCAACACGCCGGCCACGCCGCCCAACTTCCCCGACGCCCTCACCATGTTCTCCCGCCTCAAGGCTTCCGAGAGCTTCAACAGCAGCAGCCCCGTGGCCTCCATGGCGACTTCCCCGCCACCCCCGGCCCCGCCGCTGCCCCAGCACGGCGCCTTCAACCCCTCCTGGCCCACGGCTTCTCCCCCTGGCCAGCAGCAGAGCACGTGGACTCCGGCCGCGCCGGCGCAGCCCGCGGGCTGGCCCGCCGCCGTCTCCCAGCAGGCCACCGTGGAACAGAAGGCCAACGTGACCATGGAGGCAGAGAGATGAGGCTGCAGCGGAGAGCGAACGCGGCGGGGACCCCAGCCTATAAATATATATATATATTTTTTTTCTCCCCCCCTCCCCAAAGAGGAGAGGAACTCTGCTGCCAGGGCGTCTGGTGGCCGCCGAGACACACGAGCAAAATAGCTGCCTTTGCATGGGTTTGGTTTGAAGTAGTTTTTACTTGTTCTCGAGCCGAGGGAAGCTCCCCAGAGACAGCGGGAGGCTGCGTGGGACCGGTGCCGGCCTCCACGTGGGACCCCGCCGCTGCCAGACTCTCCGGGAGGGAGCACCCCCTCCTCTCTTGGGACACCGGAGTTTGCATGCCAGTGACATTGACAGAGGAGGTCCCTTCTCCAGGGTCCCCTGGGCCACCCCACTAGGCAGAGTGGGTTGTGCCTGAGCGTTTCCCCCCTTCCCTTGGCCCCACTCGGCTGGGTGGGGGCAGACACCCCACGAGGCTTGTTTTTTTGTAAGGGGTGGAGAGAGCAAGGGCTGCTCCTGCTCCACCACGGCCTCCACCCCGCACACACCATCCTCCCTGGTGACACCGGCTCCTGGGGAGGCTCTGGCCCCTCGCCCAGCCCCATGGGGGTGAGCCATGGTGGCCCGGCTGGGCCAGTACACCCTCCCCTGGACCTCCTGGGATGGGGTTTGCCGCAGGGCTGTTATTTGCATGACACAGTGTAACCCTAGAGACTGGGATCGGTTTTAACCCCTCTGTTCTTTTCTCCCGGCGGCTGGAAGTCTCTCCCGGATGCGCCGCAGCCGCTTGCAATACACGCTCTTCTGCTTTGAACCTGGTGTCTTTGCTTCGTTCGCAGCAGGGCAAGGCTGCCCTGGGCCCAGAGTGTTCTGGATCCCCTCTCCCAGTGGCTCTGTGTGCCCAGGCTGGGGCTGGCTGTACCTCCAGCTGTTCCAAGCACCCTGTTCCAGCCACACAGTGACACCACATGCCTTTGGGCAGGTGCATCCAGGGCTCAGCACCAGCGGGAGCCAGCCCAACTCTGCCCATGGCCCCACTACATCAGCTGTGGTTTGAGATGCCACCAGGGATGTGCTGAGCCCTGTGCTCCCCATGTGACACCCGCAGGTGCCGGTGTCTTGCTGTGACCTATCCCCTCTTCTCCAGGTCCCATGGAGGTCGCTGTCCCTATGGGGCCCTCTCCCAGCAAGGCTGTGCTCCTGCATCTCTGCGCTCAGCAGTCAATAATTAATTTGAATCTCTTATTTGTGTTGCTAAAATAAACAGTGTAGGAGCGGTGGTTTCACCTGGGCTGCCTCTTGGGACAGCCTTGGCAGAGCCTGGGAGCGAGGGCTGGAGCTGAGGCTGGCCCCTGTGAGCTTCCCTGCATGGAATTGTGCTGGAGCTGCCGCCTGCAGTCCTGCCCCTCTGAATGGAATGGGCCAAGCTGGTGGCATCTGGAGCGAGCCATGGCTGTGCACCTTGTGTCCCAGCTGTGGTGGCCTGAGCACATCAAGGCCAGGGTGGAGTCCTGCTGGGAGTGGGGATAGTTTGCGAGGCAGGGGTTGTGCAGCACAGAGCCCACCTAGGGGACACACAGAAGGGATTTGTCTCCAGCCTTGAAGGGAGACAACTGCCTGTGAAACAGGTGGAGCTACATGGAGAGCTGAGTGGTGGGAAGGGAAAGCTGCCTGTGACTGTCCCAGGGCCACCAGGAGCCATAGGATTGGAAGACGAAGTGCCAGACCACAGACCTGGACATCTGACTGATCAGAGAGCACATGGGCACAGTCTAAAAGTGTCACACTCTGGTTGCTCTCTGTGGCCCCCCAGGGACTACTGTGAAGGAGAGGCAGCAGAGGAGGGAAAATCTCTGTGGCCCGTGGGCAGCTGCCAGGGCAGTGTGACCCCAAGTCCATGAGGCCTGGCAGCACAGCCCTGGAGCACCTGCCCGTCCCCAGCCCCTCATGACATTTTACAGCCCCGTGGCCAGCCCAGATACCTGTGCAGTTTGCCACCAGCTCCAAAGGAGCCCATCTATGTCCACATGGCAGCATCTGCAATGCAGAAAGACAAACAGCCTTACCTGGGGCATGACAGCCTGAGGAGCACTTCAGGGGGTCCCCAGCAGCAGGGTGAGCCCACACAGCAGTGCTGGTGGCCCAAGGCACACCCAGGATAGACATTGACATGAGAATGGGAAAACAGTGGTGGTTGTATTTGAGGAGTCAGCACATCTCAGTAGTATGCCAGGAGCAGGGCTGGAGGGTCTTCATTGCCTCAGTGTGAGAAGCAGAGACATTTAGCACAGGGAGACAGCCATCCCCTGCAGACCCCCAGCCCTGACATCACCCCATGTGCCTTTGCTTGTTCACAACATCCAAGCCCTGCTCCAGCAGCACCTTGTTCATAGCTGAGTGCTCCACCATCCCACCCAGGCTCCATGTGTCTCCCTCAGCCCTTCCCTGTGCCTCCTTGGAGCTGCCCACCATTGTTTGTCCCCAGCTCTGCCAGCATGGCATGGCCACAAAATCCCAGCACGCTGAGCTGCTTCGGAGAGGGGATGTGCCAAGACTGGGAAAGCGTGTACTGAGCCTGGTTCAGGCACCAGCCATGGCACGAGTGGCTCCTGAGCTGAGCCTGGGTGTCCTTGGTGTCACCCCACAGCTTCCTGCAGCTGGCCTAGCACCTCCCTGCCAAAATCCAGCCCCTGAGGAGGACACATGGCCCTGGGTAGCTTGTAGGACCAAAGCAAGGCAGGGAGGTGAGCTTATGGGTGGCCCCAGAGGGTGGCTAGTGTGGACATCCTGAGAGATGCCTCAATGTGTCCCCGGCAAGTGGGATGTGGGGTTGCAGCCCCCAGGCCCTTGGGCAGCACCTCCTGGGACCTGGGCATGGGATGGGCACTTTCTCCATCCTGTAGATGCTTCATCTCACACGGAACCTTCTCCAGACAGGCAGCCAGAAGGGGAGAGCCTGGGCAGCCCCTTGCATGAGGAGGGAGACTCCAAACCTTGCCACCTCAGTGCCATTCCATCCCCAGCCCTGTGGGTCTCCCAGGACCTCAAAATCTAGAGGGTAAAATCCTCCTGGCACTGCAGGAGTGACAAGAGCAGTGGGGTAACCAGGACAGTGGGATACTCAGGGGTGGATGTCTGCTCCAGTGGCTGGGAGGGTGACATGGACCCTGCCAGAAGAACCTTGCAAGGCCAGACAGGTCACTGCAGCCAGGGCAGTCCTTGGGAGGTTTCAGTGCCTTCTCCTTAAGGATTTGCCCCAGATCCTAATCCCTGTCACCCCATGCACCCTTGCCATCCATGCAGGTCCCCAGGGAGCCCAATTCCTCTGCAAAGAGCTCTGCAGTAACTGCACCAGCCCTCTGCATGCACCTCCTGGAAATTATCCATCAGGAGCAGCAGCTGGAAGCCCTCAGTGGTGGTTTTCAGGGAGCAGATGATGGTGATCATCTCCTGCAGAATGTCTGTGACCTGAGGAACACAGGTTTGATCGGTAATGTTGGGTCCCCACAGGCACAGGGACGTGGACAGAAGGGATGGTAAACAGTGTGCAGAGAAGATGAGTTTGGGGATGTTTCTCTGGGACCCACAGGGCTGCTACAGCATCAGCCACATCTGCCCAGTCCATGGTCACACCCGTGGAGCTCCCCAAAACTGAAGTGAAATATGAAAAATGTCCAAAGGGTTGCCCAGGGAGGTTGCAATGGCCCAGCCCTGGCAGTGTTCAAAGCCAGGTTTGGGACAGGGTGCTGAGCAACCTGTTCTAGTGGGAGGTGTCCCTGTCCATAGCAAGCAGGGTTAGGACTAAATGATCTTTAAGGTCCCTTACAGCCTCTTAACATTCTAAGATTCTGATTCCTCGCCCTGGCAAAGTGCTGTCACCTTGGGTTGTGCCCAAAACCAAGGTCACAGCATGGGAGATGGGACTGGCCTGGGGCTGTCGAGTCTCACAAGGGGTGAAGAAGTGCTGGGTCTGCTGTGGGCCAGCCCGTGCTGCCTCTGGAAAAGACAACAGGGCACAAGGCCACCCCAGCTCATTCTTGCACTGCAGCGTGTGAGTGAGACAGGTATTTCTGATGTTACCTACAGCATTTCCCACTCAGACTCTAAACCTGAACTCATGCCATGGCAATGTCTCCCACAAGGTCCTGTCTTGGTGTGGGGACAGCCTGCCTGAGAGGCAGCACTGCTGTCACCTGCAGCTCTGCCACTCATGCACAGGGAAGGGAGGAGAAGAGGAGCCTGCCAGGGATGCTGCTGTCCCTGCCAGGGATGCTGCTTTCCCTGCCAGGGAAGTGGGGGCTGTGTGCTCCAGGCCCCAGGGGAGGATGGCATTCAACAAACCTAAACCTGGGAGCTGGAGCCCCAGGGGCAGCTGAGAAGGGACTGAAACCACCTGCATCTGTGTTAAAATGTTGTTCTTTAATTAGTCCCCACTCTGACGCTGGGCCTACTGGAGCCAGAAGGGCGTCTCTGTGCTGCCCCAGGCTCCCTGGTCCTGGAGCAGCAGGTGGCATGGCAGGGATGTGTCGCTGTGTAGGGCAGGACACTGTGGCAGCACAGGGGACAAGTGGGACACTGCAGAGCACAGCATGACAGGGTAGGGCAGAGCACGGGCAGGATGCTGTGTGGCAACGTGGGGGACAGGTGAGACACTATGTAGGGGACAGGGGACAGGTGAGACACTATATAGGGGACAGGTGGACAGTTGGGACACTGCAGGACACAGGGGGACAGGTGGGACACTGTGTGGCAGTGCAGGGGGACAGGTGGGACACTGTGTAGCAGTGCAGGGGGACAGATGGGACACTGCAGGGCACAGGTGGGCACGTGGGACACTGGCATAGTGGGGGACAGGTGAGACACTGCAGGGCACAGCATGGGCAGGACACTGTGGCAGCACAGGGGTCAGGTGGGACATTGTGCAGGACACAGCATGGGTAGGACAATGTGTGGCAGTGCAGGGGGACAAGTGGGACACTGTGCAGGGCACAGGGGGACAGATGGGATGCTGTGTGGCAGTGTGGGGGGACAGGTGGGGCACTTCAGGGCACAGTGTGGGCAGGACACTGGCAGCACAGGGGGCAGGTGTGACACTGTGCAGGGCACAGCATGGGCAGGACAATGTGTGGCAGTGCAGGGGGACAGGTGTGACACTGCAGGGCACGGCATGGCAGGGCAGGACAGTATGGCAGCATAAGGGACAGGTGGGACACTGTGAAGGGCACATGGGACAGGCGGGATACCGTGCAGGGCACAGCATGGCAGGTCAGAGCACAGACAGGACACTGTGAGGACTGGGTTGGCATTAGGAAGGGCATCGTGTAGGGCATGCCCTGGGACACCTTGTGGGGCAGGGATGTGAGCAGGGCAGGGCTGGGGAGAACCCAGAGCCCTTCCCAGCACCTAAAGCAGCTCCAGGAGAGCTGGAGAGGGACTTGGGACAAGGGGGAGCGGCTTTGAACCGAAAGGGGATATTTGTGTTAGATAAATGGAATGATTCCCTCCCTGTGAGGGTGGGCAGGCCTGGCACAGGCTGGCCCTGGGTCCCTGGGAGTGCCCAGTGCCAGGCTGGGCAGAGCTGGGAGCGCTCTGGGAGCTGTCCCTGCCCGCGGCACGGGGTGCTGGCACCTGGGGCTCCCTCGGGCTCCTCGGAGCTCCCTGGGGCTCCTTGGGGTCCTCTCGGGCCCCCTCGGGCTCCTTGGGGCCCCCTTGGGCTCCTTTAGGCTCCTTGAGGCCCCCTCGGGCTCCTGCAGGCTCCTTTGGGCTCCTGCAGGCTCCTTGGGGCTCCCTCGGGCTCATTGGGACCCTCTTGGGCTCCTTCGGGTTCCTTAGGGCTCCCTGGGGCTCCTTTGGGTTACCTGGGGTTCCCTCAGACTCCCTGGGGCTCCTTTGGAGCTCCTTTGGGCTCCCTCGGGCTCCTTTGCGCTCCTTGGGGCTTCTTTGGGGCACTTTGGGGCCCTCTTGGGTTCCTTGGGGCTCCTTTGGGGCCTCTTAGGGCTCCTTCGGCCTCCTCGGGGCCCCCTCAGGCCCGGCCCCGCCCCGCTGCCCGCCCCGCCGCAGGTGCCGCGGCCGCAGCTCCGGAGAGCCGGGGAGAGCTCCGGGAGAACACCGGGAGAGCACGGTGAGGGCTCGGTGAGTGCCCGGGACAGGCCGCGGAGGGGCCGGGGGCGGCGGGAGGGAGGACCGGGAACCCCCAGCCCAGCCCCGGGTGGGCCGCGGCGGCCTCCGGAGAGGGGGCCGGGCTGGGGGTACCGGGGACAGCGGGTATTGGGGACAGGGGGCACTGGGGTGGGGGACATAGCGGGCTTTGGGGGGGGACACAGCGGGCATTGAGGGGGGACAGGGGGCATTGGGGGGGCACACACACTGGGGGCATTGAGGAGTGGGGGGACACACTGGGGGCATTGGGGGGACACCGAGCATTGGGGT
>JAWWEW010000033.1:2486300-2520560 GCA_035583185.1 Anabacerthia variegaticeps | reverse complement strand
GGGACAGGGGGCATTGGGGGGGACACTGGGGTGGGCACCGAGCACCGCGGGGACACTGGGCAGTGTGGGGGACACACCGGGCACTGGGGGGGACACCGGGCAGTGTGGGGGACACCGCGAGGAGAAGGCCGGCACCGCTGCGAAGGAGAGGGATGGCTGGGAGGAAGGGAAGGGAAGGCCGGGTGAGCCGGGGCGGGCGGGGGGCACGGCTCGGGCCGGGGGGCACAGGGCAGGGCAGGGGCAGTGCCGCAGGGGGCTGCGGGAACATCGCAGCACCCCACAGGGCACCCCGCACAGCACCAGCCCGGGCCCTGCAGGGCTGCAGGGATGAAATTTCATCGGGAGGAAGGCGAGGTCGTGTACTTGGGAAGGGACTGAGCGGCCAGGGACAAGGGGGGACAGGGCTGGGGGACAGGGGCTGGGGGACACAGCACAGCTGGGGGACAGGGGAGACAGGGCTGTGGAACAGGGGGACAGGGGCTGTGGAACAGAGGGGACAGGCAGGACAGGGGTTGTGGGACAGGCAGGACAGGGGCTGGGAGACAGGGGCTGTGGGACAGGCAGGGACAGGGAGGCCAGGGGCTGTGGGACAGGGGTTGTGGGACAGGCAGAGACAGGGCTGGGGGGCAGGGGACACAGGGCTGTGGGACAGGCAGGGACAGTGCTAGGGGACAGGGGGGACACAGCACAGCTGGGGGACAGGCAGGGACAGGGCTGTGACAGGAGCAAGTGGCATCCCCACAGGGCAGGGAACTGGCCTGTGCACACTGAAAGCCCTTCCAGGGGTGCAGGCTGGAGCTGCCTGCACGGTGATTCCCAAGGAATGATGGGCCCATTTTACAGGAGCTGAAAGGAGCTTGGATGTCTGGAGAAGCAGGGAGAGGTGGTGGGGCTGGCATTGTCCTCAGCATGTTGGCAGTGTCAAATGAGAGCTGGTTCATGCTCAGCCCGGCACAGCGACAAATACCAAGGAATTGATGTTATCAGGAAGCTGGGAGGTCTTTAACCATTAAAATGGTGAGGTCTTGGTTCTGCCTCCCAAGAGGACTGGAGAGGCAAAGGGTAGGAGTGGTAAGGCAGCAGTCAGTTGTTTTAGGAGAAGCATGGGAGTTCTGATTGCTGCTAAAGAGAGGAGTAGGGACAGGATCTCAAGGAGGGCTCCAGGGCTGTGCTGGGGAGTGGGAAGAGGCAGGCTGGGATGGTCCACTGGATCATCCATGAGCCATGCTCAAGGTTAACCTTCTCCAGGTCACTGCAAGCATGGCTGTGTGTGTCCCCTGGCATCACTGGAAAAGCTGCTCAGAGATGGTCTCCTTGCACTGGTGAGGGGACTGGTGGTTGTCACAGTCCAGGCTGAGCCTAAAATATCAGGAGGCAGAGATGAGGTCAGGCACAATGATTTTAAGTAGAAATGTTTTAAATTATAATTACTGTGGGTTTGGGTTGTATGTAAAACTGTCTGAGAAACACTTTGGGAATATGCTCAAGAGCCTCCTGTTTGTTCCCTTCACCCAACAGGCTTGAAACAGGGCTTTAATTTTGGCAGAGGCCCTGCTGCTTTCTGAGTGTGACCGGAGTAGGCAGCAGGGGAAACTACAGTGAGTATTATGTCATGTAGTGTATAACCACAGTGTGTCTTTCATTCATGTTTAGGAACTATACAAACCCGTGTCAGTGTGGAAAGCACAGCCTGAAAGCTGCTCTTTCCCCAAGGTTTCTGTGTCTCAGTGTTGTCAGTATGTCTGTGTGCCCCAGGAAATCCCCGGAAGCATTTAGAGATGTACCTGCTCTGTGCTCCTTAGGTGTTATGTCAGGAGCTAATTCCTGCTTGAGGGAGGGAGGGAGTGGCTGTGACAAGGGCAGGTGATGAAACAACGTCCCCAGATGTCCCCTGAGTGATGCCACATGGAGCAAGCATGGCCAGTTCTGCCCAGCTGCTGTTTTAGGGCTGGTGGGGCTGTGGTGGCTGTGTCTGCTCATGATGGTGCTGGGAGAAGGGATGGCTTTGTTCATATGCTGAGTACCAAAAGATCTTGCTGCATGTGTGATGGGGGCAGGTAAAAGTGATGGAGCTTCACTTTCAGAACCTGAGCCCTTCCTAAGAAGATGGAAGGCCATGCTGACCTTTTTTTATTCCCTCAGCAAATCTTGCACCTCCAATTCAGTTCTGAAACTCAGTTCCTTGTGTTTCTGTTCTGCCTGAGGCTCTGTATCAGTTGCTGTTGTGAAAGGAGGGGGGGTGTCTGTCAGACACCTTGGTTTGGTTTATGAGCATGTTTTTCAAGGTGGCTTCCTAACTGGCCACTTCTGTGTGTGGGAAGCCATGCAGTGGCCACTGCTTTGCTCCTGGGTGAAGCACAAGTGTCAAACACGCTCTGGGAGCACAGATAATGCACTCCTGTAGCTGAGGGATGTTCATCCAGGGGCCAGACCAATACACAACACCCACACTGTCTGTGTTTTGGGAGCATTTGGGTCCTTGGCACGGTGTTGTCACCTGCAGAAGTGTTGCCATTGCCAGTCTTACTGAAGGAGCAAAAGAAGGGATGGAAGTAACTTTTATTATGTAAAAGAATGTCTTTTTTTCCCTTCACATGTGAATTTAGCAGACAAATACATGTGTTTAAAGCATGTGGTTGATGTGGAGATCTTTCAGTAGGAGGATGAGTGGTTTTGCAAGGAGATACACAGCCTTCTCAGCATCTGCTCTGATCCAAGACTTGTTTCTTGCTTCTGGGTAAAGAGAAACATGAAATTCAGTGTCCTACAGATGTCTGTGGTACATTGTAAGGCCCTGCATTTGATTTCTTATAATTGCCTTAATGAGGAGAAGATATCCTCGGTTGAAAGGAACTAAGTTTTTTTAAGCTTTTTTAAACTGTGCTTCACTTTTACTGGTGTTTGAGAGCTCTGTACCTGTGCTGAATGTACCATGGGACAGTTTTCCTGTGTGCAGGCTCACGTTCCCTCAGCTTTGCCCCAAGCAGAGGGGAAGGCTGGTGGCTGCCAGGTGAGCCGGGGAGGCAACAGTATTTGCATAACATGGAGATTAAAATCCATTTTTGAGCTTCTAGACAGGTGTGCCAACTTCTCAGAGGGTGTTCTTCCAAACTGATCTGTGCAAAGCACCTGGAGACAGGGAGGGCAGGAGAGGTGGGAAACAACAGAGAGATGCTGAAATGCCTTGTGGCTCTTACCAGCAGTGAGTGATGTTCTAAAAGGGAAGGTTTTAATTGTGCAGTACTTTTCCTTCTCTCTGATTCAGGAACAGTGATGGTTTGTGGTGGGAACTTCAGTTGTTGTGCAAAATCTTTGAGGGTTTTGGTTGGTTTTGCTTCCAAGGACCTGATTTTGCAGCTGTTGTGCATCAGAGGACTGCAGCCTGGAGCCAACTGAGTCTTGTGATGGTTTCAGAGCAAGGCACCTGAGCACACGAGTGTGCAAACACAGATGTGTATGAACCTTTTTTCCTTCCAAAAGCACGTGATGCCTGGCTGTGCGATCCTCACCTGGCTGTTTTCCTGCTGTTCCCTTGGTATCTGTCTCACAGCTGGGGAGGGGCAGTGCCACTTTCATAAGCAATGGCAGATCTTTTGCATGCTCTGCACAGGACCTATCACCTTCTCTGATCAAAGGCAACAAAATTAGAACAGATGCTGTAGGAAACCATGATCCATTTTCTCCCAGAATGAAGTTTCTGAGGCAGGGAGAGCTCAGGGAAACTCTGGGCTGCTGTTACAGTTTTACTTTGGGTCCATTCATTCTGAGCTGCCTCATGGCTGCTCTTTAAAGTTTGTGTGTTTGTGGGGGTGGAAAAGGGCTGTTTGAGAGCAGCCCTGGGCTGGTCATCAGTGTGAGTGCAAGATGGAGGCAGGAGAAAATGTGTGAGGCCCCACTTGAGTACAGTAAGAAAATACAAGAAATAACCCCAAAAGATGGCAGTGTAATTATCATCCTGGGAACTGTGAGGAGCAGCTGCTGCCTGTGTGTTTGACTCTGTACCTCTTGGCATGATGGAACCTGAGATGGTCAGAGAGTGAAGAGATGAACTGGGGCTTTCTGTGCAAATTAAGTAATATATTTCTCTATTACTTACTGTGATTAGTAGGGTAACTCTCAATTAGTTATATCGTTTATAGTATAATATATCCTTTATAATATATGCCTCCTTTATACATAAGAAAGTGGAATAATACCCGGTTCTCCTATAGATTTTAGGATAAAGCATTTGTGCTGAGATGGTGCCCTGACCATTCCCTCTTGTGTATGTTCCTGCTCCTTCTTTGATACCCAATCTCTGCAGTTTGAAAGAAAACCTTCCTTCCTTCCCCTAGCAGCCTGCCTCCCTATTAACAGTTTTGGAAGACATTTTTAGAAGGATTATTCCCACTTTAAAGTTTACAGACTTACTGTCTCACCTTGCATTCCATCTTACAGTCCTAAATTCCATCCATCACATCTGTCTGGGCTACATGCACAGCCCATGCTCTAGCTGTATTTGCTCCCTGCCTTGTGTGGTCACAGAGAAAAGGAATTTCACTCACCATTTGAACCACGAGAGCCTGTTTGCTTTGGGATAGTCTCCCTGAGTTCTCATTTTGGGAGTTAGTGTCGAGGTTGGGTCTGTGTGTTGTGGTTATCCCGGCCTTTCCTGGAGCTGGAAAGAGATGAGATCAGTGGGAACTGATTTCTCAGCAGGATATATTCCCATCCCTGCCTGGAACAGGGGACCTGTTTGGCTGCTCAGAGGGATGAGCTCCCCCATGGTTTGTACTGGCTCCCTGAAAAAAACCCAAGCAGAAACACAGCTCTCGCTCAGACTGAGAGGACTTTGCAGAAAGGAAAGGCCCAGACTTTCTCTCTCTTGCTGTTGGGCTGTGTGTGCAGACACAGACAGTTCCCATCTCACTCCAGACCTCAGCCTGGAGGCTGAGAAGTTTTTGTCAGCACTGATGTCCCAAAATGGGACCTGCTGCTCCTCTCTTTATAAAGGAAGCCCTGGCTTATATCACTGGACAGTGGAACCTTACACCAAGGCAGAGGTGGTGGCTGAGGTGTGGTCACACCTGAGCACAGGTGAACTGCCAGACTCTGCACGGTCAGTTCTCCCCTGGCAGGGACGGGCTCAGGATCTTCCCACTTCTTACCTCTGCAGTTTCAATCTAACAGCACCAAACAGTGCAAGATAAAATGAGTTGGTGTCTTTTTTCCAACCATGCTTTCAAGCAGAGTTGTTTGACTGAAGAGATACACCCACCTCCCTCATCTCTGAGGGGTCATCGAGGAACTGTATTAAAAATAAGCCCCCCGTTGCTCAGAAATCCCTTGTGTGATCTCTGAGCCCCAGAGCTGGAGAGCAGGTATAATCTTTTAGATGATGGATGAGTGAACAAGATTACTGTCCTGGGGAGAATTGCTGTAAAACTGATTTAATTTATGTTGCAGACCAAAGATTGTCGTGTGAGAAGACTTGAGCAAAACCCAAAGTGCAGCATGGCCCTCCTGGGGGCCAGGGGAGCAGTGCTGAGGCTGGATGGGAGTTGGGACCGCTTGGGCTTCTGCTGGACTGCTCAGAGTCCCAGGAAACCTGGCCAAGCCATGGTTTACCTTGTGCCCTTGCAGTGTGGGGAAAGGAAACAGCTCCTCACAGCCAAGGGGATGGTGTTGCATCGAGGGGCTGGTGCTGGGAAGCACCAGCAACTTCTCCCGATACAACCAGAGCTAAATTTGCTTCCCAGGAACAGGGGGAGGGTCAACTGCTTTTTATGGCAGTACCACGTGTCTGCAGAGCTTTTGAAAATAAAGACTGGCTAATATGTTCTGGGTTGACTTACTCATATCTTCAAGACCCAGAACAGCTGCTGTACCATGTTTTCTCTCCTTCCCTTTTGGGTTATTTTGTTGTGGGTTGGTTTTTTGTTTGGCGCTTTTTTTTTTCTCCAAATGGCCATGACTCAGCCCTTCCCTGCTGTTCTCTGAGTTTCCTGGTTTCTGAATAGGCTATTCTTGGGACAGCAATTCCTGACAGATAGGAACAAGGAGAGTGTTGTGTGGTTTTGTTCTTTGTTTCTCCTGTGGCTCGAGCTAATGCTCTGCTTCCCCCCTGATTTTTGCCTTGTTCCCACATTACTCAATTGCCCTAAATTGCTGAATGCCATCTGAGACATGTTCTTGCCCTGATAGCAAAGGAGCCCTCTCAGGCACCATCCAGGCTGTGGTCCTTCCACAGCACCAGCTTTTCTTTCCCAGCAGGATGGTGGTGCTGGAGCATCCTGAGTGTGGGGGGTTAGACTGGTATGACTCTGTGTATTGTAGAGCTTAAATCCACCTTGTTTTAGCCCCTCTGGCTCCCAGGGGCTGTGCTGGGCTCTACAGTGACCTGCTGTGGAAGGGGTAGATCCAGGTGAGGACCAGCACCAGATGCTGTGTCTGTACATCACTGGTGATACAGAGACTCCTGTGGGGCTGAGGCAGCACTCTGGATCAGATAGCTCAGCCTGGCTATGGTCTGTCACAGCTAGGGGGAAAATATCACCTGGAATTCAAAAGCAATGCAAAACAACTTTCTGATTGCTTATTTCATGCCCTCCCGCAGACAGCAGAGGCTGCAAGTCTGAAAGATGCTCTCTCTGAAATGCTTCATTGTGCAATTACCCAGCTTATTAACACAAGGGGCTTTTGGATTTCTTCTGAGTTTATTCCTCAGGGTGTGTGGTGGGGAAAGTCTCCTTCCATAGCAGGTAGCACACCCTGGGCCAGGTGGCTGCTTTGGAGATGCAGTTGGAAATGAATGTCGTGTTTAATATTAAATAATCCTTGCTGGGTTTTAGTTTTATTAAGAGCACAGCTCTTTCTGTCGAGACACAGTTGTATGAGAAGGGGAAGCAGACTGTTGTATATTTTGTCTGGAAAATACAGTTGGCATTTTAAAAAACCCAGAGGCTTGCTATGTTTTCTCAAAGCCTGAGGTTACTAGGAGAAATTTCTCAGACTACAGGACTCGAAACACAGGGCCAGTGTTCTTCCTTAACATCCCTCCACGTTTTTGGATATGCTGTATTGTTGTTAAGCCAACCAAGATAAAAGCTTTGCTGTGTGAGGAGGCTTTGAGAACATTGGCTGCCAGATGAAATTAGCCTTTCTGAGAATAAATTAGCCGTGGTGATGTGGGCAGCCCCGCTCTGTGCAGCTGTAAAACCCACACGTGCTGGGACCCGCAGCAGAGACACGAGGGATGTGGTGGCTGTGTTCAGGGCCATGCTGCTAACAGCAGGTTGGGTTGCTGGCTGGGGATGAATGGAAAGCAGCCTGTTGGGTTTTATTGATCATTTCTCCAAAGGAGAAGCAGGCCACCCTTTTAAGAGAGGGAAAGGAACCCCTGGGATTCAGCACGGTTTCATTTTGGGAGGAAGTCACGGACTAGAGCCGAGGCTGCAGTGACTCCAACCTGGGATACTTCTGAGGTCCTCCAGGCTCCCAGTCACCCAACACGTGGCAGAAGGGGCCCACTGGAGCTTTTGTGGAGGAGGGCAGTGGGGATGGAATTTCCATGCACTGCCCACTCCCTTGTGTTTGTATTTTTAACTGCCCACTGGATAAAGAGCTGCTGCTGGCGTGTGCGTGCTGCCCTTTTCTTGGAGACCTGTCCAGTTTGTCTTCTAATTACCTTAATGCCTTTATTCTGCTTTGTGCTATATCAGGAGGTGCTCACAGGAGGCTGGGGCTGTGTGGAAGGCTCAGCCTGCCCTTCCTGTCTGCACTGCTGGGACCATTCAGCTCCTCCAAAATCTTCACTTAGTCTTTGAGCACGAGAGTGAAGCTGGAACCAGGGACCATTTCCACTGTTAAATATCAGCTCTTCCACAGAGACATCACTGGGAGCATATCTGTGTTTTGGGAATGGAGATTCCCCCAAAGTCCGTGGCTACCACAGGTGGTGCTGTTTGAGCCTTTCAGACTCCCTCCTTGCCGTGATTTGGGATGGTGGGAGCTCACTTTGGAGCTGCCTGCTGGGCTTTTCCGAGGAGAGAGAAAATAGTTCCCAGCTTGTTTCGTGTCATGTCGTAGCTGTGGCAGCTGCTCTGTCTTCCTCAGGCTCAGGAGAGGATTTCAGCCCTGAATCCTCTGGAGCAGCTGAGCTATTTACCTGCCCTCAGGGCATCCTGGTATTATGGGCTTGAATGTTCCCCAGTCCCATCCCCTGCTGTGAGAGCAGTGACCTGGCCTCTGGGCTGTTCCAAACCCTCTCACCAGCCATGCTTTCCATGGAACAGCAAGCAGTGAGGTGTTGCCTCACAGAGAAAGGGTTTGGAAAAGCCTGGAGCAGGGATTTGAGAAGGTGTGTTGATGTGTGTTAGGGGTGCTTCTGTGCTGGATTTTCAGTGAGAGGTCTCCTGCTGGCTTTTTCCACGTCCTGGAGTTGGCACAACTCATATCCAGGTGATGTCCCTCACATGCCAAACTGGGGTGGTGCCTGAAGAGGCACGAGGACATTCCCTCTCTTCCTTCCTCCTTGTTTTCAGAGGGAATACAGCTCTGTGTGCCTGATTGCAGGTCTGGCTGTGCCCTGTGTTCTTGTCAGACCTGCTCACGTTTCAGAGGAGAGACATGTCCCCATTGTCCCCCTGGTAGGACAGCTGTGCTGCCTCCAAGTGAGCAGTGGTGACAAATCAAGCTCAGGTGGAGCAGCTCTTGGGTGGCCTGAGGGGCAGATACTTAGCAGGTCATTATATGGGAGTTCTGGGAAAGGGGTTCTGGAGGAGTTGGCAGGAGCTGGTGCTGCAAACTGAAACCACAGTCATGAAATGCCTGGGAGGGAAAATGACTTTCCTGGCCTGGGAAGTCAGTGTGGACTGGCCAGGTCTGGTGGGAACTGGAGGGAGAACTGGGAATGGCAGGAGCTGTGTGTGACTCAGGGGTGCCCAGCACTGGGCACACTCAGTGCCTGCTGATTAATCCAGGGGTTTTCCCCTCTGTGAGCTGGGACATTGTCATCTGTCTTTGAGAAGCCCAAATGAGCTGGGCTTGGGGATAAAGGGGTGCAGGGCATCCTCCTCCTGTCAAAATGCCACAGGATGAGCCAGCCCCACACTGGTGGCCCTGGGCTACCCTGAGAGTGGTCCCAGCCTGGAAATGGGAAGGTCTGTGGGAGCAAGGAGGTGAATGTGGTAATACAGGTGGCCTCAGCATGAAGTTCCTCCAGTGCATGTCTCTGGATGCACATGGGTTCTCCTTGCTGGCAGTAGGACTCAGGAGAGATCCTAGACCTTCCACAACCCCAAACCTTGCAAAGAGTGAGCTGTGGGCTTGCATAAAATTGACTGACAGAACACTTCACACTAGTCCTCAGAAACCCAGTGCAAGGTGACACTGTACCTGTTAAATCTGAATGTCAGCAGATTGGCTGGCGCCAAGGCAGGGGGATCTGTGAGGATGGGAAATGCTAATGTTGTTGGAGACTGGAGCCAGTCCTACAGTGAGCTGGTGCTCTCCTTGGGTAAGAACACATCAGCTCCATGACATGTGTTTTGTACATCACTTGAAAGGAAAACGGATCTGGAATCACCACCAGTGTATTCAAAATTATTTCCCTGCGTTGCAAAATCTGCGAGGGAATTCTGAATAGGCTCTCGGGCTCTGATTAATTCTGAAGCTGAAATGCAAAAGTGCTGATTCTCTCCGAGTCTAATTTCCTCCTCCCTTGGAGCTCACTGTTATTTAGTGGAAGTCACACGTCTACTCAGTTTGATTCAGCAATGATGTAGCTGCATTATTTGACTTTCTCTAAAAAAAGGCTGTAGAAGGAGGGAGAAATGCAAAAATGAGCGCAGAAAGAACCAAAATATTTTTAGTTGAGTCTTGAGGAGGAAACCTCTAAGATCCTGAGCTGAGCTGTGCGACGTGGTGGGTAATCACTGTGTGCTCACCTTCCTTTTGCAGAGCTGAGAGGTGCCCCTGGAAGGGGAGGCAGCAGACTCTGACAGCAGGAGATGGTTTTTTGTGGAGGTCACTGAAGAGCAGGACTCATCACTGCCATGGGCTGGAGGGCCGGGGAGGACTTGGGGTGGGCCATGGAGAAACTCTGTGTTACCCAGTCTCCCAAATCCCAAGTGATGGGAGTGAGAGGGACTGACAGAGGGGTCATTCTACCTTCCCAACTCATCCTTAAGCCTCTGTTACGGGCTGTCATCAGAGGTGAGCTGGGATCTGCGACTGCCCTTAATGCAAGGAACTGCAGAGCTTCTCCCTGACCTCCTGCTTGCTGTTTAAGCTCCTTGAGCTGGGGTATTTTTGTTTGCTTGTTGAAATGAACAGCTACCCTTGTGCCACATGTAGGTTTGGTGTTATGTTAGGACAGCAGGGTTGGAGTGGATCTTGGTTTTAGTTGCTCTAGTCCCGCCAGGTTGTGTTGTTACCATTATTAACCAGATATCAAAGGGATGATGTAATGCAGGATGTGTCCTCTCAGGGGGGAAATTAAGTAGATACAAGGACTGGAGGCAACAGCTGCTGATATCGCTGGATGCTTTCCCATGGATGTTATCAAGTGTTAGCTTGGATTCTTTGTGAACTCCAGTGAAAGTCTCATGGAAAAGCTCTCAGGTTCCCCAGGGATTTGGCTGGCAGCACCCTCCTTTTCTCTGGAGCAGATTCCTAGGATGCAGAGGAACTCAGGTTTGGCTTTGATGCTGTTTTTAATCACATCCATGAGAACACCTGATGTGTTGCAGCCTGTCTTCTCCCATGCAGCTGGAAGGGTCTGAGCAGTGAGCACTCCTGAGTGGGAGAGTGTGTTTTCCAGGGCCAGGAGCAGCCTGTGGGACAGCCTGGCTTGCTCCAAGTGCAGCAAACTGTCTTTGGGAGCCAAGTTCAGCTGCCCTGGTGGTGCAGAGAGTTCTATGCACACCTGAGCCTTCCCCAGTGCCTCTGCATGTGTAAGTTTTGAAAAGTAGGGTCATGGTTTAGTGGTTTGAGGGGTACAGTGGTAGTGCAGGGTGGATGGCTGGACTGGATGACCTTAAAAGTCTCTTCCAGCCTTGACAGTTCTATGATTCTGTGATTTTATGGCCTGTCCTAACTGGTCACAGACTCCCTTGCCACCTCTCTTGGCTCCTGTGGGCTGTCTCTGCTGGATGTGGTGCCTCCCACAGCCACAGAGAGAAAGAACCACCCCAGTTGTTCTTTTCATTTGGGCCGGTTTTGCTTTAAATGTTCAGGTTAAGCAGATCCTGGCAAGGCTGTTTCTGCAGCCCCGGCGTGGAGAGCCAGCAGCGCTTGGTCAGCTCCTCCGGAGGGGAAGAGCCCTGGAGAGAATCCCAGAGGCAGCAGCGGGTCCTGCAGGCGCTCCTCCCGCGAGTAACCCTTTGTGGGTGTCGCAGATAAACCCTCCTTGCCTTAAGCACATTTTGTGTCCGGTTTCCCTGATGCCATTGCAGAGGAGCTGCGTGAAGCAGGAATTGGAATCCCTGGCCGAGGACAGCTGAGCCGGGGCTGCGCCGTGGGGATTATCTGCTTGTGCTTTGGATTTAATGCCCGGAGAGATCTTGCTTTGGATACAGCACCTTGGATCTTGCCTTGCCTGCTGGGTGGTGGTGGCACACAGGTCAGACAACATGCCCGAGCTTCCCAGGTGACCGGGCTGCTCCTCGGGAGGTTCACACGCCGAGCAGGGAGCCTGACATACCTGGACCGAACGGGGACTGACCTTGTCCTCCAGCAGCCCTTTGTTTCCAGGCAGTGCTGCTGCTGAGCTCTCCATCCCCGCCCGGAAGGAACAGGCTGACCCTGCTGGAAGCGGCGTTTCCTGCGGCTGAAATCCCAGTGCCCGACCGCGGGAGGAACCCGGGGGCAGCACGGTGGGTCTGCGCTCCCCGGCAGCCACTCGGCCCTGGGAAAACGCAGCTGAGCCGCTCCCAAAACGAACAGAGCTTTCCTTTAGTCCTTCAGCCCTTGCCGTGGGTTTCCGTTTCCAGCCGAGCCTTGCAGCCCTGCGCCCTCTTGCTGCCTTGCCCAGGACCAGGATGAGGAGCTGCTGCCAGGCTTAGCAGCGGGGACACGGCCAGGCACTGCCAGGGCAGCCTCTTCGGGAAGGAGGCTGAAGCGCTGTGTGCTGTTTGTGCCTCCCCTCCTGGCTCTGGTGCAGGCTGGAGGCAGCAAATGCGCATGGGAAGAGGCAGGGCTGAGGGGGAAGTTTGGCTCGCTCACAGGGGAAACATCTTTCTGTTGTTGCACATACAAAGCAGGCAGAAGTAGCCACTGGTACTGCTTGTTCAGCAGGGATTGTTGCTGTCTGCCCCTTGAAGGTAAGAGCTGGCTGGTGGGATTGTGTGTGGTGTGTTCAGGAGCAGGGGGAGCTGAGCCACATCCCGGGGAGCTGTGAGAGTGGCCATGTGCAGGGAGAGGGCACATCCCGGTGTGCCATGGGCACAGGGAACTGGGCATGGAGAGGGAACATCCCAATCTGCTCTGGGCCCAGGGAACTGGGCAGGGAGAGGGCACATCTCGGTGTGAAATGGGCCCAGGGAACTGGGCATGGAGAGGGGAATATCCTGGTGTGCCATGGGCACAGGGAACTGGGCATGGAGAGGGAACATCTCAGTGTGAAATGGGCCCAGGGAACTGGGCATGGAGAGGGCACATCCCAGTCTGGTCTGGGCCCAGGGAACTGGGCATGGAGAGGGGACACCTCCGTCTGCTCTGGGCACAGGGATCTGGGCATGGAGAGGGAACATCCGTGTCTGCTCTGGGCACAGGAAACACAGGGAACTGGGCAGGGAGAGGGCACATCCCAGTCTGCTCTGGGCCCAGGGAACACACAGCTCCAGGCTGGGTTTGGAGGTGCTGCTCAGAAATGCTGTTGTGGAGGAAGGGGATTGGGATTGCCAGGATCGGGGTTGTCTCTCCTTGCCACCCCCAGAGCCCCTTGGAAGGAAAACTGGCTTTCATGAAATGACACTTTGCCAGCATCTGCTCTGCCTTTTGTGCTCGTACCTCACATGCCTCTCTGCCTTTTTTGTCTCTGTATTTCCCAGTTTCTGGTGCTGGTAGCCTGTGGCACACAGGTAGAGGCCAGGAAAGCTGGGATAGTGGTGGCCAGAATGCTGTTCTATATCTAAAGGAGGGAGGCTGGGCTCAGTGGAGGAGCCCAGCACCTTTGGCTTTTAAAGCTGTATTTACAAAGGCCTGGAAACTGGAATCTGCATCTGTTTGATGTGCAATGAACCTGAAAGTGCTCATATCCTCTTCTCTTATTTATTCATTGAATTTTAGTGAGTTTTTTTTCCTTTTCTAAATATCAGAAGTGATTTTTGTGTGTGTGTGTGGAGGAAGAGCTTCAAAACTGTGCAGCAGCAGCTTTTGAAGTGTCAGTGTCACCGAACATGGCTGAGGATGAACAGACACTGCTTTCTGTCTCAGCAACTCGAGCCACTGCTGCTGGAGGGAAAACACAGCCACGTCTGTGGGTCTGAGTTACCAAGTGCAGGAGGAGCAGGGACAGCACAGAGTGTTTCTGCTCGTGGGAGGCAGGCTGACTCAGAGCTGCACCATCAGGCCTTGCATGTGAGTTGGACCTGCCAGCCTCTGCTCTGCCCTTGGCAGGTCTGTCTCACCGGGGGAGATTTCAGCAGCCTGAAGCACGAACAGCTGCTGCCTGGGCAGAACCAGACCACATCTTTGGGTCTCCAAGCTGTGCAGGAATTCTCTGTGGGTGTCCTCTTGGTGGCATTATCTGTTTGGTGGTGCTGGGACCTGTTCTGCTCGTATGATGTCCCCTGGTCCCAGCTGGTTTTGACAAGTGGTGCCCATCGTGTGTGGAGACCAGGTCAGATGGACCTTTTCTCTTGCCATGTTTGAATCCCAAGCTGTTTGCAGAGTGATACAGCAGAGGGAAGTGCAGCCAGCAGGGCACGCTGCACCCAACACAGCAGCTCCTCATTGCTGCTGGAAGGAGCTGGGAGAGCTTTGTGGCATCAGTTTTGGATGTGTCAATAGTGGGAACCAAGAGCTTTGGAATATTGATTGAATCCTTTGGACAAGGACCTGGAGGGACAGGACAAGGGGAATGGTTTCCCACTGCCAGAGGGGCAGGGTTAGGTGGGATATTGGGAAGGAATCCTTCCCTGTGAGGGTGGGCAGGCCCTGGCACAGGGTGCCCAGAGAAGCTGTGGCTGCCCCAGCCCTGGAAGTGTCCAAGGCCAGGCTGGACAGGGTTTGGAGCAACCTGGGATAGTAGAAGGTGTCCCTGCCCATGGCAGGGGGTGGGATGAGATGAACTTTAAGATCCCTTCCAACCCAAACCATTCTGTAATCCCTCACTAACTAGATCCAGAGTTGTTGAGCACAGGAGGGAGGTGGCTTAGAAGGCCTTGTGTTTCCACAGGCAGGGCTGTGTCTGCCCCACCAGTTCTCTGACTGTGCTCACTGCCTGGAGAGCCCCCAGACAGACCTCTTGGGGCTGGGAGTTTTGCCCCAGTCTGGGAGATCCAGAGATCTCTTGCCATGAGTTTGTTCTTGTCACCCAAAAGCTGCCTGGATGAGACCCCAGGCTGACCAGGGAGGACAGAGCCAGGGGAGGGCACAGGGACGAAAGTCACAGCTAGGGTGGGACAAGCCCTTTCTGCCTGGGGACTGTGATGGAGCTGTGCTGTCCTGGTTGTCCTGTCACTGCTGTGCCCCAGCAGGTTAATGGGAACCTTTAATTTTCTTTAGCAAATCTCCAGCCTGTGGGGGCCTTTTGCATGTCTTCTGTGTTTAACAGGAGCAGTGTTTCCAATGATTCCGTGGTGGTTTCATCCTCCCTAGTTAGTTTGCAGTGGAGGAGCCAGTGAAAGCTGTTCTCCAGCTGAGAGGAGTTAATCTCCATTTTTGGCTGGAAGCAGCATCTCCTCTCTCCATCCTCCTACTGGTAACCGACTCCTTTTGAGTCTCAGGGTGTTGCAATGCATCCTTGCTCCAAAGGACCTGCACTAGACAGTGGTGATTCCACCAGAGCTTGGATTTCAGGCTGGTAATCTTGGAGCACTGGAGGGCTGTCCATGCCAGGGTGGTGAGGGATGCCCTGGGGAAGCCGAGTGCCCTCCGGTTTCCCACGGAGCTCCCTGTTGGAAACAGGTTTGTGCTGCTTGCATGAAGATGAAAGAAAGCACAGGAGAAACAGCTTCTAAGAGGCTTAAAAGCAACAGGCTTTTCTTTTCCTCCTGGGAAGGGCACACAGCCAACATCTTGCTCTTTACAGATCTCTTTTAATAAGCAGAATATTGCTTTAGAAGAGACTGAGCCTGCCAAGAATGAGCAGAACAGCCCTGCATCCCACAGCTTCCTTCATCCCAGCACGTGTGGCTCTGAGGTCCACAGGCCATTGCCCATGTGGATGGCATTCCTTGTTGGTCAGGGGGGCAGGATTAGTTGGTGGCTGGGTTTGGGGCTGTGGCTTCATCTGGTGGGTGTTTCTGGAGCACATGGGTGGGTCTCCTCCTCTCCTGTGTTTTCTTGCCAGCTGCTTTGATGAGGGGAGTGAAGCTGGGGAGTGTTGAAAGATGTTACTTTATGGGAAAGCAGCCTCTGAGTGGGAATGGGAGGAGATCTGTCACCTTTGAAAAGCACTGGGCTCAGCTGGCCTGTGGGGGCAAGGAAAGCTCCCCAGCAGGCTGCTGTCCTCAGGTGAGGACCCTGGGGTTCTCCAGCTGGGCTGGGCCCATCCAGGACCCTGCAGGCACAGGAAGGTCTGGGTGTGCAGGGTGGGGTGTTTGGCCACTTTTTTGGAAGCCTGAAGTCCTTCTTTTCTTCCCATCCCCAGTGAGCTAAAAGGAGCACGGCCCAGTTTGCAGCTTTGTAGGTCACTGAAGGAGAAGGCAGGCTCTGCAGTGCGCCTGGAAGTGCTCTCTGCCGTGGCAGCTCTCCTTCCCCAGGCTCCTGAGGAGGGCTGGGGAGAGAGAAGCAGGAGGAAGACAACCCCCAGCTGTGCCAGGGTCACACTTTGAGGCTGCGTGGCTGCACCACACAGTTTCAGACCTCGGGGAGAAATATTAGTCAGTAAATGTGGACATTCAGGGCAGACCCTGTGCCTGGCAGGAATTGGTTCAGCTCTTGGGGGGATCAGTGTGCTCCTCCATGAGCAGCAACAGGTGCTGGGGCTCCTCCCTGACCAGCACTGGGTGATGGTGCTCCATGGACTGGTGACCTCCTTAGATCTGCTGCTGCCTTGCAGGAGGCTGCTGGGAGGCAGGGAGTGTGAACTAGGAAAAAGGAGTGGAATAAAGCAAAGCCAGGCAGGTGAGGGAGGAATGGATCTTCTTTAGGTGCTTGCCAAGGCTCCACTTGACCCAGCAGGTGGAGGTGTGGAGGTGGCTGTGCCCCACGGGCAGCTCTCTGGGCACACCTGCAGTGCAGGGCTGGGGCAGCACTGGCTGCCTGGCCCGGTGCCCGTGGAGGCTCGTGCCGTGCCGTGCCATGCAGGTTGGTGTGCTCCGGCAGGTTGTCTGGCACGTGGCATTGGTGCCAGCAAACGGGACAAGCAGGATCACGTTTGCTCCTGGCCCTTTAGGGTGGAGGGCTCAGGGAGCTCCCAGCACGGCTCCCCAGGCACTGCCAGCAGTGTCACCCCGTGCCACCCTGATGGCAGCTGTCCCCTCCCGAGCACTGAGGGGGCAGCCTCTCACTTGTGTCTCCCAATGTAGTCATTCCATGACCGAGCCAGGGTAAACAGGGAAGTTGGGTTTCTTGATGTTGTTGTGCTTCCTCGGATCTCCCAGCATGTTGATGGGGCTTTGCCCCGTGCCCAGGACACAGAGCCTCGTGCTGGTCACCGAGTGGGCACCTGGGGAGGCTCCTGCCCTCCCCATGGGCAGAGGAGGGGGGTTGGTGTGGTGGCTGTGATTCTTCTCCATGTCTGTAACCCTTCCTCTCCTTTTGCACAGATCCAGGGGGAGAAGCCAGCTCCCAAACTACCCTGCTTCCCTCAGCTCTGTCAAGGCCTCTGAGCTCCTGCTGCGAGGGAGAGGGCAGGTAAGTTGCACCCCATGTAAATAATGACTCAGCTGTTACAGGTGTTCCTCACCTTAACTCACTGGACTTGTTGGCAGATTTATTTAGAGATGCTCTGTGGGTTTGCACCCCTCACCTCTAAGGTTTGTGCTTCAGGCTTGGGGGGTCCTGCCCCTCCCTGGGGCACAGTGTTGTGTGTCACTGTGGGTGGAGTTGGGGGGCTGTGGGTAGCGTGGGCAGCTCCTGCCCACCTTCCGTACCCCAACACTGCAGCCCCAGGGCACTTGGCAGAGCAGGTGCCAGCCCAGCACTGCCCACACGGCCCAGAGCCACCCCCACGAGCTGCAGTTCATCGGGTGTGGGCCTGCAGAGCCTGGGAATGTCACACCTTGGATCTGCTGCCTGGTCCCAGCCTGTCCAGACCCCTGGTGGTGGGTGCTGAGGCCCGTGCAGGGGTGGCACCAGCCCTGTCCCCTCCTGTTACTTGTGCCCTCCTTCCCCAAGTGCTGTGCACCAAAGGTTTCTGTCCTTGCAGGGCCACCCTGAGCCATGTCCAACGACCCCCCCCCGCCCTACCCGGGGGGCCCCTCGGCGCCGCTGATCGAGGAGAAGCACGGCCCGCCCTCTGCTCCAGGTACTGCGGGTGGGCCCGGCTGGTCAGGGTGTTGTGTCAAGCAGACAGGAGCCAAGGAGGTGTGGATTCCCTGGCTGTGGCCTCCCCTCAGTGTGCTGGGGAGGGTGGGGCAATGCCCAGCTCTGTCTGTCTCCATGTCACCCTGGGGTGAGGCAGAAGTCCCAGGGGCAGTGATGGGAGCAGGGAGCACTCCCAGCTCCAAGCCTGGCCCTGCTCACTGCTGTGGGTGAGGTGGGGTGAGTTTGGCTTCTTGTGGCCCAGAGGATGAGGGTTATGGGGTGCCCCCCCACCTCCTGTGTCTCCCTTCCCTGCTGGGACCAAGGCCCAGGCCACCCTGTCCCGCTCAGCTCTGCTGCCTCCCAGGCTGCTGACTCTGTGTTTCCTTGCAGAGGGTGTCACCCCAGTTGTGGGACAGCCCCAGGGGGTTCCCATCCCCCCTCCCGAGTTTGGGCCCCCCCCATATGAGCCGCCCTCGCAGCCAGGCTTCGTGCCCCCCCACATGCCCCCGGATGGCTCCGGGCCCTACGTGCCACCACCAGGTGAGTCCTGCGAGGGGCTGGGGGGTGCAGGGGGTGGGGAGGGGCAGCACTTGGTCCTGGTGCCCTGGGGGGGACACGAGGGAGGGCTGGGGCAGCCGTATGGGGCTTCCAGCAAGGCTCCTGGGTTTGGGGCAGGGGGCACGGTGCCTGCAGCAGGGTTGGCCCCGAGTCTGTACCCCAGGCGGTGGTGCAGCAGCAGGATGGGGCCTCCCCGTGAGGATCTGCCTCTCTACCATCTATAAAGATGCTCACCTGTCTCACCTCTGCGTGTTTCTCATTCACAGGGGGGTTCTACCCACCCACAGGCCCTCACCCCCCCATGGGCTACTACCCTGCCCCAGGCCACTACCCTTCTCCCGGCGGCCACACGGCCACGGTGCTCGTCCCGCCCGGAGCTGCCACCACGGTGACAGTGCTGCAGGGAGAGATCTTCCAGGGTGCCCCCGTGCAGACGGTGTGTCCCCACTGCCAGCAGGCCATCACCACCAAGATCTCCTACGAGATTGGGCTCATGAGCTTCCTTCTTGGCTTCTTCTGCTGCTTTGTGGGGTAGGTGCTGCAGGGAGAGCTGAGGCCTCATGTTGGGCTCAGCCCTGGTCCTGGTGGCCTTGGCTGAGCTGTTGGGCAGGGCTGGGGTCTCAATGTGGAGCGGGTACTGGGACATCAGAGGGGTTCTTAAGGTGACAGGGGCTGCCTGAGCTCACTGCTCTCTGTCTCTTCTCTTCCTGTGCTCCAGGTGTGATCTCTGCTGCTGCCTCATCCCCTGCCTGTTCGATGACTTCAAGGATGTGACACACACGTGTCCCAACTGCAAGGCCTACATCTACACGTACAAGCGCATGTGCTAACAGCACCCTGGGAGCCCGAGCCACTGGAATGACACTGGCCCCTGTCCCGCTGCCGTCCGAGTCTCCGTGTGTGCATCGCTCCCTCGCTTCCCGCCGGTGCTGTGTGCGTGTTCCCCCCGGCTCCCTCCCGCTCAGAGCTGCCACCACCCGCCCCGAGCTCTGGTCCTCACTGGGAAGGGTTGGGTGGGCGATGCTGGTGCACGGGGGAGGTGGGCCCAGCCCCCAGACGGGCTGCCCTGTAGGAGTGGGGGGCATCGCTCTGCACCCCCTTGTGCTCCGGGGTGTGAGCGAGGCCCCTCCTGCCTGGGGCGGCCCCGGGAAGAGCAGTGGCTGCTGGGGGTGCCCACCCCAGTCCCCCAGCGCTGGGGGTGCCCGGCTGGTGGGATGTGCTGCAGCCACAGGGAGCCCAGGAGGGCAGGGCGGGACCCAAGCAGCCCACGGCACACTCAGGGGATGTAGCACAGCCCTTGTGGTGCTTTCAGGAAGGGGCTCGGGGGTGGTGGCACAGGGTAGTTCGTGGCCCCTTCCAGCCCGTTGGCAAAGCCCCTTCCCAAGGAGAGGCAGAGCTGCCCTTGAGCGTGGAGCGGGGCTGGCAGCAGCACTGCACCCTCGCTCAGCACCTCCGTCCTGCCCCCGGGCTGCTCCAGCTGCATGTGCCCCCTGCAGCCCCCACTGTGGGGCAGGGCCAGCCCGGCAGCCCCACAGCCAGAACCACACCCGGCATGTCGCTGCCTGCCAGCACTAGAGTAGAGGAGTTTGTTCCCAGGCCGCAGCTCCAGAGCCCCGCCCTGAGCCTGGCAGGGGCTGCCCCACAGGGTCCTCCTTGCATGTGGGTGGAAGGGAAGGGGTGTTTTTAGCTCACCTCGGTGGGGCAGAAGGAAGGGGGCAAGCAGGCAGCGACAGGAGCTGCCAGCAGCACCTTCACAGGCAAGGGCAAGAGAGCCTGGGAGCTGTGGTCAGCCTCTGGGGGCTGCTCCTCCCCTGGCCCAGAGCAAAGTAGGGGCAGGTCTTACAGTAGCCAGGTCTGCAGACACGGCCCACCTGCACAGGCTCTTTGCCCAGGGGTGGAACTGTGGCACTAGTCAGTGTTTTTATGTAAATAAATAACAGACCCTGAACTCGTGTATGCCTTGTCTTCTCTTCTGCTCAAAATCCACAGCAGAGCTGCCTGCAGGGGAGCTGAGGATGAGGAGGAAGGCCTGGTGGGGGTACAGCAGTTCCAGGCACTGGAGGAAGAGCAGCAGTGTCCCTACCCCAGCAGGACCCACCCCTGTCCTTTGAGCAGGGCAGTCCCCTCCCCCCAGCAACTGGGGAGCCCCCAGGGACAGTGGGGTGCGAGGGCAGGAGTTTCTCAGGGACTGCTTGAGTCAGACACAAGTACAACAGTGTGGGGGTCTGGACCCACTTCCCCTCTCCCCATTAATCCCTTCCCCACCCTCCCCTGTTCTCCCAGTGATGTGCTTTTGGCTTTCCCCAGCTACAGCATTGCAACTTTTTATTCCAGTCAAGGCTTCAGGAAAAATAACCAACAACCAACCCTCAACCCAAAGTTGCACAATACACATCTGTCACCTCCACACCCCCTCGTGGTCCTGGTTCCCACCCCACCAGAAGTCAGACTTGGTCCCCAGGACTCGGCCCCCAACAGGACACTCCTCTGAGCTGACGGCCCCCCCAGCACAGCCTCAGCTCCTCAGGGTAGGAAAGCAAGTGCTCTTTGCTGAAAAAGCTGATGACACATTCTGGGGGTGCAGCCCAGGGCAGGAAACCCCCTCCAGATACTGCTCCGGGCATGGAGATGAATAGCCAAGCACATGAAGCCTTTGCCAGGACAGGACAGGACATCTCTAGCCTTAAAAGCTGCCCCAGCCTGGGCAGGGCAAGGCAGTGCTGCCGTGGAATCCTCACCCATCACACGGACCAGTCCTGGGCACCAGTCAGCTAAAGACATCGTGTGACAGCGGTGTGCAAGGAGACTTGGACAGTCCCACAGGGTTCCTGTTTATTTCCTCACTCCAGCTCCGCAGCCAACTCACCACCAGCAAGGGAAGGGTCTGCAAACAGACAGGGCAGGTCTCCTCTCTCACCCCCATGCTGTGCCAGTCACAGCATGTACCAGGCTGCAGCTCCTGCTGCCACTGCCACACAGGCCGCCAGCACCAGCTGCACCAGGGGCTGCCTGGCCAGGCCCACGGCGGTGTGGAAGGGGCAGCCGGGCCCTGCCGTGCCTGTCGGGACACAGAGAGCGCTGTTAGTGCCACCAGCCCTGTGCCACCCGTGCCACACGGCCCTGGCAGCTCTCCCTGCCACCACCTTACCCAGTTTGTCGGCGTAGTAGGGGCATTTGCGGATGTCGCCCTTTCCGTCGTGCACGGGAACCCCTCCGTCCTGGGCTTCTTCTGCCAGAGACCTGCCGATCTTGTCCAGCTCCTCGAACACCTGCAGGGGGTCACAGCAAGCCAGAGCTCAGCCCAAAGCTCCTGCACAACAGGCCAGCCCCACTCCTGCCTCCCTCCCCACAGGCTCCTTCGGGAGTGCCTCCCAGGGACACCTGGCATGTGTCAGGGTTAGGGTTAGCTCCAGAAAGGCACAACCCATCCCAAGGGGATCCAGGAGCATGGCAGCACCACCCTGCTGCTCACCCCAGAGCCTGCAGCAGACCCTCAGAGGATCTCTGCTCCTGCAGTGGTCAGGCAGCCCCTCCAGCTCTGGAGATTCCATGGTAAAGGATAAGAAGGAGCCAACCACATCCCAACACATTCCTGACCAGTTTAAACCACACCAAACAGCTACAAGCACAGATCAAAACTCCCATCCGGTAGCTAAGTCTGTGTTCAGCCCCCTGGAGCAAGTGGCAGCTCAGTCAGGTGAGATGAAAGGCAAAAGCTGTGGGAGGAACAAGGGGTTCCAGACATTTCTGGTCACAGGGCAACATGTGAGACCCGAGACAGGAGATGAATTGTCACCAGTGTGGTGCAACACTCTCCAACTGTTTGAGGGAGAGCTTTACTCCCCCCGCTGCCTCAGAGCCACACAGCCCACAGGAATCTTCAAGTCCAATTGATTTTGCCCCAATCAAAGGCTCAGCTGTGGTATTGGAGCATGGGAGGAATTCCTGCCCAACACCAGCTCCAGAGTTAATGGAGGAGGTATTCAGAGTAGAATCCCAACCACACAAGATGGAAGGGCTGTGGTGGTCTCAGCCCCAAACTACTGCCTGGGTGAGCAGTCTGACTGAATTAACCTAGACCAGACCCATAAAGCAGCAGCACCTGCATACACAGGAGCTCAAGGGGTTTGTTTAGTACCTGCATGTTAAATCTGAAGGCTCTGTTGGCCTCTTCCACGATCCTTTCCTTGGTGTTCTTGTCCAAGTCCAGAGCATTCATCCTTGCTCTGTAAAGCTGCTTGAACTGCTGTGCATTGGAAACATTGTCAAACACGTAGAACTGGATCCCTTCCTCAGTACTGGGCAACTTCAGGGCCCTCTGGGCCACCTTCTTCAGCACTTGGCCACCTGAGAGGTCCCCCATGTAGCGTGTGTAAGCGTGAGCCACCAGCAGCTCTGGCTCGTGCTGTCCCACGTGATGGATTCTGTCCACATATTGCTGAGTTGCCTCTGAACACTGGATCTTCTCTTTCCAGTCTTCTCCATAGAAATATGTAAGGTCTTTGGCCAGTGCTTCCCTGCGGTGCAGCTCCACGGGGAAATACAGCGGGGCAAAGACTGGGTTGTCCTTGTTGCGATCCATCTCCTCCTCCAGGGCAGAGTAGGTGAAGTGCAGTGCCACGGTAGCCAACTACAGACAAAGCACAGCTCAGGTGAGAAGCTGCTCCCTGGAGCAGCACATCACACCTCAGGATTGCTCCCTCCTGCCTGCACTTGGGGTACACAAGGAGGAAATCCCCGTTCTTGACACAAAACCAGCCTGGGGAGCGGCAACCAGGTGGGTATTGAAGGAGCAGGGGCTCTGCTCTATCTGCCCCCCAATCACCTCCCAGGGCTGGGGGCTTTACATCACATCAAAGAGAGCAGGGGCAAAGCAACACCCACCTTAAAGAGCTCCTTCTTGATGCGCCCCTTGAGGAAGTCCTTGACGAACTGGGTGTTCTCTGCACGGTCGTGGGATTCCTTCGTGCCCTCCTTCAGCAGCTCCGACAGGTCTGTGGGGCTGCAGGGACAGGCAGAGCCCCTGCACCCCATTTCCACACACAGCTATGGCCTTGTCCCTGCTGGGTCTGGAGGGGTCCCCCTCACTCCCCACCATCCCAAGCTCACACTGGAGAAGGTACAAGGTGGGGCCCTAACACAGGTTGAATTGGGGTTTATCATGACAGGCTGAAACAACTGCCAAGGATCCTCTGCTCCCTGCACCACTGCTTTTGTTTCTCAACCACGTGACCCCAGCCAGACCACACAAGGAAGCCTTGAACACATGAGAACAGCTTCCAGGGCAGGCTAAAGGGCACAGGAGCCTTGGTGGCAACCTCCAGTCACTCTGGAGAACAGCTTAGGAGGGAGCAGATCGATGCACAGGCAGGTCCCCAGCCTTCCCAGCCTGGGTATCAACTGTTTTTCTAAAGAAACACCCCATTAAAATCTATGATTTGTGGTGACAGCCACTGCACTTACCTGGAGGTTGGTACAACACATCCACTCACTCAAATCATGCCAAAGTGCACCTTTTGGTTTTATCACTACTTTGTTACAGGCAGTACTTTTGTGTTGGCTGGAAGAGAGACTTTGGACGCCCCAGACCCACTGAGTGTGTCAGGAGAACCAGGAAACATCAACTTCTCAGGAAGCTGAGCCTGTCAAGTCAAAGAAGTCAACCACCCTCCCAAGGTCTTCTGGGAATCGCCCTATTCACCCTTCCCATTTTCCAGGTCTGAATCCATGGCTTTTGGAGCATGTGTGTGAGTTTGATTTTGGAACCTCCTACAAAATATTCTTGCCTAGACCTGTGGTTATTCTGCAAAGCAAGAGAGGCAGCTCCTCAGAGTGGGGTTCACCTCTAGAGTCATCTTTCAAAACAAGAAGCTGCTAACACATAAGCCTTTCCAGCAAGCCATGGAAAAACAGCTCCCTTGGCCAGGAAGGCAGAAACTGCCAAATGGTCAAAGTGTTTGTGAAATGTCAGTGATAGTGGTGACTAAAAAAATAACTGTGTTGTCAGCCCTGCCAGTTGCTCCTTCCATTAGTAAAATTACACAGATTTTACTGCACATGTAGTCGATTAATCACCTATTGGTGTCTCTCATTTCTTCTTTACCTGGGAGGGCTCCTGCCCTGCCCAAGGCTGTGTCTGTGCCATGGTGTAGGACAGGACTCACCTGACATTGTTGTCCTCTGTTTCCTCATAGCGCAAGACATCCCCTTCCTCTCCCCCCTCGGGGCCTTCCACGGCTGATGGCATCGCTGCTCAGTGTGGGGATCAGCCTGGAAGGCAAGATCAGAGAGGGGTTTTTGGGAGGAGCTGCCTTAGCAAAGGGCTGGGTGTGAAATGTTGCCTAGCAAGGAGCCCCACCAGGCAGGGGGTAAGGAGCAGCCACCAGCCATTCCCACCACGCACCAGGCACTCCCAAGGAAGCACATTTTCTTGTTCAGTTCAGCCACCCCAGGAGAACCTCAACACTGACACCCAGTTCATAAAATACTAACCCCAGAGACCTACACCACAGCCAGCAGCCTGCATTTGGTTTCCCACTTCAGGGTGGCTCCTGGCTGAAGATGAGACCTCCACACTGGCAATCTGCCCTGAAACCCTGAGCAAGCAGCTTTCTCCTGGTGCCCCCAACGTGCTGCTCAGAGCAGAGTAACAGGAAGGGGAAGCACCTCCCCTTGACTCAGGAAGAACAAGCTACACTTCCACAGCAGTACAGAGCTTCCCTGGAAGAAATCAGCAGGGAATAATGGCAGCTGAGCTCTGAAGTCAGGCAGCTCACAGGGGAAACAAGAAGGTTCACTGTGACAGAATACAGGAACTTCCAAACCAGGGGCAGAACTCACTGCTCTGCCTTTCCTGGGCTGCTCTCTGAGCAGAAGGAGCTGCAGATACCTCCTGCTCCCCCTCCCACCCTCCTCTTCTGCCTGGTAGGGCTCACTCCCAACCCCACAAGCAGCTTGGTTCTCCTCTTCTGCAAAAGGAAACAAAATCTCCTTGGATGCAGCAGCCTCAGAAGGCTTACCCAGAAGCTCACTCAGGGGATCAGCACATCACATCTTGGGACTACTCCCCCCCCATGTACAATTGGGATAAACAAAGAGGAAACCCCCAGGCTGGACCCAAAACCAGCCTGGAGACACAAACCCAGGCAGGTATCACTTACATTGGCTGAGCACAGAAACCCGGGCACCTCATTTATAAAATGGACCTGTCATCAGCTTTGTGCAGAGCAGCACCACCGTGGCAGAGGAGCCAGGGGCTGAGCTGCTGCTGGCTCTTTGGGAAGCCATCGAGGAGAGCCATCCCAACACTCCCCTACTTTGGCTCAGCCCCCTCAGCAGGCTGCAGGCCATGGCACAGTGCAGTTCCCCCACCCAGGACAGAGGAGGGCAGGGCAGGTGGGAACAGCAGCATATGGGCTCACAGACAGGTTAGGAAACCGGACTGAAGTGCTGTATTATCCATGTGATTACCCATTACACAGCACATGTGTTCACACCAGCTCAGCAGAGGGGACCCACCTTCACTCCTCACACAGGTCCACCTTCAAACGCTGGGAGATGCCCACTGTGGGGAAGGGAAACCAAAGCAGGGCCAAATAACCCACCTGAGCTCAGCCAGGAGCCTGCCATGGGCACAGGGGGCACAGCCCACTCGCCTCCTGCCAGTCCAGCTCATCTGCTCTGTGACACCCTGCCTTCCTGCTCAGCTTATGGCAGCCCAGACCTCCTCAAGAGATGCAGATTCCAAAAGGAAACCAGACGAACTAGTTCCAATTTATCTCATATTCCCAGAAAGCCAGAGTCCTGGAGGTAGGGTGTGCTGTCTCTACATGCCTGCAACAGCCCCTGGTACAAACAGCAGGTAGGTGCAGAGCTACAGAGCTCTTCAGCACTGCTCAGGCTTTGGGGAGGCCTGAAGGCTGACACCAAATCCAACCTAAAGGAACACACCAGATCAGGCCTCAGAAACCAGCCATTAACAGCAGCTCAAGGCTCTGGATGGCCCTGAGATCAGCACCACACAAGACACCTCTGCTCACTCCTCAGCCTCCACTCCCACACCCTGAGCACTCTGGTGCTCAACAGTGCTCACCTACAGTAGAACTTGGCTCTCCCTGTCACACAGGGGGCCCTAATGGGTCTCAGGAGCCTTTACCCAACCCTGCTCCCAGTGCTGTAGAAGCACAGCTGATGGGCATGGGGAATGACTGTCCCAGGAACACTGACGGCAGGAGGGGTGAGCACACAGAAAGGCGTTTAGGGGCTCTGATGCACTCTCAGGCTTGTTTGTATCCTGTGCAGCAGAGGCTCAGCCTGACACATTCCCCTCCACTGCAGTAGGCAGGGCAGTGATGACAGCAGTCCCTGTAGCCTCAGGCAAGGGCACAACACGTGCAGGAAAATAGGGAAGCTCAGATTTTTCCGGATACAGCTTCTAGTACAGACACCTCCCCTACGAGCCATGAATTCAAGAGACATGTCAGCACAAACCAAGCCAGGCCTCTGCACTGTCAGGCTACTGCACAAGAGCTGGGAGGGAGGGAGGGAGGGAAGTCACAGTCACTGCTTTTACTCAAAACCTGGCAAGTCCAAGCCCCAGTCCCTGGTCACAGCCCTGGGTTCTCGGGATGCTCCACTCCTCCACACGCCAAGGAGGAGGCTCAGGGAGCTGCCCACCTCCTCTGCAGAGGCTGGAAGGTCATCTCATTTGCTGCAGAGAGCTCTGCTCATCCAGGGCCTGGCTGATGTTCAGGGTAAACACATACCTTCCCAGTGCCCGGACAGCAGCCTGCCTGGGAGAAATCCAACTCCCATCAAAGCTGAGTTGGGACAGCAGGGCTGCAGAGTGGGGAGGAGGCTCCACACAGGACACCTCAGCATTCCAAACATTTCTTTCCCAATGACAGCCTTCAAACCCTCTGAGAAAACATCCAGACAGCAATTACTTTGCCCCCACGTCCACCTCCCCAGCAAGCTTCACATCCCAGATGCACAGCTGTTCTTCTCAGGGTAGGGAGACACTTAATCCCAATAATCCCGTGCTTTTTGAAGGAAGCAGACACCACTGCTGCAGGGAAGCAGGACTGGAAGCCTCAGAGTTGCTTGGGCACCTTGGGAGAAGTTCAACAACTCACAAACACCCAGGCAGTACAGAGTTCAGGTTTGCTGTTTAACTTTTGTGCAATTTCAAGGCATTTCCCCACATGCAGAGCTGGACCCACCTGAGCATGGCTGCAGTGGAGACAAACCCCAGAACCCCTGGCCCAGGGCTGGAATCACCTCAGAGATTACCTGGCAATCCCAGCAGGAGAGACTCATGTCTCCTCCTCCCTCTGGGGAGGAATTGGGCATTGTTGCTGGAAACGGAGCTTCACAGAATAAATTACTACATTACCTGATCCCAGGCAGGTTTAAGACTTCACCTGGACACAGCCTAAATTTAGGCAATAATTCAAGTCTAAGACATTTCTAGCAGTGCCCACACAGATGCTACTTCTGTCCCCCAGAGCTGCAGCCCAGCACCTCAGCAAACTGACTGGGGGAAGCTCCTGTGAGCTCACAGACCCTCACAGTTCTGTCCTTTTGTGTCAGGCAGCACGTCAGAAATCTATTTTCTCCCCTTGGCTCTGAGAACAGCCAAGGGACAGTCAGCCCGGGGCGGACCCGGGGTAAGAAAGAGCCCAGTGTGACAGACCCCCGTGACTGCATCAACCAGCCTTTGCTCTGGGGAGAGCCCTGCCTGCCCCACCGCGGTGCCAGCTGCGCCTGGGGCGTGCCAGGAGGGGCCAGTGACAGGCACTGGGGGCTGATGTGAGTAACGCGGTGCTGGCTGTAAGTACCGAGCCCTGAACGGCACGTTTGTTTCACCCAACAGCGGAGAGACGGGGACGAGAGGCCTCAGGGGCCTTCGCCCTCCAGACTCCTGTCTTAGCTCGGTGGGGCCAAGGAGAGCCAGGGCCCGGGGACAGGACACAGGGAAGGGAGCGGGGGCAGGACACAGGCCAGGGCTGACACCCTCGGGCCCGGCTCGCGGGCGTGCGTTGCGGGCCCTGCCGGACGGGTCGGCCGCCACAGCAGCGCGCCCGCTGCCCCAGGCCCCGAGGCGGCCGGGGCGGGTTTACCGGCCCACCGTGTCCCCCCTTCCCGCTCCCCGGCCCACCCAGCCCCGCAGAGCCGGGGGTCCCTCCCGGGGGTCCCACAGAGCCGGGGTCCCCTCACACCCAGGCCCGCCCCCCCCCGTTGCCATGGAGACGCCCCGCACTCACCGCCCGCCGCGCCAGACAAAGGCCCCGCACGGCCGGCCCGGATTTATGGCCCGGGAGGGGCGGGGCCACGGTGCGGCCAATCAGGGCTCGCGAAACGGCGCGCGCCGGCGCCGCCCATTGGTGCGCGCGGCAGGGAAGTCGCGCGAGGCACCGCACCGCCCCCCCCCCGCAGGGACGGCTGTGATTGGTGGAAACGGCCGGGACATCACGTGGAGGGGCCCTCCTTGGCCCCGCCCCCCTCACCTGGCCGGCACCGCGCAGGCGCAGACACGGAAGGATGGCGGCGCCGGCGGCTTTACTGGCACCGGCACATGTACCAGTACCGGCGGCTTTATTGGCATTGGCACATGTACCGGGGCATTGGCACCGACACCGACACTGACAGCTTTACTGGCATCGGCACATGTACCGGCACCGATGGCTTTATTGGCATTGGCACCGGTACCGGCAGCTTTATTGGCACCGGCACACGTACCGGGGCACTGGCACCGCACCGCCGGCTTTATTGGCACCGGCACATGTACCAGGACATTGGCACCGGCACCGGTGGCTTTATTGGCATTGGCACACGTACCGGGACATTGGCACCGACACCAGCACCGGTACCGCCGGCTTTATTGGCATTGGCACATGTACCAGGACATTGGCACCGGCACCGGTACCGGCGGCTTTACTGGCATTGGCACATGTACCGGGACATTGGCACCGGCACCGGTGGCTTTATCGGCATTGGCACATGTACCGGGACATTGGCACCGGCCCCAGCCCCGGCCCCGGCCCCGGCCCCGGCGGGGCACACACGGGCAGCCAGCGCGGGTGGCTGAGGGCAGCAGTCCCGCGGCTTGTCTCAGCTCGGTGTCCCTGCACAGACAGCGGGAGCTGTTGCTGGCCTGGCCGGAGCGGCGCGGGCTGAGACGGTCCGTTTGGTTCAGTATTAATTGTCCGTAATGTGGGACATAGAGAAAAGTCCTTCACCTCCTTCCGAAATACACCGGGCACACTCCAGTCAGCCCTTTCAAACCACTTCCTTGCGCCCCCACGCCCCTTCCCAAACCTCCAGCTCCTCGCACTGACCCTCCCTTTCTTCCACTCCTCTCGGGCTTGTTCCCCCAAACCGAACGGCCTCAGCCCTGCCCGCTCCGGGCTGCCGATGGGGCGGAGGGGCCGGCCGGCGGGGCCGGCGCTAGGGCTGCGCAGCCCCGTGGGTGCGGCGGTGCCGCCGCAGCGCCCAGCTCACGGCGAAGCCTCTCCCGCAGTGGGCGCAGGAGAAGGGCCGCTCCCCGGTGTGCGTGCGGCGGTGCTGGGCGAGGTGTGCGCTCTGCCGAAAGCTGTCCCCGCAGTCGGCACAGGCGTACGGCCGCTCCCCGGTGTGCACCCGCCGGTGCCGCAGCAGCGCCGACCTCCACAGGAAGCTCCTCCCGCACTCGGCGCAGCCGAAGGGGCGCTCCCCGGTGTGCAGGCGGCGGTGCTGGATGAGCTGCGAGCTCACCGTGAAGCTCTTCCCGCACTCGGAGCACCCGTAGGGGCGCTCGCCCCTGTGGAAGCGGCGGTGCTGGATGAGCGCGGAGCTCACGGAGAAGCATTTCCCGCACTCGGAGCACCCGTAGGGCTTCTCCCCGCTGTGGACCCGCCGGTGCTTCACGAGCTCGGAGCTCTGGCTGAAGCTCTTCCCGCATTCAGTGCACCCGTAGGGCTTCTCCCCGGTGTGGACGCGCCGGTGCCGAGACAGTGCCGAGCTCACGCTGAAGCTCTTCCCGCAGCTGCTGCACTCGTAGGGCCTCTCCCCGGTGTGCACTCGCCGGTGCTGCGCCAGCTGCGAGTTCCCGGAGAAGCGATTCCCGCAGTCGGAACACCTGTAGGGCTTCTCCCCGGTGTGCGTGACCTGGTGCCGGAGCAGCTTGGAGCTGGTGCAGAAGCGCTTCCCGCAGTCGGAGCACTCGTAGGGCCTCTCTCCCGTGTGGGTTCTCTGGTGCTGGATGAGGTGTGACCGCTGACGGAAACGGCCCCCGCACTCGGCGCAGCCGAAGGGTTTCTCTCCGGTGTGGACTCTCCGGTGCTGGGTGAGGTTGGAGCTCACCGCGAAGCTCTTCCCGCAGTCCCCACATATCATCAGTCTCCCCACGGATGGATTTCTCTGCTGGATAATGTCCGGCGGCCTCCTGGAGCTCCTCCCATGCAGCGTCACTCGGCTTTGCTTCTTCCCCAGGGGGCTCTGATCCCTTTCTGGGATGGCTGGCTCCTGTGCGAGACTCTGGGAACAGCTCTCCTGTAAAGCCTCGGGCTCTGCCGGCCCAGGGATGCCTTGGTGGGCATTCTCCTCCTCCTTGCTCACAATCCCTTCTTCAGCTGCAATAAAAGGAGAATCCAGAGAAACATCACAGGCAGGACAGGAAACGTTGCACAGGGGAAATCAAAATTCTAAAACTTCACCAGATTAAGTATAAAAAGTTTTGATAGTTCCCTCCAAACCCCACAGTGGATTTCTCAAGAGTGTTCACAGGAACAAACCCTAGAAATAGCCCTGTGTGCTCTGCCAGAACATGAGTCTACTGAAATTATTGGCTTATTGGAGATGAAAGTTTAGTGCTTGAATGGGAAAGACAGCTGCTTTTCCAGGATATTTAAAAATGTTACTAAAAGCTGAACTGGGAGTCCTGGAAGGGCCACAAAGAACTGCCCTGCTCAGCAGAACAGATATAACATCCCTGCTCTTGTGCTGCTGGTGTTGCAGAGGGAGAAAAGATGCCCAAAGGAGACACTGGCCCTAAGGGATGAGACATGGAGACCACCTGGAGCCTGGCTGATGCCAGTCTTAGAGCAGAGGAAAGGCAATTTTGTGCAAAACAAACCTGTTGTGGAAGGTGGTTGGTGAACTGAGGATCCCCCATGGATGATTCCAAATAATGCACACTGAACAGTACAAACAGCTCCTGGGACACAGGCAATGAACAAATCCCTGCCCTCTGATTCCCATCGAGTCTTGCAGAAGCACAAATGGGATGAGTCTGTGCTGCACTGGCTCAGGGTCAGCTGAAAGCCTTTCCAGACTTGGGGCTGCACAGATTCCTTAGGTATCTACACAGAGCAGTGCCTCCTTCCAGCCTGCTGCTCATCTGTCCTCTAGGAGAGAGGATGCTGCTCAATCCTCTACCCTGGACAGAGGAGCATCCCAGCAGGTCCAGAAGCACAGATCCCAGCAATGCTCTGACTTCTGCTGTCACTGGGGCCATGGAGCTCTCTGCAGACTCACTGAGGGCCCATGTACTAAACTGGCAAGACAGGATGTGTGGCACAGACCCTTCTGCTGCCAGGGAAGGGCCAGTGGATGTCAGAGGGATGGACATGAGATGTAGAAATGGCAACATGCATCTCTGAGGAGAGGCGTAACATCCAGGGTTAAGACAGGTCAGTCAAGGAAGGAGATTCTAGATCATCTTATACAGACTCCCAGGGGTGTAGGATGACCTGCTGTTGACTATACAAACACCCAAACCATGGCACAGGCTGAGGACTAAAGCTGCAAACACATAGAACTCCAGATCTCGCCATGTACAGACCCAATGGCTCCTCCTGGATCTCTGAAAACTTCTGTGGAATGAACTGGTAACACACCAGTCCTGTGGGGCTGATGGACAGAGCACAAGCACTGCCTGTGCTATGGCAGAGCTGCCATGAGGAATTGCTTGCCTTGGAACAGCAGAGTCACTGCTGAACCAAGAAAGGAAGGGGAGTCCAGAATTACAACCCAGTGATACAAATGCATATTTGATCTTCCTCTTTCTAGTCAGTGCAAGAAATCATAACAATATGACTTCATGGTGAACTCCTGAGATGCCTCTTATGGCAGTTTGGTGTGGCATTGATGCTACTTTCCCCTCACATAGTTTTTCTTAAAATCATTCCTTGAGAGGAACAGGAACTGGAACTTTGATATCTATTTCCATCTGTCTGTAGCTACTCCATGTAGGGCTGGAGGCAAAGAGAAGGGGGATATCCAAAGGCAGGATAAGGACATTTCTGGCAGCCCAGCATGAAACTCCTGACCTGCAGGTCTGACTTACTGAGCAGACAGTGGAGCTTGGGAATTTGTTCTGTTGATGTTGTCTGTAAAGGGTTTGATCAAAATCATGAAGACAGGACCTTACCAGAGGAATTCATACTGGAAGCATAGGGCTGAACTGGCAAAAAGGAATAAGAGAAAGAGTGTGGCTCCTCATGAGGCAGGAAGGGAAGGAAAGGGGAGGTGCTGATGATTCTGTGTTTTTCTGGGTTAAAGACACAAAGGCTGACTATAAACTGTGTCAGAGCCTTATGATACAGACCAGCCATGTGACAAAGGGACATTCACTGCAGGTAAACATAAAGAACTGCAGAGCTGAACAGCCTCTCTACCTTGCACTTATACCAGAATGGGCCTAGGGTGTCCTTGGTACCATTCGGGAATAGCACCTTGGAATTGGAGCAGGTGAATGCAGCTTCCAGGCAGACAAAACAACTCATCAAATATGATTGTTGGGGAAAAACAGAGAATAAAGAGAATATATTTGTGCCCTTGCTGCTCAAACCCCACATCCTGAGTGTGTGCAGGGAGGGGATGGTTAAAGAGAATATATTTGTGCCCTTGCTGCTCAAACCCCACATCCTGAGTGTGTGCAGGGAGGGAATGGATCCCCATTTCACAGAAATTCCAATAGAGCTGAGGGAGATCCAGGTCATGACACGAAGGACCTATACTCCTGCACAGATTCTATACAGGAGATGGTGACTCAGCTGCCTATTCTGCTGGGAAAAGGCACAGCTGATGGGGGCACTGCAGAGGATCATAAACCCACAAGGGGCCCATGGGGTGGGTGGGGATCTCTGATATCAAGTGAGCTCCCAGAGGGCAGTGCCAAAGCAAACCAAAGCAGGCAGTGACTCACAAAGCAGCTGAATTTGCTGTGGAACTGCAGGCTGAGAGCTGTCACAGATGCTAAAACCTACACAACTTCAGATGGCAAGAAAATACAGAGAGGGCTGCGAGATAGGGAGACATCGTGTGTCCAGTTCAGGACTTTCTGAAGCCACAGAGTGCTGGGGCCTGGGAAAGCATCCACGGACACACCACTGCCAGCCTGCCTTCTCTGGGGTCACTGTGGTTCATCCTGGTGCCACCAATCCTGCCCCTTCTGCTGTGGTTTGAGCATCCTGGAGCAGTTTTTCACGGATGACTTGGCAGTGCTGGGTTAAGAGAACTTTTCACAACCCTGATGATTGTATGACCACACCATCCCCTTACCTGCACAGGTGCTGCTCAGAACCGTCTCGGTGTTCACCCGGTGTGCACGGAGGTGGGAGAACTCCAGTTGCTCCTCGTGATCCATGTGGGAGATCATCTCCAGCTCCACTCTGGGGGTCCTGCTCTGTGTGGGAGATACAGGGTGGGTCAGACAGCCAGGGTTTAACCAGGGCCAGGTATGTGGGACTGCAGCGACCCCGGGAATGGGGCAGTGGGGGCTGCCCACACCTGGGGGTGCCAACAGGGCCCTGGGCCGAATCCACCCCTGTGTCCCCGGCCCAGCCCCACAAGGGTCCCAGCCCACCCTGGTTATCCCAGCCCGTCCTGCTCATCCCATCCTAGTTATCCCACCCTGGTTATCCTGGCTGTCCCAATTATTCCATCCCACCCCAGTTATCCCAGTTATTGCGCCCCACCCCAGTTATCCCAGTTATCCCGGCTGTCCTACCCCAGTTATCCCAGTTATCCTGTCCCACTCATCCCACCCTGGTTATCCTGGCTGTCCAGGTTATCCCATTTATCCCAGCTGTCCCACCCCAGTTA